>OZ005654.1:119850908-120450908 GCA_963930645.1 Salticus scenicus
AAATAAAAAAAAGACTAATAGTCCTCCGTCCTAAACTAAATTCTGCTTTTGCCAGAATTTCATCAAAATATTTTTTTTTCTTTTCTTTCTTTTCTTTTATTATTATTATTATTATTATTATTATTATTTTTTTTTTTTTTTGAAAAGAAAAGAAAAGAAAATTAATAATAAATCAGTATCGAAACAAACACTATCGAAAAAGTTCTTTTTTTAATAACTTTGAATTAGGAAATAAAAAGTGCGCGTGCAAAATGAAATAAAAGTAAGTAAAAAAATGAATTTAATGTTTTAATTTTTATATAAAACATGATCGCGTGCTATCTTAAAAAGTAGATGTAAAATTTAAAGTTTATGTGGTGCGTGTGGCATCTATAAAAATTGTTTTAAGAAACAGAATAGAATAAAGAAAGCAACGATGTTAGTTGCATTTTGTTATATAGTTTGAATTTTTGAATTTTATTGAAGTAATATCTACTGAAGGAATAATTTCTTGTGTTAAAACTATAGGGAATTGTTATGCAAGAACAAACGATGCTACTTTATTTATTTTGTTTTTCTCCTCTCCTCTTCCCCTTTTCTTTTTTTGGGGAGAAAGGAAGATGAAAAATATAGGGATGAAACACGGGAGCAGAATTCATACCGGTATTTGTTTAAAAAAATTCTCTAACTATAATATCATTGATCTAAGTAGTAGAAAGTTTTCTTATATTGATAGTTGTATGTTTTCTGCGCCCGTTTTCCATCTCTGAAAATAGCGAAATAAATAGAGGATTTAAAAATGTAAATTGATATTTTATACACAGAAAAAAGGAAAAAGCTGCACAGGTAATATTTCAAACAAAGCAAAATTAATCTCGATTTAAGAAAAAAACGAAAAATGCTTAACAGCAGTGAACTTAACCTAAAATTTGTATTAAAATGAATAAAAAATTCAATATGCAGAACTCCCAACCCTCCGGATTTTTTCACTTGTTTTTCTTCAATTCTCTTTTCTATCGCCTTTGGCATTGACTTCTCCTTGTGAGATTACACCCTGTATTCTCCTGTGTCTGTCCTCTGTGTTATAAGAGAGGAAAAAAAGTAAATAAATAAAAATTAAAACGGTTCCTTAAAATCCAAAAATATTCTTATTATCCCTAATCTTCCTACAATTTTTTTAATGCTTAGTAAACTTTCTTAAATTATTACTTTGTGCTTCCTCTTTTGACTAATTCCAAAATTATCGTTGTTGTTATTTCTTTTCTGTTTTGCTCCCCTTTGGCAGTGAATTTGAATTCAGGACATTCCAACCTGTCAGTCTCTATTCTAGGAAACGGAAGATGCCTGCTAGAATAGACTGGTGCTTTGAACCAGAAGGCTTCCGGTCCAAATCCTTCAAAAGTTAAACGTCTTTAATGTAAAATTTCTTAATTAACGAAAGCTGTTTTTGCTCTAAAAATTTATTGGCGTACAGAAATCCGGAGACTCGGGATATGATATAAAATTTAGGTAAGTTCCGGACCAAAAAGGGGGAGTCGAGCAATTCCATGGCTAAATTCCGGACCGATATTTGGTCCGGAATTAACCTACGCTTTTTAGAAAGGATGGAAGAACTTTCTTTTTTATTCGGATCAGGCACAAGTTTAAAAGGGGATCTTCGCTTTTTAAATGTTTTGTAGCATGAGATTGACACAGTATTGTACTGTTAGTTTAATACATGCATATGCAGAAAATAGTGGTTTTGGTTATAATGTAATCTATTCCCCTTTCTTTTTAATTTCCGTATGAATGACCTTTTTCATCTATCAATGTGCAGATAATACTCAGATTTCATAGAACTCAATTGCAGCAGTAATAATAAAGTGTAAATACAATAAAATACAAGCGTAGTGCTATTTATATATGATATATTAAAGATATATTAGTTTTTATAAACATATGTATATGATCAACAATTAAAACATAAATTCCAATTGATTTATTAACATTTCACAATGAAATAACACTGCAGTTATTAAAAAAAAAAAAAAAAATTAAAATATACACTGCAAAATATTATTAAGAGAGAGATGCTTATATTACAATTTATTTAAACATTGCCGTATTCTTATGATTATAATTCCAAAATCAACTCTAAAACAGAAATAGTCAAACAAGATATGAAAAACATAAGTAATATGACAGAAAAATAATCCATCTGTCTGCTGAATACACACAGATTAAAAGTTGTGCTCTTATTTACAGTGGAAGCTAACGCACAAAATTCAAATAAATGAGAAAATTTTAAGATGGCAATCAGATAGCACCACTTATCGGCCGATATATACCAGTGTAAAACTGGTGCAGTTTTGCACTGTAGAATATGAGATATAGCCTTCTCACATTCAAAGCAAATTGCAACATAACAGCATTGCCTGTCGGTCTACGTACACTTAAGTTAAAGCTGGTGCAGTTACACACAGTAGAAGCTGAAATACAGCCTTGAAATAAACCGAATAATTTCAATGCAGCAGCGCCACCTGTCGAATTATATATATACTCAAATTAAAACTTAAGCACTTATACGTTGCAGAATGTGAGATATATCCTACCAGAAAACAGGGAAAATTGGAGCCTTAGAAGGCCACCTACAGTAGAATAAACACTCAAGTTGAAGTGCGTGGTTGGTAAGATGTTGCCGTAAACAGTGGAAACTCTGTGGTTTGTACGATTTCAATAACTCTTTTTTAGTTTTTATTTATAAAGCGATTAAAAAAAAAAATTTGATTTGAAACAGCCACACAACTTTTATTATTACACATATTATTTGCATTTTTTTTGGAGATAATGTATTTAGAAGGCCTAAAAATGACCTGTCGAAGTAGACATATAAAAATTTCCCGGTAAGAGAAATTTGATACACGTATAAAGACATATAAAATAGAGTTTACATAGCGAGTTAAAAAAAAAGGGGGGGGGTAGTTATTTTGTAAAACATCAATTTATGAGATCTAAAACTGATCTATCCAATCGAAGACTTTTAATTTTCCTTTAATAACCAAATAATATATGACAAAGGATATCTAAATGGATTTATGCAATAATTTTAAAGAAAAATCGTTAGCGGGGTTTTTGAGATACCAACTTTTACCAAAACTTAGCATACACAATTATTAACCGGAAAACAATAATTACATACAAAAGGATATTTGAAATGGAGTTAATATGGCGAGTTTGGGGAAAAAAAAATATCATACAGCCGTTTTTAAAGAAACGCAACCGCGAAATCTGAAATTGAGCTATTTATGCAGAACGCCTACCAATTTTCCTGATCTAACCTACTATATCATTCGAAAGAACATTTAATAGAGTGCTTATATAGCAACTTTGAAGAAAATCGTTGCAGCCGTTTTTGAGAAACAGACTTACGGTTGCACCTTCGGTTTCTGATGTTCGCCTTCCAGTTTTCCAATTTTCACCAAACCAAAAACTAGTTTTTTGGACTCAGGAAACCTTAAAACATGTAAATACGGTGAAAACTCGATATCGAATTTTCGGAGCGAATACAATACTTCCATTATCTAAGGTAGTCGTGTAACGGAATAAAAATAGTGATTTATTTTATTAATAAAAAACGCTACAGAACTGGAATTTAAAAGTTACAAGTACAAAACTTTGAAACAACATCATATAATCTAAGAACTGACAACAATTTTTCAGATCGAAAGACTACACAACGCTTCGTCAGGCGAAAAAAGTAGGCATGAACAAAGTAGGTGTTTGTGTAGTTAGTTTGTGCGTTTTCGCTATGTTTGCAGCATGTGAATTCTTTGTTCACCTGACGAAGAGTCGTATTTTCTTTTGATCGAAACAATTGTTGATAGTTCTTGCATCGTATGGCGTTGTTTCAAAGTTTTGTACTTATTATTTATTTTATTTATTTATTTATTACTTTCTCTTACCCACATATATACATATATGGTAGAGAAAGTATTATTTTTGTGCCAAATTTTCCAAAGTGAGTTTTTGTTTCATTTACACGTTTTTAGGTTCCAAAAGTCATGCATTTGCGGTTGGTCTCTCTGTGTGCGTATGTGTCTGTTTGTTATCAGCATATCTCCTGAACAAATAATAGTAGAAAGTCAAAACTTGGTATTCTAAATGTACATCTTATACGGATGCTACAGTAAACTTTTCGTTGAGATTAAGCAAACGATTCGTGTACAGGAACATCCAAGAGAACTGAAATACACTATGTCTATGGGGAAATTTCTGGTAAGTACAGTGTAACATCTATAGGCTGACTCAAACAAAACTGAATGAAGAAAATTTATTATGTTCATAAAACAAGTTTTGTGTAAATTGTGTATGGAAATCATTCATAATATTTTTACAGGGCTACCCAAAGTATTTGAATATGTTGAGATTAGGACTGGGCTTTATATCAAAGATGTAAATTAAAATATCGATTTAACGCTAATATCGTTTATCCGATTTAAATATTTCATCTTACGTAAAATATCGATGCAGAAACATCCGAACACGCGAACGTATGATTCCAGGCTAAACCGAATGAATAAAGTTGGAATAGTGCCAGGTAACTATTCATTCAAAGGAATTCCAATTTAGTCTAAAGCATGCGCAGTCATAGACAGCTAAATCATGAAAATCCCGATTGAATATAGTTGGAATAATGCCAGATATTCATTCAAAAGATTCCGGTTTAGTCTAAAGCATGCGCAGTCAGAGCCTGATTAAGGGGGAAGCACACATTATTTATACTTACACCGTTATTTTTTAACAAATACTTTCCTCCTATAATAAACAGAAAATTCTCATTAAAAATTATTTTAAAAGAATTCTGGTGTCTAATAACGGTGAGTAAATTGGATTGTTTTACACCGTTCTTTTTTTATAAAAAATATTTCCTGGTCAGAGCGTGGAATTTCTATGACGTGAAGGAAAAAGTAACTGTAAAAATATTCCGGTGAGAGCGGAGATAATGTGTGCTTTCCCCTTAATCAGGCTCTGTGCGCAGTCATAGACAGCTAAATCATGATGATTGAAGTGCCGTTTCAATTTAGTGTTACGCAGGCGCATTGGGAAAAAGAGAATATCGGTTTAAGACCATTCTTTCGAGCCAAAACGCCTTCGCACTAGCAAAATAAAAACCGATTCTGATACAAAGCTTTCCGGTTAAGACGTTAAGGGGACTAAGACGTTTTCGACTACTGAAAAAGACTAATATTTCACCATAATTTGCAGCCCTGTATCTCCTTACACGCTTAACAAATCATTATAATTTTTTTACTGCATGTTTAAAACACATTCAAGAATATCTTTTTGATAATTAAAAAACATATTATTGAAAAATATTTTTCATATGACACAATAAAGAGGATGATGTATTTTCTCGAAAAAAAATACTATCGAACACTTTGGTACACTTAAAAAAAAAACTATGTATCTCCTTACCTTGAAATCTTCCATGATTATCCAAAACACCCTGCTTGATACAGTGAACCTGTTTTTATTTTATTTTCAAAGATAATTTTTTTAAAAAAAAATTATGAACTTCTAGATTAAAAAAAGCCTATATTTTCCAATAAACATTGACCATCACAAAAAAATATACAATGTTAAACTTTTAAATTTTAGGTTCACCAGTTGGAATTTTATATCATAAATATCTCTGTAAAATTTCAAACTTGTACTGCTGGTAGATTTTTTACAAAATGTACCTAAACATTGAAAAAACACAATTTCAGAAAAATGAAAAAAACACTTTGAATGAGTATTAAAGATCAGAGCTGTACATTTAAAACATTCCTGGACCGTAATCAGATTGAGATTTCATTTCTGCATTATCTAATTGTTTTTTTAGTTTCTTTTTTTGTTTGCGAGCCTCTTTTGATAGTTTTTTAAGTTTCAGTTCTGCATCAGAGATTCTACGAAAATCTATTTTCCTCAAGGATTCACACATATTCTGACCCGGAACAATTCCCATGCTTTTAAAAACATTTGCCCGACTGCTAACACCATCGTTAAAACAGATAACAGCATCCATCACTCCCATTTTTAAAGTATTCATGCCAATGAATTTAGTTTTTGGCAGTCTTTTCCAAATGCAGCTGTTGAAACTTTCTTTCGAATGTTTCTTTCTGTGAGTTGTTGGAAGAAAACACACAGCTTGGGGTGAACATTATCAGTTAATTATAGTGAAGAACCAGGGAGTCTCCTAACCATGGTACCAGTAAGAAAGATAAGATATCTAGTCTAGAACTGGAGGGCAACCTGCTTTGTTTACACTTTTCGAAGCTCTTTAAATGGGCGTGGTATGTCCTTTTAGCTCTTTAAATGGGCGTGGTATGTCCTTTTAAATTTATTTATTCTAAATTTATCAGCTTTTTTTTCATTGAAAGGGCATAAATTATACATTTTTAGAAAGAGCAGAAAATACGCTATTTTTTTAGACAAAAATTGAAAAATCGATTTTTTGAAGCTGTTTCATGTCTTGGTCCCCTTAAGTTTGACTAGAAAAATTAGATTTATTCATTCATTCAAAATTCGTTTGATTATTGAGATTTATTTTATCAATATTAGTATTCTATTCTGCTATTTTTTGGTTCCATTTCCTGTAATTTAAAAATAAGAAACCCCAGTTTCTGTTTATTAGATAAGTGAATTAACTATTCTTTATGAATATTTTATATAATATCTTTTCATTAATTTCAGTACAGAATATGACATTGTCATATTGTCAAATATAAATTAACTAAAACAACGGCGTTATCTAAGTTAGATATGATTATTCTAATGTTTAAATATCCAATTTTTATTTATTTCGAAGTCAGTTATTAACAGCATATAGTATGAGTATTCAAAAATAATTTTAAATACGGTGAAAGTTGATGCTTTTTCTCCCCCTTCCAATGCACTAAATTGTTGTTCTTTCTATCAATTTTATTTTTCTAAACTGAGTTATAGTCATTTAAATCTTTTTGTATTTTGTAGTATTTGATGTAATTTGATCTAAAATAAGTAAAAATTTTAAATCTTCAATAAAAAGAAAATCTCGTAATTTTTTTAAAGAAATTGTATTTTAGAAAATTTTAATTAAGAATTATATTTATTAGGGGATACAAAGCACTATAGAAATTTAATATCATGTGTGAAGCTCTATTAATTAGCAATTTTCTGCTGATTGTAATTTTGCAATTCATTCGTATGTAAGTGGGGAATATAAAAATTTTAATGGATTAAAAAGTAATAAGAAATAATAAAATTCTGAATTTATTAATTAGTTAAAGTAATAATAATAATAAATTGGAGTGTTTTTAAATGTTCTGAAGATTACTCACAAAAGTCACGTCACGAGTCAATGTGAAATTCTATAACTTGTGGTAAAAGAAAACTGCGCTATATTAATTATACAGTGTTCCAATGTGTAAATTTTGAACTGTGGGAAATAATGACTAATTTTATAATAATTAGTATAAGCATTATATCTTTATCAGAAGTCTGATTTTTTCAAAGGTTTTATTTTAGTAAAAAAAAATAAATGTCTGTGATTAAGATAATAATTTCGAAAAAAAAAAAAAAATTAATTTGGTTAAACTAAAATAATTTTTCTATGGTCCATTGTTGATTTTTGCGTTTGTATTCGTTATAAGAAAGTACTTGCAAAAATTAACTTCTGGCTTTCAATGGATTTACCCGTTTAGAGGAGTCTATAGAACGTTTTGACCACTTTTGGTAACACTGCATTAAATCGATATATCCTTATATCGGTATTTTATATGAACGATATATCGATTTAAGAAATGTCAACATCGCCCAGCACTAGTTGAGACTATACTTGGAAATTGTAGGAATCGTAATTCCGTTTGTGTGAGATGTTTTTTTTTTTTTTTTTTTTTTTTTTTTTAAGTAAGACAAATTTTAAATACACAATATTGTCTATAGTGCATATTGATAATAGACATTATACAGAGCTACCTAGAATAAAGCAAAACGTTCTTTTTTATTGAATATCGAAGTGCTTTGTACATTTTACTACGTTGGCGAATACTGCAAAATTAATTTTTCATACCCATACTGTGAACAAAATATTTTTTCAAGTTCTGTTTTCAACTTTGTACTTTTTACTTTCATTACCCAACTACCATAGGTAATGAAAGTGTTGTATTCGGTTCAAAAATTAGTTATCGAGTTTTCACCTGATTTACACGTTTTAAGCTCGCCTGAGTCCAAAAAAGAATTTTTGTATGTGCGTGTGTATGTATGTGGAGAATCTTCTCGCTATCATCTAATCTAATATCATTCTAATTCTATTTTTCCGAAACTAATAAAAATATAATTGCGAAACTTCAGAATTGAGACAGGTCTGGTGTACAGCTGAATTTTCCAAATTTTGGTGAAAATTGGAAAACCGGAAGTGGGACCGTAAATTCGTATCTCAAAAACGGCTCTAACGATTTTCTTCAAAGTTGCCAGATAAACACTCTATTAGATGTCCTTTCGAGCGATATACTTGGTTAGTTCAGAAAAATTGATAGGCGTCCTGTATAAATAGCTCAATTTCAGGTCTCGCAAGTGTGTTACTTCAAAAATGGCTGAACGGATTTTCTTCAAACTATCTTAACTCCCTTTAAATATCCTTTTGAATGGAATTATTGTTTTCTGGTCAATAATTGTGCATGCCAAGTTTTGGTAATAGTTGGTATCTCAAAAACGGCATTAACGATTGTCTGGAAAATTGTTACATAAATCCATTTTAGAAATCCTTTCTCGTGTATTACGTGGTTATTACAAGAAAATTAAATCTTGCTCAGGTTGGTCAGTTTTAGATATTGGAAACTGGTGTTTGAAAACATAACTCTGGCAAATTTTTCCCCTCTTATTTTTTAACTCGCTATGTAAATCGGTTTTGCATGTCTTTACACGAGTATCAGTCTCTTACTGGAAATTTTTTAGGTGTTTACTTTTTTTTATGTGAATTTTATATTTTCAGATTATTAAAAAAAAAAAAAAAAAAAAAAGCATAAAATACATGTAATAGCAGGTAATGAAAGTCGTGTGATTGTTTTGCACCAGTTTCTTTTCTTTTTCTTTTTTTCTTTTATAATAAAGCTAGCTTTAAAATGAAAGAGCTTATTATTATTTGACTTCTTTAAAACTAGTATTCAAAATTTAAAATATGTTCAAACTAATGTCTATATTTATTTCATTATTTAATCTTAAAAAGCACACAGACCAATTGTCAAAAACCTGATTTTCGGATTTATGGTATCTCAAAATGTGTAATTATAGCTGAAACTCAGTTTCGAAAATTTGACGCGAAAACAAAAGTTTATATTCTGTCATATGAATAGGAGAATGTAATAATACTTAATTTATAAATCAAGTTTATTTATTTATTTATTTTTTCATTTTACAATATATTTGATTATTATTTATTTATTTAATCTATCTTAACCTTTTAATGAAAGTGTTTGCCATTATTATTATTATTGTTATTATTGTTATTATTATTTATTTATTTATTTATTTATTTTTCATTTATTTATTTATTAACTATTTAAAATTTTAAATATGTTCAGACTAATATTAAACTTAAATATGTGTACATTTTAAATATTTGTTTCCTAATTTTCTCTTTAAATATGTATTTGGAAAATAATAGTACTTAATTTTAATTTTAATGTAGAGCAGTAATTGGATAATAATTTTCGAAACTATAATTATTAATACAATAATAAGTAGTATAAATTATCAAATCCCTCGTTTAAATAAAACCTGAAAATCGCTACCGATTTAATTTTTATTTGTGAAACACCCCTCAGTTTACAAGAGTGAAGAGGACACGCATAGGTAAATTCCGGACCAACATTTGGTCCGGAACTTACCCATGGGTTGATCTTGCGGAAAAACTCCCATAATTTGTCTGGTTCGGAATTTACCTACTCCGATTTAAAAATAGTTGTTCCTGTTTCTTTAAATACGATGAATTAGAAATAAATTATAATATCGTCTGTCATTTTGAAGGAGGGGTTTGCGTAGTGCAATATTTTTTTTTCAGCGTAAGAGGAAAAGAGTTAGAGGCTTTCCAATAGATAATTCAGAACAAAGCTGATTACATTTAAAAAGTTGCCACTTAATATTACAAACTCACGTTAGATTGTAACGCCAGAATCTTCGGAACAGTCGAGTCTATGTGAGAATTACTGATCAAGTACAAAGTTCAAAGTTTCCGCCCTTTTTACAGGGCACTTTCAGAAACGAAAAATTTTTGGCTTCTTTGCTGCTTTATATTTGTACAGAAATATTTAATGTGTTTTATATTAAAGTGTCGCGATTAAATGCGATAGAGATTAATGCATAAAAATAATGGTATCAATAAAGGAGGAAATTTCTCATCAATGAAAGTGTCCTGATAAAAAGGCAGATACTGCATTCTGCAAGTAAGAAACACGCATAGCCCCGCCCCGTTTACTTTCCCTTTCATTTTCATTTTCATATTACATATCGAATAAATAAAATCTTCCAAAAATTAAATGCTACACAACTGTAGAATACAATTTTATGCAAATGCAATGCATTCAGTCGCATTAATATTCTTTTAACTGAATGCATATAATAATATTAAATGTGTCTGTATTAAAGAAAAAAAAAAAGAAAACTAAACAATTTAAATTCTTATTAAGCAAATAAATGCCTAAATAATCTGTAAATACTAAAAAGAAATTTGAGAGTATTTGAACAATTTTCTACAAGTAACTAAATATTTAAAAAATGCAAAATACATGTAAAACGGGAAAAAATACCTTTACATACTTGCCAAGCATATCATTAATAACCGTACAATTGAACAAACGCCCCTTTTTCACATCGTTTTATTTTTAGAGTAATTCTCTCCAAATGCTGTTACGATTAAAAAAGAATAAAATTACTCTAAAAAATGACTGGTGTGGGAAAAAAAAAAAAAAAAAAAAAAAAAAAGCGTATACTAAAAATTGTACGATTTATAGAGCTGCCAACCTAATCCGGCAAATTGTGAGTACCACCCCTTTTTCTACACCACTTAATTTTTAGAATATTTTTCTTCTTAAATCATCGTAGATAAATTTGAAGAGAGCTACTCTAAAATTAAGTGGTGTAGAAAAAGGGGCGGTATTAACAATTTGCCGGATTAGGTTGGCAGCTCTGGGTTCATAATGAGATGGTTGGCAATATGCCTTTATTAGATCTACTTCTCCATCACATTGAATTCTAAATCCAACAAGCAGTCACTTTAGAGGCATAAAAATAATTACATATAATGGTTTCAAATGTGCTGCCAGGTAGATTAAGTCATTAGATGATTCTTCATTCCTTCAAAGTGGAGATGAGATAAACAGTTATTTTTCAGTAATAGGTTACTTCGTTCCATAGAATGTAAAAAAATAACTACACTGTAAAAAAATAACTATTACCAGCTGCAAGAAACTCTCTGTGATTGGAGAAAATAATTATTTTCTCCAATCACAGAGAGTTTCTTGCAGCTGGTAATAGTTATTTTTTTACAGTGTACTACCCTTGGTAACAGGTTCTTATAATATATTATTTTTATAATCTATTACTCTTTAGTTTATTATATGGCTAATGTCTTTCTAATCCTTTCAGGATGTACAATATATACATGTGTCCTGCATAGTGGATGCGGTTTATGTTCTTGAGTTCCAGTGCTTTCGAAAAGTAATCTTTACTTTATTTAACACTAGAATTTCTGAAAAAAAAAAAAATGATATGAAATTGTGGTGGAGCAAAGTTTTATACAATTGTTCGTCCCAATTGTATATGGATAAGATTCTGTTAAATAATTTTTTTTAAACACGAAAACAGAATATTTCAAATAATATCAAGTAACAAGTACATTTTCGGTAAAACTATTTAGCATAGGTGGACTCTGCTCAGTGCTCAGTTCCCCATCATATTTATGTTCTCATAAATTTCTAGTGCGAGACATATTATAATCATGTTAAAAGAAACGAATTTGTCCAAAGCTTGACACAGCGACAGAATGAAATACCCGCCTGATAGGCTATCCACCGTTCTCTTCGATATATTTATCTTATTATAGTCTATTAATTTATTTTATCAGGGTCAATTCTGTTGTTTAGTTTTCATGCTACTATTTTCAATGAAATAATCCTCAAAATTCCTATTTATATGAAAAATTTTCGATTTCGCTATGTTGATAAAATTTTAAATTACGAATAACTTGCGAAATTTTCCTATTAGAAAACTTGTATTCAATCATGTTCAAACAAATATCATAAATGTCATGTTGAAGTTGTCTGATATATTTATGATCCTCAAAATGGACGTTTATGCTCAGTTTTGCCTTATTTTGCCATGTTAAGTAAATCGTAAATTCCAAAGAACTTATGAATTTTTTAAATTGGAAAAATCAATAATATTCAAAAGTGGTTTGACATCTTTACGATGAAAATATCCCTCAAGATTGACGTTTATGTGAAATTTTGTCCTATTCTGCCATGTTAAGAAATTCGTAAATTTCCAATAACTTACGAAATTTTTATATTGGAAAATTCATAGTCTATAATATTCATGCCAGTGTACTAATTAAAATTTCAAAAGTGGTCTGACATCTTTACGAGGAAAATATTCCTCAAAATTGACGTTTATGTGAAATTTTGCTCTAATCTGCCAAGTTAAGAAATTCGTAAATTCCAAATAAATTGCGAAACTTTCAAAGTAGCATGTTTATAGTTAATGACGTTCATTCTGAATTCAAAACTGATATTTTAAAACTGTCCTGACATCTTTACAGTAAAAAAATTCTACTTAATGGACGTTTAAGCACAATTTTTTCCCTATTCTTCCATGTTAAGAAAATCGTAAATTTCTAATAACTTACGAAGTTTCTTAATTTGAATGTTGCAAATGAATAGGGCTCTTGCCAGTGTCCAAAGTATTATTTTAAAACTGATCTGACTTCTCTGCGTCTATTTGTTCTTGAGATATCGTGTACACAGACTAACAAACTTAATAACGGAATTACTAATAGGCTAACAAACTAACAGACACCCTACAGACCGACACAATACAAATTTTGCCTTTTTTGGGATTCCTTATACCTGAAAACGTGTAAAAAAATAAAAAAAACGAGGTCGAAAAATTTCACGATTACTTAAGCTCCCCATACCTATAGTATGATGGAGAATTAAAAGAACACTCATATTAAAAGCCATATAATTAAGGAATAATTAAATAATAATAACAAATCTTTAAAAAAGATCTTTAAGACATCCCAAATTTTAAACTAGCGAGTAATTGTCTCTTTTGATTTTCCGATAAACTTAAACATCCCAGATAGACAAGAAAATTAATATTTTTCAATCATACTTATCAAACCGTCAATTTGAATACGCTAACTAAAATTAGAAACACTTGTTTTTAAATTATAAATTTTGCTTAGAAAAACTGCATAAAATGATTTATTTTCCCAGACACTTGATTTTAACAAAGACCATAATTAACTATTCTTAATACCTTTACTCATTTTAAATAATTAAAAATGGTCTCGAGAAAAAATCAGATAAAAAAATTAAAAAATAGAAATAAAAACCTTTAAAAAAAAAAAAAAAAAAAAAAAAAAAAAAAAAAAAAAAGTTTTTTTTTTATGGATTTATTCTTGATTAAAATCAAACAATATTCCTGATAAAACAACAATAAATAAATGCTCAGCAACACTATCAGTATGCGAAATGCGATTAAGCATTTTCAATTCCATCTGCTATATAAGCAATTTCAAATATAAACAAACACTCTCCATCGTTTCTTTCCTTTACCAGCCATTCTTTCTATTAAACCTTCCATCATAACCCCAAACTAAGCCAACACCTTCTCGAATTATTGGAGTAGGTGTTGAATAAACGCAAAGCGTTATCCCATTCCCCATCTTCATGACGAAATAATCAACATGTAAGAATCACCCCATGATCACCAATCTCATGATGGCTGCTTAAATTAACATCCTGACAACACTATTTCGTTAAACTGTGGTATTAAAATATCTTCCACGTTAAATGTCACGAGCTACATTATACTAATATTAAACTAAACTAATACACAATAATGTTCAGTTTCGAATTAATACTTTGAATAAAATATTAGAAATATGTAAATAATCAAAGCATTTACTTATTTCGGAAGAATATTTGAATCACGAAGAATATTTGTAATCTACAAAGTAACAGTATGTGCTTGTTACTAAGATGTTACGCGTATTCTTCCACACTGTAAAAAAATAACTATTACCAGCTGCAAGAAACTCTCTGTGATTGGAGAAAATAATTATTTTCTCCAATCACAGAGAGTTTCTTGCAGCTGGTAATAGTTATTTTTTTACAGTGCAGACTCGTAGTAATGAATCGGTATTTTTTAATTCAACGAGCAAAGTTGGAACATTTATGCGGGAAGTCTGATATGTGAAAGATGTTACTTTTTCGTTACATGCGGTATGCGGGAATTATCAGATTCTGAAAGGTGAATGTTTTATTCGTTACTCGCATGATTTGATTCGGTCTAGTTGTTTACGTATGATTTCGATTTTGCTAGTCACGGTGCTTACAGTTTGTTTTTGTAAATTCATTATGGGAAAGGGAGTTTTAAACTCGTTACTTGTATAATGCTGCATCATATAAGTTGTTCTTGTATGATTTAAATGGCGTTTGCATTTTTGTTTTAGAACAAAGAAAAAAAAAATTGTCGAAATTTTTTTTTCTCCCAAAAATAGGATTTCAGAAATACGTTCATTTACTCAAAAAAAAAAAAAAAGAAGAAGAAGAAGAAAAGAAAGAAAAATTCGTGTTATTATATTATCATTATTACATTTTTAAAACAGACATTTTTTTTTTTTTTTTTACGTGCTGAGAGGTAAGATGGAAATGTTGTTTATTTAATATGATCATTTCTGTAATATATTACAATGCTAATAGGTTCTTATATAATAACTTTATTATTTATTTTATTATGTGAAATAACGCCCATCTCTACTTCAAAGTATACTAATACATAAAAATGCCTAGACATATATTGATGTCTTAATATCGCAGTTATTACAAAATATTAAATAAATAAATAATAGAAACAATATTAAATAAATAAAACAAAATCTCATACGTATGCAAAAAAAAAAAAAAAAAAAAAAAAAAAAAAACACTAAGTATTTCAGTTTTCTTTCTTTCTTTCTTTTTTCTTTTCTTTTCATTTTTTTTTTTTTTTTTTTTTCTATCAGTAGAATACTTTTGACTTACTTACGTAATAATTACTAAATTTAAGTTTAATTTGGGAAGGTAACACTGGGAATGTGTAACTGATATTATGCATAAGAAAAGTTTTAAATTAAAGTGCGATTTTATTCCACAAATTTATAATTTAAAAGTTAAATAAAACAATGGTAATATCATACTTTATACACTATGTATAAATTAGTCTACATAAAGTTTTAATTTCTTTTTAAAATACTTTAATAAATAGATTTCGTATAAGATACAGAAAAATAAATAGTTTTAATCAAGAAGTAACACAAGCCAAAATCGTATAATAAGTAAAAAATGCATTGTTTGCATAATAATAATAATAATAATAAATCACTGATACAAAATTAAGATCTCATAAAAAAACAGTACTATTGTAAAAGTCACCCCGCCCAGCAAAAACTCTTACCTTTCTTATGCATACGTATTATATTTATAAAAGCACATACGTAACCTGCAAAAAGAAGTGATATCTCTTTAAAAACAATAATATTGTAAAAGTCATCCCGCCCAGCAAAAACTCTTACCTTTCTTAAATTTAAGCTGCCAAAAGAAAGGATTGATATAAAATTTCGCCGCCGCTATTGAATTCTGGCAACTCAATGCCTAGCTTAATGAAGATCTGACAATAACACTGCATGTATCTTTCTAAATCCTAATCTCTTCCAATATTCTTTGTTATCTGTGTTAGTTTTTTGGCTGCATTATAAAGTTATAATTTAAAGTATTTTTACGGTGGGGTGCGTAATAATATTTTAATCTTTACTAACTAAATTTTTTATTAATTAAAACTTCTACATAGGGGACGCAGCCCGCCGTAAAAATACTTTAACCCGGTGGAAGGCGCGCGCTAACCCTCGAACTGTTGGAATTCAGTTGCAGCTGCCTGATGCCATAAGTGTGCTAATTCGCCAAAAATAGTAAACTCTCATTTTGTTCCTTCTGCTCAGTTTGTGTCAGCGTTTTCTCATCATTGACCCCATCATTACATTATTGTTAGCAATACATGGAGCAAACAGATTTAGCGAAAGCCTCATATTTGTGCAAACAATAATGAAAGTGTAATTTGAAATGAAGATCTGCCATACGAAATTTGTATACGAAGGTTTACATAGCTCGAATAGTTTTGCTTTTTAAAGTAAGATATTAAATGGAATATTAAACGGTTTGTTGGTTGGGTTTTATGTCACATTAGTGTTGCGCTTTGGGCAATTGGCAAATAGTCTGGGACTCACCCATAAGGATGGTCCTGGGGAAGTAAATGGAATTGGTGCTTTGAGAAAAATGCTATGAATAGAATTACAAGTCTTAAACCTTTACACGACGGCAGATTCTGACCAGATAGTGTTCATAAAGACGGCAGTAAGACGACAGATGTCCCCCCCTGTCGGCGTGTTTTATCTTCAAGCGTCTCGGTGTTAACAATGGCTGTAGGAAGTCCCGTCCGACCCATATAGCAAAGTGATATCTTCTACTAAACGATTTCCCTTTAAAGGGAAAAACTTCACACTAAAATCTCCATTGCACTCTCTTGTAGGGAAAAAACTTGTTGATTTCTGAACGAATCTTTTTACATTGTGTTTATGAATGTTTATTTAAAAAGGGATTTTATTCTGTTGACAATATAATGTTTCATGTTTAATTTGAAATATACGGAATGACTAGCGAAATAATATTAATCGATAGTCCTGATCTTTAATTGTAAATGTGCTTAAAATTATCTAATTTAAAAAAAGAAAAAGTAAAAGAAGGAGAAATGAAAACGAAAGATTTATTTAAATTCTATGTAAACTGTATTTGGAAGAATTTTTCTGAGATTTATTACTTTAAATATAATACTTTTAAAAAGAAGTGTTGAAGCTTTTAATAAAAATATTACAAAATAAAAACTGAACAATGTTACGCATGACTAAATAATTATTTCTGTAATATCAAGTACTAATTATTATTTATTTATACATTTTATTATATTAAGAGGTTACATGGTTTTCAAAGGCTTAAAAGAAAGAAAGAAAAAAACTTTTTTTTTTTCTTTTCTCAAAATTTTGAGCATATAAAACAACATTTAAACATTTTATATAAGTTTCATTAAAAGTCGAAAATTCACAAAAAAAAATATATATATACTTAAAAATTATTTGTAAAATTCCATGACTAAAAAAAAGAAAAAAATATATTAACTTGTTAAAATATTAAACTTGCCAACATGATAATTACACCTGCTTTATAATTATGTGTTAAACATCTTGTATTAATGAATCATTTATGACCTTGCATGTGTTTCAAAGGCTAATGAAGTAAAATAAAGTAAAGTAAAATAAGAGCATATATAAGAAATAAAAAATGTTATTCAATATTTTGAGCATATGAAAAAGCAGCATTTAAATGACTCAATTCTACTTGGAAGAAGTGTTTAATAATTCAATAAGATTGTTACATTAGTTTTTGAGAAATAGTCTCAATCGCTTTTCTAAATGTATTCGAAAACCAAGACCCACCCGCTGAATATTCCAATATTTTCAATGAAAATTTTATAAAATGTTGTTTAAATGTTGATTTTTTATATAGTCAAAATGCTGACTTTTTTTTATTATTATTTATATATAGATAGATAGATAGATAGATAAAAGAATAATAATCAAAGCGTATAAATTCTAAAAGTATGTTTACGTGCAAATAAGGAATTTGTTATAAAAACTTCTATGTAGAAAAAAAAAAAATCTAGATTCTCTATTGTGCTCGAATTATGTATTTTAAAATAAACATATGTGAGATACAAAATTCTCGCAAAGGGAAAAAATTGGATACCACTATTTTCTATAGTAATTTTAAACTTCATTAATTGCTGATATCTATTGATATATTTTCCGAAAATTATTCTAGGAAAATTTGGATATTCAAATTCATCTCTGTAAAAAACAAGGTGAGGAATAATAATATATGTCAATAGTACAAGATTAGAAAGGAATGAAATGATGAAATTCGGGAGAAACTCATTAAAACTCTTTTAATATTGTAAATTTGTCAGATTTAGTGAAAACGAAATAATTTAATATCCATAGATTATTATATACTTCAACTAATAGCACTGAAACCAGTCGTATGTTGCATATCATGACCGAAGACGAAACCATGAGGAAGGGATTGGTGACCGATTAAAAAATGAAATTCGTAATTTTATTTGATAGTTTACAGTTAATGAAACTAATGCAAAATAAATCTTATTATTCATTTAATAATTAGAAAGAAATTAAAACTTCTTCACACACCATAAATTTTAAGTCAGCACAACCGGTTTCGAAAGGACGTAGCCTTTCTTCATCAGGTGCAAACACGTGCTACTGCCTTGGAGGCAAAAGCAAGACGTCTTGCTTTTGCCCCATTTAATTTCATCCCCTATTTCTGAAACTTCATTATCAGGCTCATCCAAGGAATTTATTGAAATTTACAAATCATTATCTTCTATCTCATCATTATTTTCCACATCACATTCTGAATCTTAATCATCAAAATCTTCATCCTCTAACTCAATTAAAAGTTTTTCAATTTCATCTTGCGTAAGATACCTTTTACGTCTCGACATTTTAATATACAGTATAAGACATTTTAATATAGATTGGAAATTAGAAAAGGTGATTTAGTTCAAGCTTAAACTTTAAGACTGAGAGCAGGTGTTTTTTTTTTTTTTTTTTTTTTTACTCTTAGCGAATACTCTAAAACTAGCTTTTCTCTGTCTCTTCTTTCCCAGAGTGGCTCTTTTATTTCACTCTTCTTTGTTGCAGTGGCCCTTTAATTTCATTCCTTGATAATTCTTGAACTTTCCTAATCCTTCGCACTGCAGTTGCTGGACAAGCAACTGACAGCTGTAATAGAATGGTAGGTATTCACTGCAATACTGGTCAAGGACAAAAGGGATTACAGCTTTTTCCGGTCCGGTCAAATACGAATAAAGAGTATAACAAACGAATGGTAATAAATTAATTTTAAGATAAATCAAAGTTATATATACATTTAATAAAATAAAAATTAATTCTATCGTGAAAGAAAAAAAAATAATAATAATAATAATAGTAAATAAAAATTAAAATGCCGAGACAGTTTCGGCGACAAAATAGCAAAAGTCACCAAAAGTTCTTTACTAAAGTTGATCCGAATATTTACATACATCTTTCAGAGAAATTTAAGGGGAAAGAACAGCTTTTGCATTGGACCCCCTTGTCAAAATTTAAAATTTGGCGCCGAAGAAGACTATTATTATTATTATTATTTTTTTTTTTTTTTTTTTCCTTCAAACTATAATATCGTTTTCAAATTATTCAATTATATTTTCGATAAATGCTCAGCTGTCGTAAAACTGGTATGGTAAAAATCCGTAGATTGAAACTAATAGTCCTCCATCCTTTAAAAAAAAAAAAAAAAAAAAAAAAAAAAAATCCTCCTTGAATTTTCCACAGAATTTTTTTTCTTCCTCAAAAGTATTAAACTGCGGAATAAGGGATAGCCTTTCTTAGTATTCTGATATTTATCAACTCGTGAAATCTCTGGTAATAACAGATACCGTGATTATCCACTAATACGCAGATTATAAATCCTTTTTACTTTCCAAACACTATAGTGATGAAAGTATTGTAATCATGTCAAAAATCCGAATTTGAGATTTTGATGTTTCTATTCGTTTCGAGGTCCCCTGAGTCCGTATTCACTATTTTTACGATGATGTATGTATGTATGTGTGTGAGTGAACACGTTAGCGCCTAAACGCTTTGCTTGAATGAGCTGTAAGTTGGTACGCATGTTGCAAGTCACCGTATCACGAACCCTATTGTTTTTGATGAATCTAGCACTTATAGTTTTTTTACAGGGACACAAAGAAAAATTCTTTATCATTATGGTCTATGGGACCAAAATCTTAAAATTACGATAGCATCTAAACGCCTTATTCAATTGAGCAAACAATTTATACACATATTATAAGTCAGAAATACTCAATCTGTATAGATTTTGGAGAATCTAGCTCTTATAGTTTTTTTACAGGGATACAAAGAAAAATTGTTTATCATTATGGCCTATGGGGCCAAATTTTTAAAAGTGTGATAGCGCCTAAACGCCTCATTAATCTGAGCAAAACATTTGTACACATGTTATAGGTCACAGTTCCACCAACTGTATAGATTTTGGTGAATTTAGCACTTAAAAGTTTTTTACAGGGACACAAATAAAAAATTTTTATCATTATGGCCAATGGGACCAAATTTTTAAAAGTGCGTTAGCATCTAAACGCCTTATTCAATTGAGCTGAAAATTTATATGAATATTATAAATAACTGTTGCACTAACTATAAGCATTTTGGTGAATCAAGCATTTATAGATGTTTACAGGGACACAACGAAAAATTCTTTATCATTATGATCTATGGGCTCAAAGTTCATTAGCTTTAAATAAAACATCTTGTAATATATGGAGAAAAATACTCAAACACTCTATTATGATTTTCTCTCTTTTGTTGGATTAACAACTCCTCTTTCTTTACTTTATCTATAAAACTGTTAATTACTCAATGTTCGGAAAGTCGCGTGGAGTCACTCCAGATTTTTTAAACTAGTGGGAAGAATAGAAACATAAAATTGGCTTAAGCAATCAGACGCCTAGCAACTGATCTTTGAGACAGACTTTCGATCCCATTTACACGAAACAAATTATTGTACACGACAGAAAATCTACAAGGAACTTAATATCACGAATATGAAGAAAATTCGTAGAGCCGTTCTTTAACTTTTTTTTTTTCTATTGACAGTACTTTACAGTAAAATTAGATTTAAAAGTGTATAAAATTGATTTCACAAAAGAAATCTCGAAGGTACTTATTAAAATAGAATATATATATAATACCTTACTTCAATCTCACTACATGCCGCTGGATGTTAGTTATATGTAGCCGTTTTTGTTCAAGAAAGGAATTTTATAAAGCACTGCTACTGTTTTTGATTGACATTATTCACGATTTTTACGTGTGTTATAATTAATTTACATATATAACACTTCAAGAATCTACCATTAATATTTGATAAAATATGAAGAATAAAAAAATGCATAATGTTTTTTTTTCATATTTTAAGGTTTTAATCTCTTTTCTCATTCTATGAACCAATGATATACTAAAATGTTACTTCACTAAATTTTCGTTAGTTACAAGGATGAGGTGATATGTATACCTTTTATTGCTTATATTTTTTAAATATTACTGTTTAGTAAATAAAAAATAGATTTCCAGTACATTTTCTGTGTATTTCAAAATGCAGTAAATAAAGAGAGAAACAAACTAGCGAAAGCGATGTTTAAAATTAACCTACTTGTACAAAAAGGCTATAAATTTTCACAAAAAAAAAAAAAAAACTAATGTATATGCAGACATATAAAAGGCGGTTTTATATAGCAATTTTGAAGAAAATCGCTGAATTCATTTTTGAGATTCTCCCTCGAGCAGCTGAGTGGTTCTGCGCTCAAATCTGGTAAACGTGAGATGCCGGGTTCGATCCCAGGTCACGCTTGTCAACCTAGCCGTTCGGAATTTTCCGTAGTTGTCTCCGAAATTTGCGTGAATATGGGCTAGGACCCCTTAGAACGACCCCGGAGAGCACTTTCTTCAGGTCTAGGACCTACAACAGTCAATCGGCCTCACTCCCAAATCCAATCCATCCTTATTGAGATACGCCCACCAGCGGTCGAGCGGTTCTGCGCTCAAAGATGGTAGAAGTGAGGTGCCGGGTTCGATCCCAGGTCGCGCTCGTTGGCCTAGTCGTTCGGAGTTTTCCGTGGTTTTCTCCGAAATTTGAGTGAATACGGGCTAGGACCCCTTAGAAAGACCTCCACCGAAGGCCCTCACCCTCTGGCCTAGGACCCAAGAGTAGTCAATCGGCCATATTCCAGAACCCCAACACCTTTTTGAGATACAGACTTATTGTCCCAGTTCCCGTTTCAATTTTCATTAGAAGCTGATAAAGACATCTGAACTGTTTTAATTATGAAGTTTGGCCGTTCTTTCTCATTTGGAGGTATGACAGTCAAAGATGCTTGACATATGCTTGATTACAAATGCATTGTTTAAAGAGTATAATCATAATAATCCTTATCATCATAAAAATCGGTTTTTAAGGTTCTTAAGAACGGTATTCCTTCACCTCTTGTAATAATAGTATATAGATCTGAACATCTTAAACCATAGTCCAGAAATAGCAACTCAGAGTTTAAATTTACGAAAGGTTAAATAATATAAAACAATAGTAATAATAAATAAAGTTATCAGAAAAAGTAAGGAAAAAAAATAATTAATTAAACAAAACAAAACAAAATAAATAAATAATAATTAAAATAAATGAGGATATTATAATAATGTAAATAGATCTCGAATAATACAAATTTCCGATAAAATTACGGAAGGTCAAGGCAGTGACGAGGCAGAAAACAAAGGCAGTGAATAATAATTTTTAAAAAAATTTTTGTTTTCAGAATAACTATAAATCTGGGATCGTAATCATAAAGGTAATTTCTTATTTCGTATTAAAAACTAAAGCTAGTAAGCTAAAGGTTTAGATAACCACTGCAATTTAAAATTAAGATAGCCGTAAAATAGAATCTATAATAATAATCTATAATAATAAATGGAAAGGTTTGTCTGTCTGTCTGTCTGTCTGTCTGTTCTTTTATACGTTCAGCCCCTATTGAACGCAGAAGTACAAGAATTGACATACGGATGCTCTGGAGCCTTTCCGATGTTTTCCTCGAAACAGAATTTAAAAATCTTAATTAGTTTCGGAGATATTAATTAAAATGCTGACCCATATCGATCGCGAAAATGACCAAAAATCCTTATTGCTTAAAAAGAGGCATTCTATCTGCATTCAGCAGACGATTTTAACAGCTGTCTCTAACGGAAAAAAAACATGTGCAAGTCATTAATGTCACATGATCTTTAACTGGGGTTAAAAATTGCAAATTTCAAAGTGCTTCAAATTTTCTTTTTCGTACACAACACTTAATATACAACCTATTCAGCACAAAACCAACCTGCAATTAAAATTTCATCAAATTTCATTAATAAACAAAGCAGTTACATTTTAATTGCTAATTAAATTTTATTCTAACACGTAATCTATCTTTCAATAGGCGATAGGAGTTCCCATAGCAACAAAATACATTTGAAGGAACTAAAAAATACTTTTTCTTTTTCTTTTTATTTCCATTACCCGACTACCGTGGTATAGGTTTTGGCGAAATAAAAAATATTTATTTTTCTTTTTACTTCCATCAATAAAACTACCGTAGATAATGGAATTAGAGATTTCACGTGATTTACATGTTTTATAATATCCTGATTAGGTTTTCTTTTGTATCACAGCTACTAATTAAAATAATTTCATAAGTAACACATTATTTGAAAGCTTTGTTGATTTGGAATTGAACAGTAGATTACAGAAATTTCTACCGCCAGATATTTTAAAATTTCGATATTTCAAATTCCAATTAAATTTTTTTTGATACATCATTCGAAAGATATTTTAAAGTTCTTTTATATTATTCAAAGTTTTCACCAGATTTACACGCTTTGAGGTTTCTTGAATTAGTTTTCTTTTGTATCTCAGCTACTAATTAAAATAATTTCATGAGTAATGCATCATTAGAAAGCTTTTTTAGATTTGGAATCGAACAGAGGAATACAGAAATTTGTACCGCCAGATGGCGCTGTAATATTTTAAAATTTCAAAATTTCAATTTCTAATTATGATTAAATTATTTTTAATACATCATTCGAAAGATATTTTAAAGTTCTTTTAAATTATCGAAAGTTTTCACCAGATTTACACGTTTTGAGGTGTCCTGAATCAGTTTTCTTTTATATCTCAGTTATTAATTAAAAAAATTTCATAAGTAATACATCATTTGAAAGCTTTGTTGACTTGATACACATTTTAAAGTACTTTTACATTATCGAAAATGGAATTCGAGATTTCACCCGATTTACACGTTTTGAGGTGTCCTGATTACGTTTTCTTTTGTATCTCAGCTACGAATTAAAATAATTTTATAAGTAATACATCATTAGAAAGCTTTTTTGATTTGGAATCGAACAGTGGATTACAGAAATTTCTACCGCCAGATGGCGCTGTAATATTTTCAAATTTCAATATTTCAATTTCTAATTATGATTAAATTATTTTTAATGCATCATTCGAAAGATATTTTAAAGTTCTTTTATATTATCGACAGTTTTCACCAGATTTATACGTTTTGAGGTCTCCTGAATTAGTTTTCTTTTGTATCTCACCTACTAATTAAAATAATTTCGTAATTAGTACATCATAAGAAAGCTTTTTTGATTTGGAATCGAACAGTGGATTACAGAAATTTCTACCGCCAGATGGCGCTGTAATATTTTCAAATTTCAATATTTCAATTTCTAATTATGATTAAATTATTTTTAATGCATCATTCGAAAGATATTTTAAAGTTCTTTTATATTATCGACAGTTTTCACCAGATTTACACGTTTTGAGGTCTCCTGAATTAGTTTTCTTTTGTATCTCACCTACTAATTAAAATAATTTCGTAATTAGTACATCATAAGAAAGCTTTTTTGATTTGGAATCGAACAGTGGAATACAGAAATTTGTACCGCCAGATGGGGCTGTAATATTTTAAAATTTCAATATTACAATTTCTAATTATGATTAAATTATTTTTAATACATCATTCGAAAGATATTTTAAAGTTCTTTTAAATTATCGAAAGTTTTCACCAGATTTACACGTTTTGAGGTGTCCTGAATCAGTTTTCTTTTGTATCTCAGCTACTAATTAAAATAATTTCATAAGTAATACATCATTAGAAAGCTTTTTTGATTTGGAATCGAACAGTGGAATACAGAAATTTGTACCGCCAGATGGCGCTGTAATATTTTAAAATTTCAATACTTCAATTTCTAATTATGATTAAATTATTTGTAATACATCATTCGAAAGATATTTTAAAGTTCTTTTAAATTATCGAAAGTTTTCACCAGAATTACACGTTTTGAGGTGTCCTGAATCAGTTTTTTTTTTTTTTTTTTTTTTTTTTTTTTTTGTATCTCAGTTATTAATTAAAAAAAGTTCATAAGTAATACATCATTTGAAAGCTTATTTTAGTTGATACAAATTTTAAAGTACTTTTACATTATCGAAAAATGGAATTCAAGATTTCACCCGATTTACACGTTTTGAGGTGTCCTGATTAGGTTTTCTTTGGAACAATAGATTACAGAAATTTCTACCGCCAGATGGCGCTGTAATATTCATCTAATATTCTAATTATGATTAAATTATTTCTAATACATCATTCGAAAGATATTTTAAAGTTTTTTTACATTATCGAAAGTGGAATTCGAGATTTCACCTGATTTACAATTTAAAGTGTCCTGATCAGGTTTTCTTTTGCATCTTAGCTAATTGAGTAAGAATAAGTAACTGGAATGGAACAATAGATTACAGAAATTTCTACCGCCAGATGGCGCTGTAATATTTTTAAATTTCAATATTTCATATTCTAATTATGATTAAATTATTTCTAATACATCATTCGAAAGATATTTTAAAGTTCTTTTACATTATCGAAAGTGGAATTCAAGATTTCACCTGATTTACAATTTAAAGTGTCCTGATCAGGTTTTCTTTTGCATCTCAGCTAATTGAGTAAGACCGTTCAAAATTGGTATATGCAAGTTAATTAGGAGGGGCTGGAACGGTGGGGAAGGAATAGGCGCGCAGCGCGCATGGGTTTGGGACTCGGTGCGAGTTTTTACCCGATGATAAAAGATTTTTTTTTAATTTTATTTTCTTAATAATAAAAGTTTGAGTTGAGAAGGAATATGCGTGTACAGCGCACGTATATCCTCAAGCGTGCGCGCACAGCGCGCATGGGTCTGCGCTGCCGAAGGCAGTGGCGTCCCGGTGTGAGTTTTTACCCGATGCTAAATGATATATTTTTTAATTCCTTTTCTTGAGAATGAAAGTTTATGAGTAATAACATTGAATTTTGAGAAGTCATAAGGATAGTGAAGGAATACGTGCGCGCAGCGCACGGGTCTACGCTGCCGAAGGCAGTGGGGACCCGGTGCGACATTTTTCCCGATCAGAATTTTTTCTTCTCTTTTTTTATCACATGATACAAATTAATGCAATTTTGAGAATTCCTTAATTATTGTGATTCATTTAAAAATAGTGACCAGCGAAGCGGGCGTAGCCTGCTAGTAATTATATATATTAAAGTTGCCAAGAAGATATAGATTTGTTCGCTTGTAAAATAAATAAAAATAAATGCATTATTAATGAATATAATATTTTTAGTAAATTATAATGCATTTAACTATACAAAATATGGATTTCCTTTTATTTCCGTGTAGTGAAATAAAATTAAAACAAGAAATGTCAAAATATAATCTCTAAGTATGACAGAAATTTGTATGAATTCTAAAGTTTTGTCAATAATAAAGAAAGCAACAAACGGCAAATGTATTATCATTTACCCAAAGGAACTCAGGAAATTCCATTTCAAAATATTTTAAAAGTATTTCCACTAAAATTTTGTTATTGAAAGAAAGGAATTCTGCTTGTATGTGTTTTGCATTCAGGTTTAGGGAAAAAAGAGGGAATTGAGATTAGCAAAAATAGTAACATCGGAAGGGTGATCATTTTTAACAAGAGTGACAGTTCTACCCGCCCCTAAAGCAGGTAAACAATATCTGAGGGGAAAAGGACAGCTTGGTCGATATATAATCCAAAGCCGTCTTTTACGAGGTGTTACTCTTTGGTTGGAATACCGACCAGCCGGCCTTTAAAGGTTAATAAAGTTTCAAGTTGTATCGGAGTTATGGCTTTTGATAAATTTTTAATATTATAGGTGCATTGGAAAATATTTTTGATGAAGTTCTGTTATGATTATCATTCAAAATGATTCTCCGATTTAATCTATCTTCACCATGAAGGCTGCATTCCCCTCCATGGAGGACCAAAATTTTGATGATGTGTCTTCCAGTGGCGGCTCGTATTGGGGGTACTTCATCGAAACGTCTAGAAAAAGTACAAAGAATGGAACTTTTATTCACCTAATTGGCTGATTCGGTTATTTCGACAATCTAAGTAAATATGTTAACACTTCAAGAGCCAATTAAAAGAAAACGTTTTCGTTGTTAACATACTGTTTTCAGTCATTAGCCTGCAGCTCTCCCAAAACGTCACTCACGAGCCGTCACTGATGTCTTCTGACCACGTTTCGGGGCGTATCCTAGACAGTTGCCATTTGTCAATAGTGTAGCACTAGTGCTACCTAAAACCTATAAGGAAAGGGCATGTTTACAAACAAACTATCCTTTTATCAATCTTTTCCACTCACGGGTGGCAAAAGGACAATCTGTATTGGTGGAAATATCAATGTTTTGCCCTGAGTAGAGCGTTTTGCCCTGAGCGTGACGTCAGCTGCTCTTTCCTTATATAATCTCAACCATGTACAGTCGGTAAAAAAAGTGTCCGAACACTAGCAAAAATTCCTATGTAAAAAAAGTACACTTCATACGGTTTTGTTGAATAAATCCTTGTCGAATCCTGTTCTTAGTTAGTGTAAGAACATGATTCGATAAGGATTTATTTAACAAAACCGTATGAAGTGTACTTTTTTTACATAGGAATTTTCGCTAGTGTTCGGACACTTTTGTTACCGACTGTACATACATTTATCGGTAAATATAAGATGTCACCGAAGCAAGGGAGCCATCTACTCCGTAGAGGATCAAAATTGTGATGGTATGTCTCTGGACCATCCTTAGGAGTGAGTCCTTGTACGTCGCCAATTGTCCAATAGTGCAGCACTAGTGCGACGTTAAAGCCAGCCTGCCTACCCACCCTGTAAATATACAAAAAATATACACCCTTAAGTGGTGTGTCCTAGACTGTAGCCATTGTCTTAGCGTAGCACTAGTGTGACATAAAACGCACGTCCGCTCTCTCTCTTAGGGTTACATACAAACGGAACGCTTGCAATTTCGATGACGTAAATTTTGCGCAAATACAGTCGGCAGTAAAAGTATCCGAGCACTAGCGAAAATTCCTATGTAAAAAAAAAAAGTACACTTAATTCAGTTTTGTTAAATAAATCCTTGTCGAATCCTGTTCTTAGTCAGTCTAAGCACACGATTCGACAAGGATTTATTTAACAAAACAGTGTTAAGTGTGCTTTTTTCACATAGGAATTTTTGCTAGTGCTCGGATACTTTTGCTGCCGACTGCAGTCATAGATTTGGAACGCTTGCAAACGGCTTTGCAACTGGATGTGTTTCATTTGTGTGTACCCCTAAAAAGTTTTAGCAGTTGTGGTGACTCAATCATCCCATGCGAGTGCTACCGGTCTAATTAATTTAATGATATTTTAATGAATACAAATTAAGGGAGCCGCGCTGAGCGGGATTAACGTTGCATTATGCTACGCAATGGGCAATTGGAGACGCTCTATAGTTAGTTGGTTGATATTTAACGTCACACTAGTACTGCGCTATGGGTAATTGGATGTACCCTTAAAGATGGTCCGGAGACATGCCATCACAATTTTGATCCTCCACGGAAGGTATGACCTCTTAAGGTAATATATTATAACTAAATTTAAATATTCAGTATTTTTTTTTTTTTTTCGTTATTTGAAGACGCTCACTATGGGTTACATACAAACGGAACGCTTGCAATTTCGATGACGTAAATTTTGCAAGTTTTCTGCAAATACAGTCAGCAGCAAAAGTAACAGAGCACTAGCGAAAATTCCTATGTAAAAAAAGTACACTTAATGCAGATTTGTTAAATAAATCCTTGTCGAATCCTGTTCTCAATCAGTTTAAGAACATGATTCGACAAGGATTTATTTAACAAAACAGTGTTAAGTGTGCTTTTTTCATATATGAATTTTTGCTAGTGCTCGGATACTTTTCCTGCCGACTGCAGTCATACATTTGAAACGCCTGCAAACGGCTTTGCAACTGGAAGTGTTTCATTTGTATGTACCCCTTAATACTTATAGAGATTAGTGTATAATCGATTTTAAACATTTTTCCCCAAAAGTTATTTTTAAAAAATGGCGTTTGGAGGAGTTTTTCTTTTCTTTCTTTTTTCTTTTTTTCATCAAGAATGAGGTTGAGTGAGTTTAACGTCTAACTAGAACTGCGCAGTGGGATATTAGCGATAGTCTGTGATTAACTTTAAGGGATGGGTTAAAGTGTTATATTATTTACATATAATATTATGTGTATTTAATTTTATATATAATGTTTAAATTATATATATATATATAATCAAAACATGTATGTGTATATATAATAAATTGTTTCCATACGTATTTTAAACCCTAGGCTTAAAATCAATATTGTCTCCAATAGCTCACTATGCAGTTCTAGAGCGACACTAATAAACCCTTTCTAGTCTAATCCATATGTATTCAGCGTTCTGTTTGACGTAACTCGCACTCTCTTACGTATGCTGTGGAGGGTTGCAATTTTCGGCACGATAAGAAAAGCGCCATGTTGGCGATTTTTTGAATCCGGCTACCTATTCCAATGAATTGTCTTTGTTGGGGTAACTGAGTCACCCCAGCGAGTGCTACCGGGTTAAATTATAACGTTATAATGCAGCCAAAAAACTAACGCAGATAACAAAGAATGTTGAAAGAGATTAGGACTTACTAGAAAAATACATGTAGTGTTATTGGCAGATCTTCATTAAGCTAGGCATTGAGTTCCCGGGGTTCCATAGCGGCGGCGAAATTTGATATCTATCTATATTGTTTTTTAAGAGATATCACTTCGTTTTGCAGGTTATGTATGTGCGTTTATAAATATAATACGTATGCATAAGGAAGGTAAGAGTTTTTGCTGGGTGGGGTGACTTTTACAATAGTATTGTTTTTTATGAGATATCACTTTTTTTTGCAGGTTACTCTATGTGCTTTTATAAATATAATACGTATGCATAATGAATATATTTGTGTAATAGACGAATAAAAATCATGTGTGTTATGCATAAATCCAAATACAGTGAAAAAAAAATTATTTCTATGTTCACAATTTCGATTCCAAGAATTCACTACTTTATGCATACAAATAAAAGAACAAAAATGGGAGAGCTATATTATCAGTTTATTTATAATCATTAAAATAACCTCTATTTGCAGATAATATTTAAATATTAATTCACAATTTATATATTTAAAAATTTCAAGTTATCATGGATCTTTCTGTTTCTCCATAACGGAGCCAAGACACATTTTTTTTGTTTAATATTTCACGTTCAGGTAAAAGAATGCACTTCATTATTCAAGACAAACAAGAAACTAAACTAAAAGAAGAAATCAGAGAACTCTCCACTGCTCTTGTCAAAGAGCCAACTTTTGTCGTCAGGGGAAAAAATAGCAGGGGTAATTCGACATCCGAACATGCTCCGCCCCCATGAACATAGGTTCATGAAAATATTCTAAAAATAATAATAATTAGTTTAACATACATAAATAAATTTAAAAAAAATTAAATGTTACTACAAGGTTTTCAGACTCTATCCTAAAAAATCTGCAAATAGATAAAAAAGAGAAGAGATTAATATACACAATGAAAATATTGTAATTAAATTTAAAAAAAAAAAAAAAAAACAATAATAATAATAAGTGGAAAAAATACAGGCTAAGGGGGAAAAAAATTATGTCTATCAGTCATTAAAAGGCAAAGAAGATAGTTTTGTAATAGGACGCTTCAGCTCCCCATGAACAGTGTTTAGCTGTACGACACGAACCTTGCCATCTGCTTCAGGAAATAATTTGATTATTCCTCCAAGCGACCATTTCAGGGGGGATTCATGATCGTCCTTTATCAAAACCAAATCATTTTCCTTGAAATTTGGTTTGTTCATTAACCATTTTGATCGTCTTTGCAAGTCTGATAGGTAATCCGAGGACCATCTCCTCCAGAAACATTGGAAATTTTTTTTGCAGAAGTTTCTAACGTTCCAACGGGGTCAAGTTAATTGAAGTATAATCAGGTTCAGGTATTGCTGTCAATGCTGTGCCGACAATGAAATGTCCTGGAGTTAGAGCACTCAAATTACTTGGATCATTCGAGAGAGAAACAAGAGGTCTTGAATTCAAACATGGCTCTATCTGAGTAATTAAAGTAAAGAACTGTTCATACGTTAGTATTTGCTCTACAATAGTTCTTTTTAAATGACTTTTCATCTGTTTTATTCCAGCCTTCCAAAGGCCTCCAAAATGGGGGGGGGGGGGGCGATGGTGGACTAAAATTCCATTTGATTATTTCTTAGGACAAATATCTGTGAACTGTTTCTTCTGAAAAGATCAAGGACATAAATTTTCTCATTTCGTTATCGGCGCCTACAAAGTTCGTACCTTTATCTGAAAACATTTCTTCAGGCTTTCCTCATCGCGCAACAAACCTTTTTAATGATGCAAGAAACGTTTCAGACGTGAGATCATTACGTATTTCTAAACGAATTGCCTTTGTAGTGAAAGAAATGTATAAACAAATATAACTTTTGTAAGCTTCAACACCTTTACGAGGTTTGATCAAAAGGGTCCTGCTAGATCAACACCAACTTTCGAAAACACTCGCGATGGCACTACATGAGCAGCTGGAAGATCACCCATCAACTGAGAGGCTAAGTTTGATGTGATTCTAAAACACTTCATGCAGTTCCGCAGATTTCTTTTCACAGCTTCTCTTGCATTAGTTATCCAGTATTGTTGTCACAGAACTGAAATTGTTAACGGAGTTCCAGTATTAAGATGCTTTTCATGAAAGAACTTTATAATCAAATCAGTAATGTGATGCTTTTTGGGAAGTATCATTTATCATTTGGTATTTTTGGCTGTCAGGTATGTTTGCGTGTTTTAACCTCCCACCAAGACGAAAAATTCCATTTTTGTCTAGAAAAGGATTTAATGAAAGAAGTTTGTTACTAGCATTCAAGTTTTTTCCAGATTTTAAAGTCTATTATCTTTAAATTCATGTTTTTGAACTAACTTCACAATAATGTTAGTTGCCTCATCAAGCTCTTGCACAGTTAAAAAAACCAGTATTTCGCTCAGATCGACATTTAATATTTTTTTATAAATCTAAGACACAAGCTGTAACACGTCTTAATTTAGACCAAAATGAAAACTTATACAGCAATTCAAATTCACTATCGCTCTGAGTTAAGGAGCAAACAAGAGTTTTTCGTTGTTCTCGCAAAATTTCTTCTTCAGCTATTTTTGCCTTATTTTCAGGTAGATATGTCGCTAAGTGTTCATCTTTCATCCAAGTTTGTCCCTTCAACCATTCTTCATTTTTCAACAGCTCAGATGCTGTGCAACCACGAGATAGCACATCGGCGGGATTCTTAACCCCTTGACAAAATCTCCACTGAGACTAATTTTACTAATCGTTGAATTTCACGCACTCGGTTCTCCACAAAGGGCTTAGCACTTCCTCTGACCCAATAAAGGATAATTTGAGTATCACAGAAACATACTATACTGTTCGAATTAATTGGGACAAACATGTTTTTCTTGTCTGAGTTGGTATGTGATTACCAGTGATGTCCCGAACTGCCTCAAACTGGTTATATTTGCCTAGATGTAGTGTAACGGATCGACCTTGACTATAGTTTACTCGTTTGACTGGTTTTAGTGTATCAGTAGTTCAGTTGTGAGCCTTTCAGTGGGGCAGATGGTGGTTATAATTTTGCATTCCATGTAACACGTGTCACTTTTGCTTGTTCAAAGACAGATATTACTCCGAGAAAGCGTTCTAAAATAATAGCTCTTAATGAATACACTTGTATGACTGTGAGATATACAGCTAGGTGTGGGCAAATCAAGTGTTTCTAGAATTTTAAGAACATTTCAAGATTTCGAATCATTGTCTCCAAAAAGAAAAAGAAAATGCGGAAGCAAACGAAAACTACTCCAAAAACTGATAAAATTCTAATAAGAAATAGCAAAATAAATCCAAGAAAGAAAAGCAGAGTCCTTCGAAGGGATTTTATTGGATTATGGTGTTGAACTGAGTATCTCAACTGTACGGAAAAGAAATCTGGAAGTTGACTGTAAGGCAAAAAGAACGAGGAAAAAACAATTTCTAATTCAGAAAAGGATGAAAAAACGTTAAGCATGGGCCAAAAAATACCGATTATGGACTGTTAACAACTGGAAGAAGGTGATTTTCAGTGATGAAACATGAAACTCATTTATTTGTGCAGGGATACAAATCAAGTGTAGTCAGACGAAGTGAAGGTGAAACTCTGCGACCAGATCATGTGCAACAGACTGTAAAACACCCTTCTAAACAGATGTTTTGGGGGGTTTCACAACAAATGGCACTGACATTTCTATGAAGTCTGTCAAATACATAGAAATGTTACGCAGTAGGATTGTTCCATTCATGGAAACATTTCAACATGACTTGGCCCCTTTGTCACAATTCGAAATTGGTCCGGACTTTTGTGCGGGAAAATAAAATAAAAGTGCTTGATTGGCTTGGTAATTCACCAGACCTAAATACCATTGAGAACTTATGGCATATTCTCAAGAATCGTTTAGTTAAGATGAATTGCACAACAACAGAACAAATTATAAAAAGTGCTATACAAGTGTGGTTCCACGATGATGAAGTCAAGAACATGTGCGCTAGACTAGTGGAGTCAATGCCAAGACGTGTTGAAGAGGTCATTTCTGCTAAAGGAGTACATACTTCGTACTAATATAGAGATTTATCAGTTTACTTAAGGTATATAATGATTAAAAACTAATGTTTTAGAAAAAATCGTTTTTTTTTTTTTTTTTTTTTTTTTTTTTCCATTTGTCCCAATTAATTCGAACAGTATAGCAGTATGTTCTTGACAGGAATTGAAAATATCTGACGATAATTAGCTAATCGAGCAGCTGTTAAGGCTCCCATTAATTCAAGACGAGGCAAAGTAAGTTTTTTGAGAGGAGCTAACTCTTGTCTTTGACATAATAAATGAAGTTTCACGGGAGAAAAAATCACGAAAATAAGCCACTGCACCGTATCCCTTCAAACTAGCATCACAGAAAACAAAAATTTGAGGATTTAATTTTCCAATATTCGTAAAATATCTTCTAGGCACATCAAAATTTTTTAAATCCTGTATTTCAATATGCCATTTCTTAAATTTTTGTGTTATAGCAGCAGGTAGAGAACAATCCCAATCAAAACCCTGCTCCCATAATTCTTGCATTAGAAATTTAATCCGTATTATAAAAGGGGAAATAAATTCTACAGGATCATACACTTTTGCTACAGTTTGTAAAACAATTCTCTTTGTAATAATTACATTATCAAACCCTTCTGACAGAGATTGTAAGTCTAATTTTAAAATATCATCATTAGTTGATATTTATTATTCCCAATACCTTAGAAAGATTTCCCTTATTTATTTCTTCATGAATATTTATTCCATGTTTTTCCCACAAATGTCTTAATTCGCGAGAATTACTCTTAAATTTTCTTAATATCATATTGACATTAAGTATTTTGACAGCACCAGACGATAAAATAAAGGCCTCATTTACAGAATCAGCACCAAAAAAGAGATCATCAACATATAAGGAAGAATCAAGCAAATTAACAACCTTCTCAAACAAATCCTTATAACCTTTTATGTGATGTTTAATGGTGGCCTAGAGTAAAAAGGGTGATATTGTAACACCAAAAGTTACACGAGTCATGCGAAGAACCTTCAGAAGAGGATTTTTACTATTTATATCATCAAACTATAAAAAACGACAAAAAATTCTTTGATTTTCTGCAACCTGTATTTGCAGAAATGTCTTTTCTATATCACAAACAAAAGCAATTTCATGAAGGTGAAATCTCAAAATAATATATAAAATATTGGGATTTAAATTAGGGCCTGAATATAAACAGTCATTTAAAGACTTCGCTTCCTTCTCTTTAAAAGAAGCATCAAAAACAATTCTGACTTTGGTGGTGGACTTATCTTTCCTCATTACTGACCTGTGGGGCATATAATATACATCAGTTTCATTTTTATCAAATTGACATTTTTCAATTATCCCCAATTTGTTTTGTTCCTCAAAAATTTTTACTTTCTTCTATATGTAATATAGAGAAAGTATTGGATTCGCGAAAATTTTCGACCTCCGTTTTTTGACGGATCTACACGTTTTGGGATGTCCTGAACACGAATTGATAGTTTTTAAAAAATGTCTGTCTGTGTGTCTGTCTGTGTCTGTCTGTGTGTCTGTCTGTATCATTTTTTTGTGGACGCTGTATCTCACGAACCAATGAATGAAATTTAACCAAACTTGGTATTTAGTTGCACCCTGACATGAACTGGTGCCCATTAGATTTGGGGATCAATAGCTCAACAGGTGGCGCTGTGATCGCATTTTATAGGACAAAATTCCGTATAAATGGGCATAATGAGAGTTATTTTAAACTTGTGATTGTAAAATTAATATGAATTATTGATAATAGTAGTAGTTAACTAGGAAAAAAAAATTGTGCATGGGGGGGCATCGGTTCCCCCCCTGAGGGGGAAGTACCCCCCCAGGGGGGTTAAATTTTGAAGATGGGTATCATTCGAAAGATCTCGTCAATACCTTTAAAACGAATGGTTGAACCATAAATCTGTGATAATTTAAAACAAAGTTATCGATTTTTTTTACTTTTAACAAAAAAAAAACTTAGAAAAAAAAATCGTATTTTTTTTTTTTTTTTTTTTTTTTTTAATATTGTTAATGATTGAATATGTATAGGAAAATATAGAAGAAAGTCTTGTGGTGGCCACAACATACTAGTTTCATATTCAATTTTTAACCATTCATTTTTACACAATTTTGTTTTCAAACCCCAAAGTCTGTTTTTATCTATCTCAAAATTAGATTTCAATTCTCTTTTATTTTCCTTCCACAAAAATTGAATTTCATATCTTCCCTTAACAAAATTTAAATTTTCATTTTAAGAATTAATAATTTCTGTATTTCTCTGTGACAGAGAATCATCCTTATTATCACATATTCCAAGGGATTCTAAATCCCAAAAACGCTGCGAATCGAAATTATCAAATTTATTAATCGATACATAATGCGAGTTAATTACCTCTGTACTATTATTATTTAATTTTCCCACTACAGTATAGCCGAAAAGGGTATTAGCAACACATAAATTATCACTAATTTCATCAATGATACCCCTCTGTATTTTCCAAAAATTATCCGCTCCTTGCAAAATATTAATTTTCGATTCATTTAGCGAATTATCAGCTAGTCTCCAATTTTTATTTTCAATATATTTTGCAATTTCTGACTCGCGCTTTAGGCTTTTCAATAATATCGCCGTAATTAAATCTGTAGCCAGTACCTGAACATTTATGAAGCGTCGAGGGTTTATTTTGCTGCGCAATTTTATCTCATGAACATCAAATTACTCCTCTTTTCCTCTATTAATTCCGAAAGCAAAAACAGTTAAATGTTCATTTTTTAAAAAAGGCAATTTTCATTCACGTGCTAAATCTTTAGTAATGAAACTTTTTTCACTTCCGGAATCCAATAATAATCTTACAACTTTTGATCTAGAGTTAGATTGTGCGATTACGCAACATGTTTGTAATAACACCGCCTGACTAGTATTTTTAAAATTACAGTGGGAATTTGAAACTATTGCATTATCCGAAACTTCTGGTTTCGGTTGCCTTTGGAAAGAAAACAGTTTGTTGTAATTTACATTTACATCCTTACATTTCTCGCGAGGCTGCGATTTAACTCGGCACTGTGATGACAGATGAGATTTTAGGAAACATATAAAATCTACCATCTTTTTTTAAATTCAATCTTTTTTGAGCATCATTCATATTGCAACATTCAAGAGAAGGATGATCATAATTTTTACAAAATACACACATATACTTTATATTTGCATTCAAAAAGCTCGTTTTATTTTGAAATTTCCTATTATTGATTTCAAATTATTTTTATTTACAATTATCGAAGCATTTTTAGAATTAATCATACACAAAGATTTTTCTCTTGATTCTATTTCAAATTTAAGAAAATCAATTCAATCTGACACACCAGGATCATCATTTTTATTATCACTTTGTCTATAATACTGAATTACAAAATCATTTGACAATAATTTTAACAAAATCGGATTCAGCAAATGTCCATATGAACCTTTTGTAACACCTAAATTAGCTGAACTTCTAATATTTACTTCGCAAGTGTCATATAAATGCTTTAATGCACTTAGATTTGCAGAATTTTTTACGGTCTCTAAACTTAATAATTTTTTCATATATGCATTTATAATAATATCCTTTTGGCCAAAACGATTTTTCAAAATTTCAATACAAGTATCATAATTTTGTTCCATAAGTGAAAACCTTCAATAACATTGTACGCTTTGTCAGTTAAAAGCGTTTTCAGGTAAGTAAACTTTTCAATTTTTGAAAGACCTTCATTCAAATGTATAGAATTTTCAAAACAATAAAAAAATTCAAACCCTTTTTCGATTTGCCCATTAAATTTTGGGAGAGCTATTTTGGGCAATCGAACCGCCGAACTAGAGTTTGTTTGGGTTTCACTGACAGAACAATTTGAATTATTTTCATTAATTATATCTTTATTACACATTTTTAAACGTAATTTAACCTTACATTTTGCAGAAATTGTTTGATCGGAATATTTATCACTTGATGCTTTGTCCTTTTCAAATTCTTTCAAATCCGTAATTAAGTTCTCAATTTGACAATTTAAATTTTTTAATGAGATTTATTTTATTTCTACAATTTTATCAATTTTTGTATTTTCTACATTTTCTAACAATAAATTTTCTAATTTATTTATTGCTTTTGTCAAGCTAGAGCGTTCCGTAGAACGTTTCGATTTCAATTTTTCTAAGTTAATTAAACTTTTCAAATACCATTTTAAATTCATTTATGCAAAAATCATATCCAAAGGAATTTCTCGGGATTTCACGTCATCCCGAGTTTTTTATCACCATGAAAAAAAAAAAAAAAAAAAAAAAAAAAAGAGAGAAAGAAACATTTCTATGTTCTCAATTTTGATTCCAAGAATTCATTACTTTATGCATACAAATAAAAGCACAAAAGATGGGAGAGCTATATTATCAGTTTATTTATAATCATTAAAATAACCTCTACTTGCAGATAATATTTAAATATTAATTCTCAGTTTATATATTTAAAACTTTCAAGTTATCATGGATTAAAATCTTTCTGTTCCTCCATAACGGAGCCAAGACATATTTTTTTTAATATTTCACGTTCAGGTAAAAGAATGCACTTCATGATTCAAGACAAACAAGAAACCAAAGCTTTACAAAGTAAGCGTATTCACTACAATGGAGCAATGGGTAGCGTACTATGTCTTGGTTGCGTCATGGTTACGTCATAGTTACGTCACTGATCGATGACAAAGCCATCTCGTGTTGGAGGTACCTGAAATACTCAGGATGACACTGCGCATGCTCGAATAGAATTTGTTTACTTGCGCGATACTCCATATTTAAAATTAAAATAGAACTGTGTTTGAACGAATGCACATCTAAACGGAAAAATTCATGTATTTTTAGAATATTCATATTTCGCATATTTTCCCGTATTTTAAGATAAGTAATTTATTTTAAATCAATTCTTAAAAATTATTTTTTGAATACTTCTTACGATTTATATAATTATTGAAATCTTAATCTCTTGAATTTTCATTCATTACGGATCAAGAGAAAATCTATGGAATTTTGAATTTGGTTGTTTGATTTGTTATGAGGTTAGAACAAGTTAGTGTTTATTATATTCCTTCATTTCTAAATGTTATTTTATCATTCCTAAACGTTATTTTAGTTATAGATTTGGTTATAAAGCGATTACAAATATGTTTTGTTTAGATGATAAATTTTTTGCAAATGGTTTCGTCTGCGTCTGATTGGTTTTATGGAACATGACATAATGCTTATTTAATAAAAGAAATAATGATAAAGTCATCTTTTATAAGCGATTTCTTTTCCAAAACTTAAATTTTTTTTACCAAAATTTTAATTTTGAAAATTGCACACGTTAACATTTTCTTCTCAAATTACTAATACATGAATTTGTTCGTATTTACAATACAATTTACAACATTTGAAGATCGATTTATAAAATTATATTGCACACTAATTAATTCTAGCTCTGAGTGAATACATGTGATTATTTACTTGAAGTTTTAGCGTATATTTGACTTTAAATACAAAATATGTTAGATGTTAACTAATAATAATGTGATTGTTTATTAGCTAACATCTAACATATTTTGCATTTAAAGTCACATGTACGCTAATAATTACATCTATAATGTTTATTTAAGGCTAGAATTAATTATTGTTTATATTAAAACCATAAGAGATAACATTTTTAAAGAAAGCACAATAGGGGCGGGTTTTTCACAGCTTTTATTTGGGTACCGCAGCCACTGCACGGGGAGAAGCGCTAACGTCGAGTTTACTTTGCGACATTTTTTAACATTATGTAAACGAGCTTACTCTGTAAAGCTTTGCAAGAAACTAAACTAAAAGAAAAAATCAGAGAGATCTCTACTGCTCTTGGCAAAGACCCAACTTTTGTCGTCAGGGGGGAAAAATAGTATGGGTAATTCGACACCCGAACTCATATAGTGTTATGAATTTATAAATAGTACTAGTTATTTTTATGTGATTTCTTTCTAAGAGGCTTAGTCAGATTATAAAATGTCAATTTTCCGCATTTCAGGGCCAGACTACCGCACGGGCACACGGGGCACTGGCCCAGGGCCTCCAAAAACTGCAAAGTAATAGTACGTAAATTCACCTCATATGTTTAGTCAAATCAAAAATGCTGATTGAAACTTTTTGTTTCTATACTTTATCATTGAATTTATAAAACTTGTTAAATTTCCCTCTTTCTAATCTCATAAAAAAAGAAAAGTTAGACTCAGGCATAGTATATGATATTTTGTAATTTGAATCTTGCTTTTGAATACCCGTAACCGTCAGAATGTATCCCAGATAATTGCTACTAAAGTCCCTGTAAAGTTTTGGCATTTTGAGGCAGTTTTACTTCGCATAACAGCCAATCAGAGTACGTTCATAAAACAAAAGCGTTAAAAATTGCTACAATCATGCAATTACGGATGTATTTTTTCATTCTTAATAATTAAGGACAAAAAAAAAAAAAAAAAAAAAAAAAAAATGCCAATGATAAATAATTTACAATTTTTAAAAAACATCGAAAAATGCCTTCTAAATAAAGACTGTTCCCAGAAAATGGGGACATTTGGTTAGCCTAGCAATTGGCGACGATTTGTTATTTAACTGGGGTGATCAGCCGTCTTCGAATCCAGAGGACCAGTCAAAGAATCTAGGGGAAATTCCTTGAGACAGTCCTCAAAAACTATCTTTGTCCCCCAAAAATTAGAACATATTTGGGGACGCTGGTTATACAGTTATTATAGCTTTATTATAATAATTTATTATATGTATAAGCTGACTAAATGTTCCCATTTTCTGGGGACAGCCTTTATTTTGAAGGAACTTTTCGAAGTTTTAAAAAATTGTAGATTATAAATTATTAATCAACAATGCTTTCTTTTTTGTCCTTATTTATTAGAAATGAAAAAATTCATCCATAAATCATCCAGTTTTTAACACCACTTTGTTATAAAGGTACTCTAATTTGGTCAACTTATATATGTATGATAAAAAAGCTCGAATAAATTCTTTCTGGTAATTCATATTTAAAAATTATTAAAACTTTACTATTTAAGGTGATTATTTAATTTATCCTTGAAATTCAGAGAAACTACCATATTTGCCCTGAAATTGAAATCTGGTCACCCTATATTTAACTCCTTGAATTTCAAATCCAAGCAATAGAAATAGTGTGTAGATATCGATTAATTATTGAAAAGTATTATTCAGAATTATTAGTAAAAATGTAGTGATCCAGTGTTTAAAGTGATTGAAAATAGAGCAGTTGCAAACATCTGATAACAGCATGGAGCATGGCAACGTAGGCAGCTTGCCCTCCGACATTGGTTGCCATACGCCGTTGTCATGGTGATATGAGCTATTTTCAACTGCCATTTGCTTACTGTGCTAAAAATGGCTTCTATTTATTCCCACGTAGAGTTGACTGTCCTCCATCTACGTCACTCTGACGTCATATGAAACTTCTCTATTACTCGGCAGCTCCATGATTTCTGATTTGCGCAGGATTAGTTTACTCAACCTATGACTGACTGTGATTTTAACTGTTTAAAGGTGTTTCATGTTTACCGACCGATTGCATGTGCATGCGGATGATCACGTTGGAATTTGGACAAGCAAAAAAGTGTTCAAATATTTTAACTTTCTCTTTTGTTAATTTTTAGTTTAAGTTTTGCAATATAATCCATCAAATCTTTCTTGGAAAAGCAATGCTAAAACGTAAGAGATATCATCCCTTTGGATCGACTAAAAGAAAATTAAAACGACTAAAAGAAGAGGAAAAAGAAAAACTTAAGAATACTTTTAGAAAATATCTTATCCCAACTCCAAGTGAGGAAATTGACAAAGAAGGTTTGATTTCTGAAGTAGATTCTGATACTACAGGCCAAGATGAAAATGTAATTGAGTGCACACAAACAGAAATGATGCTAGAAGGTGAAAGAAATGAAAATAATGAGAAAGTTCAAGTTGAAACTGAAAACAGCTCAGAAGTTTTGCCCTGCTGCAATGAAAAAATAATATGGTGTGTCACTCACACGACTTTCTCTTACCCTGAAATTTAATGCTATAAATACAGGTTGGAGATTAAGAGGTAAGATAACGATGTTATGTAAACCTATGTTAAACAATTCAAATTAGGCTTCAGGCGAGTTTTATATGATAATTAGTTCTGTGTGAGGGGGGGGGCTACTGCCCCCCTCAACCCCCCGTTTCATTAATGAACCTACATTTATATACAGTTTAATTCGGTTATTAAAAAATAAATTTGTTTTTAAAAAATAATTTATTAAAATTATTATTTAAAAGAATTATCTTTTATGATAATGCAGACGATTTCCATAATAGAGAAGTAGTATAACACCAAATATCCAAAAAAAGTTTATTTTATTTTCAATATTAAAAAAAAAAAAAAAAAAAAAAAAAAAACGATTTTTTTTTCTAAGTTTTTTTTTTCGTTAAAAGTAAAAAAAAAAAATCGATAACTTTGTTTTAAATTATCACAGATCAATGGTTCAACCATTCGTTTTAAAAGTATTGACGAGCTCTTTTGAAAGATACCCATCATGAAAATTTACTCCCCTCGAGGGTGGACTTCCCCCCCAGGGGGTGAGGCGAGGCTCCTACATACACATTTTTTTCCCCAGTTAACTATCGCTATTACAAAAAATATATATTCGTTTCGTTTGGTTTAGTGCAGTCTATAGACGTTAAACTCTACTTACCTGCAATTTCCCCCATAGACGTAATGTATTAGAATTCTCTTGACTGTCCCTGTACACGAACCATTTGCTTGATCTTAACGAAAAGCTTACTGTGGAATCCCTATATGATACACATTTAGAATACCAAGCTTGAAGTTTCTGCAATAATTTGTTTTTTAGATATGCTGATAACAGACAGACACACAGACCATTTGCTAAAAACATGATTTTTGTATTCAGGGAACCTCAAAATGTATAAATATAACAAAATCTCGCGTTCGAAAATTTGACCCAAAAACAATACTTTCTCTACCTTATGGGTAAGAGAAAGTAATAAATGCAGAGGAAGATTATCATTCAACAAGCCAAATTGAAAGTAAAATAATAAAAACCTCAGAAATATCAGATAATCAAAATGACAAAAATGAGGAAAAAGATGGTGTAATTATAGGGGAAGATTAAAATTTAGGAAGTTTAAATGAAAATGAAATAAAGAATGCAATTACAATGTTTGATTACTGTAGTGAGATTGACAAGAATGAGAATTTGAAAAAAGAAAATGCAATTACAGAGGGAAGTTTTGATTCAACAAACCAGAATGAAAATACAAAAAGTAGTGAGAAATTTGACACTGATCCTGCAACTTGGAATGATAATAATAGTAATAATTTTATTGACTATTTCATAAAAAATATTTTGAACTTCAATATTTTGAACTTTTATCACAAACTACAAAAATTATTGGGAATAAGAAACGATCATTATCCAGAAACTCATTCATTTTATATAAGAAAAATAATGAAATCGTCAAAAAAGAATGGTTAGTATTATCACCCTCAACTTTGTATATTGTTGGGTATGTAAATTGTTCAGTAAGGTTAAAACAGCCTTAACTTCTTCTGGTCTCAATGATTGGAAACATGTGAACGACAGGCTTTGTGAGCATGAAAATTCTTTGCCGCATAGAGAAGCTGTTATTTCCATGTCATTGAGATTAAACTCAAAACAGAGAATAGATTCAAAGTTAGTTTCTCAATTTAAGAGTGAAACTAAGTTTTGGCGGGATGTCCTAAGAAGAGTAGTTGCAAATATAAAATTTTTATCGAAGAGAGGCATGTCGTTTTTTGGAAATGATGAAACAATTGGATAATGGAAATTTTGTAGGTTGTTTGGAATTAATATCCGAATTTGATCCATTTCTAGCAAATCATTTGAATAACTATGGCAATTGTGGAACAGACAGGGCAGATTATATCTCTTCCACAGCAATTAATGAATTTATTGGCACAAAAAGTACAAAATGAAATCGTTAAAGAAGGGAAACTCGCCAAATATTATTCCATCGTAACTGATTCTACACCCGATCTTTCTCACGTAGATCAGTTATGTTTAATTAATCGATATGTGGCTCCTGATAATTTGCCTGTGGAAAGATTCATTCCAACAGAGAATCACCGTGCGGAACATCTATTTGAATTAATTTCAGTTTGCCTGGATAATTTAAATTTAGATATTCTGGTTACGACAATGCCAGCAACATGGCTGGCAGATATTCATGCTTGCAAGCTCGTTTTAAAGCTGTAAATCCATATGTAAGCTATGTACAGTCGGGGAAAAAAAAATCGCAGCACTCGCTGTAATTTCATTATTAATGGACGCAAAAAAATTTAATAGATACCATTCAACAGGAAATTAAATGCACTTTTTCAAAATGCTGTCGAATTTTGAATTTGGGGTCATCTACATATTGAAATGAGCGCCAACTTTAATTTTTTCAATGGCAACACCCAATTTTGACTTCATATTCGAATTTCTGAGAGTCTGGCAGTGCGGAAAAGTATACTGTTTGTATACTTTATCTTGAGTATTTATAGAGTTATAATCAAAAATGTGTTAGGGGTTATCTGTAAATGTAGAAAAATAAAATTAAGATCCTTTAAGAAATAGGCAAAATTTTAATGTTTTACACCGGAAATCTTTCAGGAAAAAGAAGATTTAAAAATTAATAAATAAAGTTGAACTCTTCCCTGTTCTTTAATTTTCTGTTTAGTTTCTTAGATTTCTATATACTTCAGTACTTTTTTAGGTAATTTTAGGTCTATTTAATACATTACACTGGCGATTTGTCCAGACTGTACTCTTTGAAAAAATTGCAATATTGATTGTGCATAATAGACACTTTTTCAAATAAAAGTGTCTACTATCGCTGTACTAATCACCAATAAACCTTTTTTTTTTTTTTTTTGTAGGTGTAACATAATATACAAAATCAAATAATATATATATATACAACAACGCATAAACTACATCTTTTCTAATAAATTATTGTAAGGTTTCATGAAGTAAATATTAAACAATTTTAATCACACTTACCAGTTTAGGGTCAGTTGAACTCTTTGGAACTGTACGATTCGTTTTATAATTTCTATGAAAATATAATTTCTTAATTAACCCTTTCGCGACTGCTGACGTAGATTCACGTCATTTGAAAATCTGCAACTTTCTCAGTGGGCGTTTCTTTCGTAATTTGTGTGTTACTTATTTCTTAAGTGTGTACCCAGTGTTCATATTTTTGCAATAAAATATACTATGGATAGAAATATTGATTAGAAAGAATATGATTATAATGTATATTCATTTGTAATATAATTATGAATACAGAAAATTTGTTCTGAAATATTCTATTTTGAGAGAATAACGCCGTAGGCGTATCTTACTGTGCAAAGACAAAGTCCTGCGGTCGCAAAAAGTGTTAAAATAAATTTATAAAAGTAAAAGTATATTTTTAAAAATATATAAAGTTAAAATATATAAATAAAATTTTAAAGACTAAAGTATCCTTAAAATAATAATCCCCCCCCCCCCCCCCACACACACACCCTACAAAATAAATACAGAAATAAAAATAAAGCAATATATGAAGAAATTTTTAAGCTTTTAACTATGACAATAGTTAAGAAACAATTTTACAAGTCTGTCTTGCATTCCAATTCCATTCTTTTTTTTTTTTAAGACAATTTTTACATTTAACCTATTTTTCTATTAAAAAAGTAAACCCCGCCTATTTCGTTACTTTTTGTCTTCCAGTGTTCGTTTGAAAGATTCAAAATTTATCACCAGTAATCGATGAAGTAAATACCACTTCTGCATATTTTTGTCAACATAAAATAAGGGGTTTAACACAATACTCAATGTCATATTTACTTTTATTTTCCGTATTGTTTTGTTTTGAAGAACGATGAAGGCGGGGCTTGTCTTCCTTAGAAAACAGGAATTCTTGATGCTAATGTCTAAAAATTATCATTTTAATTTCATTTCTTTGCGTTTCACGGTGTTGTTATATAATTTGACCCGTAAATAAAAAATAAACATATTTTGTTTAATTTTCTTTGTTATTTTTTAAGATTTGAGTCGTTATCGCAAGCAAAACTTTATAAGAGACGGTCCCCTAAACCACTCCAAAAGAAAGATTTATTTATATCTCGAAAACTAATAACTGGAATGAGCTGCAAATTTGCACACCCATATTTTTCAGCATTAGGATTCATTTTATGTTAAAATTAATATAGGTCATAATTCATAATTTTTATGAATATGAATTTATTAATATTTTTCAAAATTAAAAATATTTTTCAGAATCAAAAGAAATGATGGATTATATTTGGGTTTCTTCACTGTATCTCGTAAAAAAAAAAATTATATCGATCAAGTTATTTTTTGTGAATATATTAATAAAAGTTTGAAATATTAATTTAACATTAGCATCTTCAAACTTTGAACGCTTATAACTTTGTGAAAAAATAAGTAAAGTATACAACTAATATACTTTTTCGCGTTGTCGCGATCCCAGGAATTCAAATATAGAATAAAAATGGGGCATTACCATTGAAAAAATCAAAGTTGGTGCGCGTTTTAATATGTAGACGACCCCCAATTCAAAATTTCAGTTCATTTTCTGAAACTACTCACAATTTCCAGTCGAATGATACCTATTACATTTTTCTACATCTATTAGCAACGAAATTACGTCGAGTGCTGCGTTTTTTTTTTTTCCCGACTGTACCATGTGCATCACATTCATTAAACTTAGTGGGATCCAATGCAGCAGAAGCCAACTTAATCGTTTCAAAATTCTTTAGTTTGATTCAACAGATTTATAATTTTTTCCCAATTTCTACACACGGTTGGCAAATCATAAATAGTAAAATAAAATAAAAGGAATCTTCTCTGTTGACATTGAAAAGCCGTTCAAATACAAGATGGCCAGCTGTTGCTGAAGCAGTCAAAGCATTGCATAAAAACTATAAATATATATGTGAAACTTTAATTGAATTCGCATGCAGTGAAAATGAAACGTCTGCAACCAAAAATGAATCAAAAACCCTGCACGATGAATTAAGTAAACTGGAAACAGTTTTGTAAACCTTGTCGTATGGAATAAAATATTACAACGTCTAAATGCAGCTAACAAAACTGTTCAAGATTCATCCGTACATTTATGTACCCTCCCAAAACTTTTTTCGTCTTTGATTAACTTTGTGAGAGACAATTATGATAAATATGAAGAAGAAGCTCTAACTATGTTACCTAATGCCACATATACAATTTCAAGTTTGTTCCAAGAAGTAAATGGCTAGATGATAAAAATACACCAGAAGCAGAATTGTCGCCTCGTGAAACGTTTATTACTTCATGTCATTATTCTCTTTGTGAAAATTTAATTTCTAATCCGAGTAGAAGAAAAGAACCTTATACAGAGATAGTGCAAAAGTTTTCATGTCTTATAAATTTAAAAAGTAAGTCGCTAAGCAATGAAGCAAAAGTTTTGCAAAAAAGCTGTCCAAATGATATATCTGGTGATTTTTCAGATGAACTTTTACAGTTCTTGACTTTTACTACTGAAGAAAATAAATGTGTTCCTGAGATATTCAATCGCTTGAAAGGACTAAACTTAAGCTCCACATTTCCCAATCTTGAAACTGCCTTACGAATTTTTTTAAGCATACCAATTTCGAACTGCAGTGATCAAAGATCATTTTCATTATTGAAACGCTTAAAATCAAAATCTCGTACCACAATGGACCAAGAAAAACTTTCAAATTTGGCATTATTATGTATGGAAAGTGATGTAACTGACAAATTAAACTATGAAGATATTATAACAAATTTTGCTGAAAAGAAAGTAAGAAAAATGTCAGTTAAAATGTAGGTAACTGTAAAATTATTCGAATTGTTTTTTTATATTAGAAACCATTTTATATTACTACTAACTCTAACTATGTAATTGAAATAACTGTGGATGAAATGTTATGAACTTAATATTTTTGAGTTATTTTAATTTAAAGGAATTTTAACTATTAACAATAAATCTTAAAAACTGAAAAAGTACTTTAAAATATGTTTTTAAATTTACATAATAACTATAGTTTTTTTATTATTGTTATTATTATTGTGATTATTTTTAGATAAAAAATAAATAAATAAAAACCGAATATCAGTATTCATTTAACTGCTGCTTAGTTTTTAGGTGCATATAAGTTGATTTTTTATCCCAACTATTAAAGTAATATTTCTTTATTTTAAACAAAATTTAGATTAAAAGCAAAAACTGTTTTATTTAAGAGACAAAAATTTAAGTTAAAATACATTTAAAAAACAAAAAATACATATAAAAACAATTAAAATCTAGACGTTTCGAAACCCGTCCGGGTTTCCTCATCAGTAGTTACAACACAATATGCAAACATTACATGAACATTCAACGAATTTAAAGGAGTACCGAATATTGAGGAGCCAGTGCGCATGCTTCATTGATAGCGTGGAGATGCCTGGCAGTGTGCCAGCTCTCAAGGAAAATACGCGACTTATAATTATGAAAACCAGAATTTAGAATTTTTATATTATCGAAGTCAGGAATATGATCGGTTTCTATTGAATGGATTACAATTTTAAAATTTTGGTTGCAATTTTTAAAAGATCGTCTGTGCTCTTGTAGTCTAATTTTTGCTGTACGGCCAGTTTTACCTATATAAACATATTTGCAATTTTTACAAGGAATGAAATATATTACACCAGTTAAATCTACACTATCAATCCACACTATCATCTCCACACTATAAATGAAGCATGCGCACTGGCTCCTCAATATTCGGTATTCCTTTAAATTCCTTGAGTGTTCATGTAATGTTTGCATATTGTGTTGTAATTACTGATGAGGAAACCCGGACGGGTTTCGAAACGTCTAGATTTTAATTGTTTTTATATGTATTTTTTGTTTTTTAAAAGTATTTTAACTTAAATTTTTGTCTCTTAAATAAAACAGTTTTTGCTTTTAATATATATAATTGAGACGGTTTGATGTTTGTGTACGTTAAAAATTTAGATTTTCTGTAACTACTAAAATATTTAATATTAAACAAAATAGCATTTTAAACTATACTTCACAGTAAAGCAAAATTTGTGCTTTAATTCATAATGAAAAGGAAAGATAAATCCTTTATTTACTACTTTTATTTTATAGGTAATTACTAAAAATTCTCTCAAAATAGCTGTACTCATGTCAGTTATGAAATATATTGTTTTGTTTTTAACTAGTTGGTATTAGTTTTTTTTTTTTTTTTTTTTTTTTTTTTTTTCATTTGTCTTTAGAAAATCAATTGTAAGATTACAATCTGAAATGAAAGCTTTTAATTTTAATATTTTTTTTTTTTTTTTTCGTGTGCGTGTGTGTGTTTAAAATTTTATTTTAGTCACGGTATTTTACATTATAATACATTCATATCTTTTCATATATGTAATTTTTACTGATAACTCGTATTTACAAGCATTCATACTTTTAACAATGTCTTTTCTATGATTATCTTTAAAATAATTTTAAAAAAAAATAGGTAGTATTTAGAATAATGTAGAATTATGTGTAGATTTCAATTTACCTCTTACATTACTCTTATTTATTTAATAAATTTCATTTCAAGCTGAGTAGGCTAAAAAGAATTTATATATATATATTATAATTTTGAGTATATAATTCTATTTTAAGCAGCATATGTATTTACAATAACAACAGCATGAGTAACTGCAGGAATTTTACTTTAAAGTTGACATCAAAAATAATAAAATATAGTGAAAAGTTTAAAAGATAATATAATTGGCTGAGCATTAAGATTTTATTTATTCAATAGGCATAAAAAAAGGAAGTATTTAATATTTAGCAAACAAATAAAGCTTTTCTTTTCTTTTTTTTTTTTTTTTTTTTTTTCTTTTTTTGTAGCTTATAAATTTACTCCAGATTTATATTTTTCTTTTTAATACCTATTGTTATCTTCCAAAAACATTTAGAAAAAAAAAATTTTTTTTAGTTTTAGTACTATCATTTTTTCCTTTCTTTCTTTTTATTTTTTTATTAGTAATTTTGACTAAAAGAAAGCATTAATTTCACCTGTTCAGCTATATTATTAATTAATGGATTTGTTTTATAAAATAACATTTATATAGAGTAATCAATGTATTGGGTTGGCAAGAAAGTTCTTTCGGTTTTCAAAAGGAGATAGCATTGTGTTTGCTTTGTTATTTTTCTGTCAATGTTGTAATTCATGTGTGCAAGAGTTTGTGATAAAGAATACACGTAATAGGTAAAAAGGTTGTTAAGGTGGAATTAAGAAGTATACATTTTCATTTTCAAAATGAAGTTTTTGGTATTATCTCTTTTTAAAGACCGAAAGAAATTTCCTGCCGACCTAATAGTTATTCGGTTACTTTTAGCACTATTGTTAGAGATATAAAATACTCGGTAATAATCTTATGGAGAATAATCTTAGAATATTATCCTAGACAGTATTTATATTTAAACATGCATATATGAATTAATATTTCTAAAATTCGACAAATATTAGGTTGGTTGGTTGGTTGGGTTTTACTTCGCACTAGTGCTGCGCAGGTGGGCAATTGGCGACGGTCTGGGACTCACCCCTAGAGGTTGTCCGGAGACATGCCATCACAATTTTGATCCTCCACGGAAGGGATGGCTCTCCCGCTTCGGTGACCCCCAGAGATATAATTTTTTATGGGAACATGGAGGACATTGCGGCTACGACAGATTTTACGTGCACCAGCCACCCATTAGTGTACACGACGGTCTTTAGCCGGCTCGAGTACCGAACCCGCAATCTTCCAATTACGAGGCCGGCGCTCGACAAATATTAGGAATAAACATAAAAATAAATAATGTATACATATGCATTTTGTTTCATTCGAGATTTTTTTTCTGCAAGATATAGTAGCTATACAATAAGAATTAACAAGTTTGCTAATGTATTTTTTTTTTTTTTTTATTAACAGAATTTTGCAAGAACTTCTTAGCTCGATTTTTTAATGAATACAAAGGGAGGATACATCTAAAACATTAGAAAAACAAAAGGAATAACATTCAAGCTAATTCATTATGCAGCTGATAATTTGCATCCTGAATTTAAAAAAGTCAATCTTGGATCATACGAGCAAATAAATGAATCAAAATTCAGTTTGATTCACAGAGGTTCTACAAAGTATGTGAATTGGGTAAATTCTGTCAGAATTAGCTGAATATTGAGCTCAAGAGGTCTTTTGGGGATATTTTATGTCCTGAAGTTAGCTGAAAATATAAAATGTGTTAATTGACGAGCAATACTGATAATATTTTTTTGCAAACTGGACATATCTTGAGTTCTGCGGTTTAGGGGGGGGGGGGGGGGGGCTCCAAATAGTATCTGTACCCCTGGTCTCTGAAAAGCATAGTCGGGCTCTGTTTCTAGCTTGTTTCCGCGTTAAAAAAGCTCCCTTCTCCGTTAAAACACGCTTTATCAAGGCAAGGCACGTAATGGACTTGGCGACGAATTTGGCGATTTTATCGCTCCTTGACAACTATTTTGACGACCTTGGTGAAAAAAACTTTATTATCGATATACCCATTGTCCAAGCTGTAAATCGATTATTACGGAAGCTGCTGTAAAATTCTGGATTAATGGCAGGCTATAAAAGGGGCCCCGTTCCGACCACTGAGATGAGTTTCTCCCTAAGACTTTACAGAATAGAAAGTTCTGCTTGACTAAGTCTCTACCATTGAACTACAGCCTATTTCTGTATGTTATGACTATGGTATCGTTTGTGCTGGGATTTTTTTTTATATTGTCAGCTTTTTCAAACCTCTGCAAGGTTCGTCATTCATTCACAGAAAATTCACGAGTCCCGAGTGCGCAACAATATGTTGGCCTAATGCGCATATATTATGTGAGTGTGTAATTCTTAGGGAACCCATGTTTATGAATATGCATTTACATGATGCGTGTGTTGCATATTGACATTCGAATGAATTTGCATTGCATTTATTCTTTTAAACTCTACCTAAAGCCACTTATGTCATTTTCATTTCTTGTAATTTCATAATTAAAAATCTGAATTGACTTCACTCGACTTCATGGACATATAGCAATTAATGATGTTTAAAAAGGTTCAATCGGAAGAATAATTTAGTAAGTAACCGAATATGAGAACTTTTTCATTAGAAAACTGTCATGTCATTTGGCACATTTGCCGATTGATGCTCACAACGAGACCCAACGGTAATTCAGTCTAAGGAATAAAGCATTTCAGATGCTTTTCGCTAGTGTAATTCATAAACAATTGTAAAATTTTTGCCTTTAATACAGCCAAGGTCGTAGCCAGATAAAAATTTCAGAGTAGGTTCAATATTCAGTACGTAATATTAAGTGTTTAAAATGAAATATAATCAAAAAAAATTTCAACAAATCTGGAAAATTTTTCTGAGTGTTTAAAGTCCCCGAATACCCTTCCCTTAGCTACGGCCTTGAATATAGCTAAATGTTTCTAATTTAATTTGGCAGATATCGCATGGGCCATGAAAGAGTTAATACTTTCGCGACTGCATGTTTTTGTCTTTTTCACAGTAAGGTCCGCCTGCGGGCGTTATTCTCCTGTTACAATATTTCAGAACAAAAGTTTCCGTATTCACATTTATATTGCAACTGGATATACATTATAGTTACACTCTAACTAATCAAAGCATTTATATCCAAAGTATATTGATAGGACAAATATGAATATTGGGTATATTTTTAAGAAATAAATAACATACAAATTGCGAAAGAAACGCCCACTGGTGGAGTTAGAGATTTTCAAATGATGTGAATCTACTTCAGCGGTCTCGAAAGTGTTAAGTGAAAATCGTCTAATATAAAAGTACCCAAAAGGAAAACGTAAATATTGAGTATCTCTACGAAGTTCGTGTGTGAATACAATGGAATGCAATTTATTCGAATTTATTGTATGTCCCTATAAAAGCACTAGAATTGGTAAGCATGCAGCCTTCAGTAACAGCCAAACAAAAAATATTAGTTCAAAATCAATTTTATTCTCTTTTAAGTAATTAAAAGCACTTTAGTTTTTAGCTCCTATAGGACCTGCAAACCCCTCAGAAACGCTTCTGTTTATATAAAAAGTCAATAGAATCAATATATATATATTATATAATAAGGAATAAATAAAAATAATCTGTTAAATAATGCGTGATGCAAATAGGACGGTGAGGTTCCTCATCTGCATATCCACTAGTTATATATAGAACTTATCTTATTCGTCAATCTGCAATCTATCTTAATAGAATTTTAATTTTAGGTAAGAGAAAGTCGTATGGGTGCCATACCAGATTATTTACTTTAAAATCTATTATTGAAAATGTGTTTAACTCAACAAAATATTTTTTACGAATCACTAAAATAGATGTCCGTATATTGCCACTCATTGCATTATGAGTAAAATATCAGATTTATCGCGCAAACAGTATTATGTACAACGAAAAATATTTAAAATGAAATGCGATTATATATTTCGTATTAAAAACTCTTTAAACGATTGTCTTCTAAATTTATATGTTACTCAGACTCACATCCGTAATACAAAAAGAAAAAAAAAAATCTATAATAATAAAAGAAGTAAAGAAATAATAAAAACCACGACAATGTAGCTTCATCACAAAAATATAAACATCTGTTTCGTCGAACCGCAAAAACATCTGTCTGAGAGGTGGATCCGAATAAAGGGTGTGTCAGATCGAAAAATTGGAAAATTTTACTCCAATTTTTGCAATTTCTTTGAAATTTTAATTAATTTAAAATTTTATTAAAATATAAGACATTTAGTACATTTCATTAAACTGTTTGAAATTGTCGCGCCTTTTTAAATTATTTTTTAGCAAATTAAGCGAATAATTTATAAGCCATTTAATGCATCAACCCAAATACTGCAATAAAACAGATATTTTAAAAAACAACTGTTATTCTTTCATAAAATCTAAAAAAGGTGCGTCAGTTTAAGAAATGAGAGTAATCCAATAAAAAACCGCGTCTCAATCAATTATGTCACTGTTTTAAGTGCAAAGAAAGTTTTCCATAGATTAACATTGTCTTTTAGACAAGCAAATGGTGAGTGAAGCAGGCCCTTAAGGAAAGGAACAGCCTTCGCGCATGCCCAGATCGTGCGATTTTGGTCTTAAAGAAATAGCTTTGTGTTTTAATATAATAGATTATTTTATTATTTATTTTAGTTATATAGTCCTGTATTTAATTTAAATGTTCTAAACATTTTATTTTTAAATTTTACATGACAACCCATATAAAACACAGTTCTTAAATGGAATACAAAATTAAACGTAATAAAGAAAAATTATGCTGCAAACTTTATATATATACATATATACATCCATACGTATATATATATATATATATATATATATATATACAGGGTGTCTCAAAAAGATTGGAACGCGGTTTAATTCTTTACCTGTTAGAGATGAGAGGGTAATGTAAATTGAAAAAGTGTACAAAATAAGATAGGAAATAAAACTACGCTAACAAAAATATCTTCCCCTGTTAATTTTCCAAAAATTACATTTTTTAAATTTTTATACGACCCTTTGAAACAAATTTAGTCAATTAGAAAGTTTTTGTTTTCAATGCAACAACATCATTGCAAAAAACCGCATTCTTGTATCTTTAAAACTGAAGGAATTATACTTAATTGAAAACTGAACTCTGATTAAAGGGATCATATATCAAAATAGAAATGTAAATTTGTGACATATTATAAAAAGATAAAATGTATCATACCATTTGCATTATTGGGAATCTGAGCATTTGAGAATTTTTAGACACATTACTTTTTTGATCTAAGCATTTCCTTTATCAATTTGCAAATTATCTCTATTCTCACCGAAAAGCCAGCCTTTTAAATGATACGGGAAAAATAGCGTAAGTTACTTTTTTTTCGGTATCATAATTCGGTTGGTTTTAAGGATATAGTTATGCGGTGTTTTCTAATGGTCTTGCTGAATGAAAAATAAAAACTTTGTAATTGACAAAATTTGCGTAAAGAGACTGTATAAAAATTGAAAAAATGTAACTTTTTAAAAATTAATGGGAGGGATTTTTTCTTAATGTTCGTCTTTCCTACCTTAATTTGAACGTTTTTTCAATTTACATTGCCCATTTATCTGTAATGGGTAAAGAAATAAATCGCGTTTCAACCTTTTTGGGAAACCCTGTATATATATATATATATATATATATATATATGTGTGTGTGTGATTGTCATTCTTTATTAGAACGAAGTATTTTTAACAAATCTCTCGATTTTTTCTTTCACTTAACCATGAATACATGTACTAAATAAGGGAATGGATAAAGTGCATGAATATTAAGTATTTTTAATGTTCGCTGATGTATATTTAAAAAAAAAAAAAAAAGGTTTTTGGTTATTAGAAAAAAAATTTATATATAAAAATTTATAAATAATATATTATTTGTTATAAAAAGGCATTTTACCTTAGTAGAATTTACAAAGATTTTTAGATATAAACTTTTTAGAAACAATCAATACATTTTTTAAAAATGTTTCTAGTATTTTATCATGATTTTGTTTTTCGGTTTCTACGCAATATGTATATATACATGCAGTGTCTGATAAACTGCAAAATTTTCATTCAGAATTCTATTACTTAAAAACGTTGCCAGAATGAACATTTACGATTGTATTACAAATAAATACTTACGAACTTTTAAAGTGCTTCAAAATATATTAAAAATCTCTCCTCGAAACAAATACTGAATTTATTAGTTGGCAAAGCATTTCTGTAGAAGTTAATCTGAAAAAAAAAAATTAATAATCTCGTGTGTCACTCACACGACTTTCTGTTACCCTGAAATTTAATACTATAAATACAGGTTGCAGATTAAGAGGTAAGATAACGAATATTGTTATTAAACAATTCAAATTAGGCTTCAGGAGAGTTTTATATGACAATTTGTTCTGTGTGAGGGAAGCTACCGCCCCCTCAACCCCCCGTTTCATTAATGCACCTACATTTATATAGAATTTAATTCGGTTATTAAAAAATAATTCTGTTTTTAAAAAATAATTTATTAAAATTATTATTTTAAAAAATTATCATTTATGATAATACAGACGATTTCCATATTAGAGAAGTAGTTTTACACTAAATATATATTTAAAAAAAAAAAAAAAAAAGTTGAATTTATTCTCAATATTTAAAGAAAAGAATTTTTTTTTTTTTTTTTTTTTTTTGTTAAAAATGAAAAGAATCGATAACTTTATTTTAAATTATCTCAGATCGATGGTTCAATCATTCATTTTAAAGGTATTGGTGAGCTCTTTTGAAAGATACCCATCATGAAAGGCGCCGTGGACGAAGCGCACATGCTTCAAGCTCACAGTAGGGAAATCGTGGCTGAAGCTCACATAGATTAGTATCTCGTGTCCCAAGCTCACAAATATATTCACCCCTTTCCCTCGACGTATCAACTTGACAGGTGTGATTAGATTAGAACGAAAGATTAGACCGTGGCCGAATCGCACATAACTCGTATCTCAAATTCACAGTAGGAGTCAAAATAGCCAATTTTCGAGGAAGAGATTTCGGGACTTTACGAAAAAGGCTATGATCTCGTTGTAAATATTCCTAAATACGAAAATGTCAAATCAGCATTATGCAGGGAGAGAAGACGAATTTTAGCAACCCTTCAAAATCTTGCAGACAGCGCCGATATTGAATTTCCTGAAAACTTAATAACTCTTTCATACCAAGAAAGTTTTCCTCGGCTTGACTTTTCAAATGATGTTGGAAAAATACTTCTAGTTTTTCCAGGGAGCGAAGCACAAAACCTCTTACAAGACGGATTTTTTTTTTTTTTTTTTTCTGCTTCGACAGGACTTTTAAAAGTTGTCTGAAACAATTTGCTCAACTGTATACCATACACGTCGATTGTGGGAGCACATTAACCGAAACCATTGTGTTTCCCGTTGTATATGCACTACTTCCGGGCAAAAGAGAAGACACATATTCAGCTTTAATTGCTTTGTTGAAGGAATGGTGTCCAGCATGGAGTCCAGAAGTTATAAAAATGGATTTTGAGGCAGCAGCTATAAAAGCATGTAACTTACATTTTCCTAAAGCAATTATATCTGGTTGCAGCTTCCACTTTACGCAATGTTTATGGAGAAAAATACAAGAATTAGGAATTGTAAAAGAATACATCAGAGAGGATGAGGAAATAAGGAAAACGTGTCGTATGTTCTCTGCTGTGTGTCTGCTGCATGTGGAAAAAGTGGAAAAAGCCTTTCTCCAAATAATAGAAAATGTTTGTTCCAACTAACGAGAAACAGTGGATGGGCAATTCTAGTGTTTTCAGCCTGCTGCATAAAAAAAACAGAGACAAAGGGCAAATTGCCTGTAACTTTTAAACCGCCTGTGTCTTAACTGACACTGCCCAGTCCCAAGCTTGAGGAAAAGTTGACCATAAATCTCAACAAAATATAAACAAAAAAGTTTGGTGTGGCATTCACACTACTTTATCTTACACTAAAATTTGATAACAATGTATATTTTCATCAACATTGACTGCCAAATTTATACTCGAAACATAACTTTTGAATTATAACCTACTAATATTTTAGCAGAAATCGATTTATCAATTTGTTGATGATTTAGGTGGGGTGTTATTTATTTATTTATTTATTTATTTATTTATTTATTTTTTGCAGACTGTACTTTCGTATTGTTGAGTTAAAAAATATCTACTAGTTAAAAAATACCTACAACAATTAACTTTGATAACAAAGACATTCCACAAAATATGTGTAGTCTTATATATAATCTATGAATTCTAAATAAAACATATATAGTACTTAAGATTGATTTATAAAATAAAACTGCGTTAAATAAATACATGAACAGACATTTCGGGCCATTATTCCTGATATATATATTATCCACCTCCTAAAGTATTTTTGTTAAACTTATGTAAATAGGCAGAAAATAATTTTATTTAATTATTTTATTCCTAGTTCCTACCCTAGTTCAAAAAATAGCTCATCAACTGAATTGCACTTCGAAAAAACCATCTTCCTCGACATACCCCCCCCCACACCCCTTCTTCGCTTCGGAAAATGGGATTAGTCTCTTCCCACCTGTCAAGTTGATGAGTCGGGGAAAGGGGTGAATATATTTGTGTGCTTGGAACAAGAGATACTGATGTATGTGAGCTTCAGCCACGATTCCTCTAGTGTGAGCTTCAGATACGTGAGCTCGGACCACGACACCTCATGAAAATTTACTCCTCGAGGGGAAACTTCCCTCCAGGGGTGGAGGCAGGGCTCGTACATACACAAAAAAATTTTTACAGTTGACTATCTCTATTATAAAAAATATATATTCGTTACATTTGGTTTAGTGCAGTCTATAGATGTTAAACTCTACTTGCTTGTAATTTCCCCCATAGACGTAATGTATTTGAATACGTTTGAGTGAACCCTGTACACGAACCATTTGCTTCATCTCAACGAAAAGCTTACTGTAGCATCCCTATATGCTACACATTTAAAATACCGAGTTTGGAATTTCTGCTGCTATTTGTTCTTGAGATATGCTGATAACAGGCACAAAGACATCCATCCACACAGACACACATATAGACAGACACATACCATTCTTTAAAAACATAATTTTCGTATTCAGGGGACCCCAGAACATGTAAATATAACAAAAACGCACGTTCGAAAATTTGACCCTAAAACAATAATTTCTTAACCCAATGGGTAAGAGAAAGTAAAAAGACTTTGAAGCTAATCTTGATAAATCATTTAAACAACGTAAATATTTCTTATACAAAACATTTTGAAAAGAGATAAAGAGAGAAAATCGTTAACATTTTATGTATAGTTCTTATCCTTAAATGGTGCTATAATCATGTAAGAAGCTGGAAAACAACGTCGGTTATTTTGTTAGAGCATTGCATTTAGATACAATACACGTATTCAAATGAGCTTTGTATCGAACAGTTTTTATACTACTTGAGACATTTTGGACTGTTTTAGAGTAAGAAATGTTTTGAAATTATATTATTTCTTGACGGAATTTAAATTGTGGTAAATAGCACGATTATAATATGTAGTCTATTAGTTTTAAGTTTACTTTTTAATTTTATTAATTTTATTTTGACTGTAGTACAAATAATCTATTTAAATGTCCAAAATTTTTATCTTTAATTTTTATATGACATTCAATTAAAATAGTTAGGTCTTCTCCTTCTCAGTGGTCAATAATTTTAATTATATATTTTTCAATTTTATTGATTCTTTCCTTTATAGTTCTCTTTTAGTTCTCATGCCACTTTAAATCTTTTAAGAATGGTTCAAATTGCGTTCTTAAAAATAAATGTATCTTTTAAATCTGAACATTTAAATTGTAATCTTTAAAATTCAAAAAGCTCTAAGAATTTAAACGTATCATCGTAATTATTTAAATCAATTATATTAGAGCAAAATCAGTTAAATACGTTTAAAATATGTTGTCAGTTTAACGGAATCATACATGACTATAATAAAATAACGAAAAGAAGTGTAATAAAACAAAATCTCACATAAGAAAATATTGGTTCTTTTTTAAATTTACGATTTCTATGGTAAACACGAGTGATTGCTTCAAAGCTAGTAGATATACATAATATATAATAATATGCATTTTAACATACATACTGCCACAGATATTTTAATATATTGCATATACACACGTCAATGAAACACATGCAGTTCAAAACAATGCTTGGCTTTTTTGTTTCCGATAACGCCTCAAATCTTGTTAATCACTTTTTATTCTATAATTTGATTTAAAAAGGATTATAACTTTCAGAGTCAAAACGTAATGTTATGCCAAGTTGAAGAATACTGGAAAAACAATTTTGCAGAGGCCAAAAATGCACTTTTACCAAATAAATAAATACACTGTTAGAATACGAATAAAATTACATAAGCAAAAATGTTAAATTATCTTAATTAAAAACTAAGCTATGAAAAAGGTTTAAAACGGAATGAAAACCATGACCGAAATTACACAAGTAGAAAAATAATGTGAAATATCGATGACATGTTTACCTAAAATGTATCATCTTATTTCATTTATTTTAAATATTATTTTTACTATTGCGAACATAGGATAATGTTTATTTTCTTCATCTCAACCATAGAATAATAATAGAGGAAGAAGGAGCACGTCAATACTCTAATGCTTACAAACCCCTTCTAGTGAATTGCCAGCGAAAGCTGCTCCTGCTGCGTAAAACCATGAAGTAGGGCACCCATCCTCGGCGCATTTATCGCTGTTTATTGTGGATACTATCTCGCTGACTGATTGACAGAGATACGAGACGATTCAAAAATCTCGCCAACCAATCAGATTTAAGCATAGTTACAACCCTATACCCGGCATTCCTGGATTTTACAAACAGAAACCAAAACATATACGCTCCTTCTTGCTTTATTATTATTGTATGATATCAACACATTGTGGCACATGTGATGTAATTCTACTGTTAAGTTTTCCTTTTTTTATTTCTTTTGAAACCATAGACAAAATTTTACTTGCGTAATTGCTTTAGATATAACATTAGTTTCCAGCGTTAATACTAGGAAACTATTTCTTTTTTTATTAGGAACTTTTTTTTTAAATAGGAAGCAAAATTAAACGTCAATAAGAATTTTTTTTTAAATCATTATTGTTATTCGTTAATCATTATTCGAACGAAATATTTTTATTTAATTTCCCTATTTTTTTCTTTCGTTCAACAATAGATATATGTGCTACATTTCGGAACAAATAAAACACGTGACTATTAAGTATTTTCTATATTCGCTGACATTTAAAAAAAAAAAAATAAATAAATAAATAAGTACTACGTTATCAGAAAAAGAAATATGCTAGAGCAATTTACTTAGTAGAATTTATGAAGATTTTTCAATTATTTTAAATTTTTAGAAACGACCAATAAAAAGTCTTTAAAAAGTCAGCAGTAATCTATCATGTTTTTTTTTTTTTTTTTTTTTCCCGGTTTTTACATATTATTATGATAATGACGCATAGATACATGCACACACGTCTAGTGTCTCATAATTCCAATATTTTCCATTTCAAAATTTTATTACTTAATAACTTTGCTGGGATGAACATTTACGATTGTGTTATAAACAGTTGCTTATTAACTTTTAAAATGCTTCAAAATATATTAAAAATCTCTCCTCAAAACAAATTCCAAGCGCATTAACTGGCAAAGAATTTCTGAACGAGTTAGTTTGAGTAAAGTTTGAAGGGCACAGCTAATCTTGACAAAGCATTAAAACATCATGAATATTTATTAACCAAAACATTTTGAAAAGAGATTAAGTGGAAAAATCGTTAACCTTTTATAGGCAATTCTATCTTTACCTTAAGTGATGTGATAATCATATAAGAAGCTGGAAAACAGCGTCGATTATTTTTTTAAAGCATTGCGTTTGGATACATTTATAACGCAGTCAAATGAACGGTATAGCTAGCAATCTTAATATTAATTGAATCACTTTGCACTGATTTATAGTAAGTAATGCTGTGGTACTCATATTATTTTATGACTGAATTTGACTGTAATTAAATAACGTGTTTGTAATATGCAATCTTTATGTTTATTTATTATTATTATTGATTAATTTTATTTTGATTGTAATACCGTATTCAATTTAAATGGTTGATGAATTTTAAAAGATGATGAATTTTACTGATGAATTTTGAATGAATTTTATTGATGAATTTAACATGACATTTCAATTAAAGGACTTTTTTAACGAAAACAAAATTAAACACAAAGGTTTTTTCTTTCTTCTTCTTCTTCTTTTCTTTCTTCTTTTTTTTTTATTTGTTAACCATTTTTATTTATTTATTTTTATTTTTTAATTATTATTATTATTAAAACTGTATATGCAACTGTATAAAACTGTATATGCAACTGTATAAAACTGTATATTAGCAAATATTCAAACCATGTTGTTCCTTCGGATACAATTTTTCAGACAACACAAAAACTATGGCAATTATAACAATTATTTATTATAAAACAATGCCTTTTTTGCGTTGCTTTTTATTACTGGAATTTTCTAAGCTATTGTAATTTTCTTTTTATTTAGAAACAATTTAATTAATTTGAAATTTCCATATTTAGAAATTTATGTGTGTAAATCAATTATTAATATTTTCAATAAAAAAAAAAAAAAAAAAAAAAAAAGAAAGAAAAGTATAACATGAAATATCTCACAGAAAAACTCATGATCTGGAGAAAAAATTATTTAAACATAATACTGAGGATTATTATCTTCCAATTAGGTAAATATTAAATAATTTATATTTATCTTCGGTATTATTTATTCTTCTTAAAATCTGACATGTGTTTTCGTACATGTCAGGAAATTAACATAATAGTTGTTTGAATTTAATATATTTCACTCTTAGCAGTTCATGTTAGTTTGAATTTTAAATATTCATCATATTATATTTAGCAGAATTCATTCGGGCATTAACGGATTAAGCTGCTTGCTGTATTGCTACTCCTTACACTGAAAACAATTTCTGATAATTCTCTGTAATAAATGGAACATAATTTACTATCACCTTTATCAAGAGTTATATTGCTTTTGTTTTTAAAATTTTCTACAGTATAAAAAAGTCTTAGTTGTTTTATAATACATAGTAAATGCATTTTATGTTGTTAGATTGCATACGGTATTTTAAGATTTATTTGCCGATGTATTTTTATTTTTATTTTTTTAATATATTTCTTTATTAATTAAATTATCCATTTGATAACTTTGCAAGTGAAATTAAATTTTTTGAACATTAAGCTTGAGAAATTAACATGAAGTAATCTAATACGTTTTAAAATACCTCTTAAAATAACTTTTGAAATATGTAACTAGAATTTTTATTTTTATTTTTAATATCTATTACCATAGTTCGTACAATCCTTGAATTTTCTTAATTTTCTGCACCACTATTACTTTTCAGCAATTTGGAATCTATATATTAATAGGCAAGCATAAAATTTGTAGTCCCTTTTTAACGTATTAATTATGGGAGTAGAGAGTTGAAAATGGTATCATTTGAAAGGTATGGATAGCCGGAAGGTGCGAATACAAATATTATTTTCTTACGATGTCAAGAAGGTATTTAAAAATACATTTATTTTTTATGCATTTTCCCCCATTTTTCCCTTTTATACACGTATTCCTTTACATTAAAAAATACCTAAAAGTAGAAAGTTGTTACATCTGGATATTTCATAAAGGTCAAATAAAACCATAGACACAGTAATTTGTATAATGTAGCATCACTATACGCAAGCGAAGTGATGACATCACTGTCTGTCCATGGAGCCATGAAAAAGATTTTCTATGTTAATTGTCCATTGGATTTTTTGTAAAAAAAAATATTAAAAAATAACGGCAATTATCTGCCGATTTTAATTCCGATATTTGGGTACAGTTATATATAAGTTACTGTCTACATGTGTTTGATTGAGTTATTTTTTCTGTAAAATTGATAAAATTTTAATTTAAAATCACAAAACTCCAGAAAAAAAAATGGCAAACTTCCAGTTTCGAATGTAAACATAAACATTTCATTTCAAAGGGTGATATTTAAACAATAAATATTCAACTAATATACTAAATAAAAGGAAAATGGATTTGTGACTAACTGCTGCATGTATAAGTAGACGATACGGAAAAAATTCCGATTTCCGTTTTTTGCTGAATTTACATGTTTTGAGCTTTCTTTACGTTTCAATTAACTGAAATTGGCTACTTATTTTTTAAAAAAGTGTCTTTATTGCTAGCTTTTGTGGGTAGAAGAAGCAAATAGAAGATACATAAAACTTTTGATTTCCAGTTTTCGATGAATTTACACGTTTTGAGATTTCCTTGCATTTTAATTAAGTGAAATTGACTACTTATTTTTATTTTTTAAAAAGTGGATTTATTATTCTTTCCTCTGCATATATAAGTAGAAAATATAAGATTCAGAAAAGTTTTAGATTTTCGGCTTTCGATAAAGTTACACGTTTTGAAATTTCCCGAACTCAATTCGACCATTTTTGAAAAATATCTTTTTTTTTTTTTTTTTTTTTTTTTCCTTGTTGTTGTTCAAAAACTGTACTTTATGAACCAATCGAATTAATTTAACCGAATTTGATACTTGGTTGGGCCTTGGTTTAACATGGTACCTATTAGCTTCTGGGCTGTATCACACAACAAGGGGCGTTTTCACGTTGCGATTTTCTCTCATTTCAGGAAAGGCCAACATCTACAGAGAGAAATAGTTACATTAAGTAAAACTCTGCTGATTCAGTTAGATTGAATATCGGTAAACAATTGCCGCAGCTGTGTTCCAATTGCATTCCGTTTAGGATAAGGCAATAACTTTGCTTTGCCTCGTTTGCAAAAAAAATGGTCGAGTTTCGACCACTGGGCGATACTAGTATAAAAAAAAGGCCTTAAAGCTTAAAAGGAAATATACCGTATAAAAATACTGGTGGGAGAGTACTTGAAAAAAGGCGTGGCCGTACGAACCATGATTACGTAAAATGAATAGGCTTTCTTAAAATGAATAATAATAATAATGTGTAAATACTTTAATATCAAATATAAATTACTTTGCCAATAATATTCATATTCATAATAAACAATATGAAAACTTTTTTTTTTAAAGTATAATAGACTAGATTCTTCCCCTCCCTTCCTTCCTACTTATTTCAGCGTATTTCATGTAAATAATAAATAAGTTGGTAAATTTTATAAGTTTTTAATCAAATCATAATTACAAAAACCAAAAGAATAAAAACTTATAATTTTGCTTTAAATCGATGATTAAAAAATCCATATATGTTGTTAATTGCGATTTTTAATCATGCTTATTTAAATTTGACCTACCCTGGTTTTGTAATATAATATATTAGACCGATTTTCACACCTGTTCAGTTTACAACGATACAAAATACAATATACAGTTAATCACTCATTTTTATAATTTTGATATCCCAGTAAGATACAAGATGGCGCTACGAGCCCGTAGTAAGTAGAAATCCTTCAGTAAACTAGAGATACGACAATCCTGGCAATGAATCCTGATTCGTCCAAAGCTACTTTCGACCGCCTGAGGGAAGGCTGCAGCGCCAACATAGACTTGGCGACCACTGCACTAGAACACCTTCAAACAAAACCACTTATGAAAAATACAAATAAATAGCCCATACTGCGCTTATTCGCCAAGGTTAGGAATCCAGGTTGCCATAGTTTGGACGAAATTTAACCAGCCCGCCATTTTTTTCCGTCCACTGCGCAAGCGCACTAAGCTCTTGTCTTATCTCTGGTTTACTAAAGGATTTCTAGTAGTAAGTAGAAATCCTGAAGGATTTCTAGTAGTAAGTAGGGACCCTATATAGAGAGTCCTATAGATCTCTATATAGGGTCCCTAGTAGTAAGCAGAACTGTTGCCTAGGTGATGATGTCCCATGAAAAGCGAAAGAGTTGTTCGACAGGTGCTCTAAAGTTTTATATCAGTGTATGTAATGTCCTCGAGCTGGCGGTTATTCCGCTATGTAAATACATGTAATAAATGTTTGTGTTTGTCACACTAGCTCAGTTCTTAAAGTTATGATTCTACAATACACTCAACTGCAATAACTACAAGGTTATTGAAATAATATTTTTACAAAAAATGAATAAATAAATAATAAATTACTCGATTATTAATGATCGCACATAATTGAAATAAATAAATTAAAAATTTTAGTTATTAAAAATATTTTTTAAACATGTTTACAGAATAAAAACGAATTTCGCTTTTACTGACACAATTTTACATTTCCATAGCTGCCAATATTTTAATTTATTCCGGTGTAATTTTAGCCCCGCCTCTATTTCGTACCACTTATTTTTTAAAAGAAATTTTTTCTTATTTTATCGAAGTTATGCATTGAAGAAAATTTTTCTATAAATAAAGTGGTGCGAAATAAAGGCGGGGCTAAAAGTACTCCGGAATAAATTAAAATATTGGCAGCTATGCATTTCTAAAGCTTAACAAAAACTAAGATAATCACAATTTTGTTTTAAAAAAAAAAAAGTTACATTTTTAAAATAAGGCAGAAAATATCTTCTTAGAAATAGTATAGAATCATTTGTGCTATCAACGGATTTTGCCAAACATAGAAATGTGAACAAATACGATATAATTTTCACACATTTATGTTTAATAAAGTGACAATCTTCAAGAAAAAGGTTTTACATTTTATGGTGACAGCATTTTATGGTGACTACTTTTTGGAATACGAAAATTGCCGACTTTTCGTGAACGTCTAGTTTCTTCAAATACAGAGTCTCTAATTGAGATAATTATGTTCTGTATTCATTAAACTTTGGCTTCCATTGCGAAATAGACTGCTTGACCTGCCATGACAGAAGATAAGTTTTAATTCTCTAAACCTAAGTTTCCCAACAAATTCTATTTATACATAGTCTACATACTTTTTACACTCATGTTTGTGAAAATTGCAGCACAAAGAAGGAATGCGAATATAAAAATGATATTTACTGAGCACATACAATATAGTTGTAAGAGCAATTGATTAAATTTTCAGGAAGTTTTGAGTAATATATCCTGAGAAAACAGTACATAAAGCAGCGACCTCTGGGAGTAATAACTACATCTATCTGCCTAGGCATCGAATCGAACCGCGATTGAATGACATATTCGAGTATAGCACTTCATGAACCTTCAACAGGATGCCACAGTTCGTAGACCGTAGTTACTGGTGAGTGGTGGTGGGCCACTCGCTTTTCAACGATTAAAAAGGCATTTTCATTGATGCGAGATCAGAAGAGCTGGCCGAAGAAACGGTTGAACATATTCTCTGTCAAGTTTCGGACAACACAGACAACTTAAGGTCGTGCATTATCCTTTTTAAATGTTGTGCTACGCAAGCCTAGAATATAGGGCAGAGGGGCGAGACTTAACTCACCAGAAATTAATGGCCGCTACTCAGAGTGCCGGGAATGCGAACAAGAAGTAATCGAGACGTGTATCCAAAACGACCCCATACCATCACTGCAGGTGATGGACAGTGTGACGATGTCGAATTCCAGCGGGTAATGTGCATTATTCACAATGCAGTTAAATACGGATTAAGCAATCTTGATGCTGTAAACAGGATTGTGATTTGTCTGAAAAGCGACTTCACGCCATTCCTGCGTCCAGGTTCGTCGTTGATCACACATTAAAAGCGCCCATATCAGTGATGCTGTTTTGAGGGTAATCAAAATTTTGGTAGCCGCATACTGAGACACCAGCTAGAGTGATGGTATGCGGTACCATTGGATACACGCCTCAATCAACTGTTGTTTTCATTCCCGCCACTCTGAATACTCGCCATTGACCTTTCGTGATGCAAAATATGTTCGACTGTTGCTCTGCCCGGTGATCCTGATCTTGCACCAATGAAAATGACTGTTTAATCGTTGAAAAGCGATCCCCCCCCCCCCCACACACACACACACTCACTAGTAACTACGATCGATGAATTGTGGCATTGTGTTGCATTTGATTATCTCTTCATGAAGTGCTCTACCCGTACATTTCATCAAATCGCTGTTTGAGACAATGCCTAGGCAGGTAAGTGCTGTTATGGCTCACAGAGGTCGCTGCTTTATGTACTGTTTTCTCAGTACATATTACTCCAAATTTCCTAAAGTTTTAATCAATTGGTCTCCCTGCTATAATGCATATACCCAATAAATATCATTCTGATATTGGCATTCCTTCTTGGTGTTGCAATTTTCACAAACATGAGTGTATTTATACTACTAAATTATAACATAGAATGATACAACCGTATTTCATACCAGGCTTTCTTAGAATATGATTTTCCAGTGTACCGAATCGTCAACGCTGAAATATTACAGACAAATTATTTCAATTTAATATGTAAAATATGAACGAGGTGGTACGTATTTAAACATTTGTGTAGTGAAAAAAAAAAAAAAGAAAAAAGTTCAAAATGGTTGCAGAAAGAGGTTTATTTGAGATGCACCCCTCTGTGATAACTATCCTTCCCCACCCTCAGCCTCCCCCCCCCCAGCTGTTTGAATATTCTCGCTACACTCATAAAACGTTAAATGTTGTTATTAAATTTTAAATTTAAAATCCTTCAGATAATTTTCTCCCATATATCCCCCTTTTTACTCTCTGAATATTATTCGAATAATTTTGAGTGGCCTTGTTATAAGTCGCATGCGCACCATATAGTATATGTAGTTTAGATCAGGCATTACGAACTATAGCTCTAATATAACCGAATTCTTTTGTTTAATCCTATGAAAGAAGAATGATTTTGTTTTATACTATTCTTTAAAATACAAATTGGAATTTTGGTTACATCTTCCATTGAGATGGTGCTGATATCAGACAAACAAACACAAAGAAAGATACACGCGCAAAAGTCAACCACCAGAAACTTGATTTTAAGATTCCGGGAATCTCAAAACGAGTAATTATATCAAAAACTGAATATCGAAACTTAAATCAAAAACCAATAATTTTTATATAATATAATGGGGAAGAGAAAATAAAAAATCTGCACTAAAAATGGGAAAATATATATTCAGTAACTTTCAATGCCTAAAAGCAATTTTCCGTTACGAGATTAAAAAGCCTTTAGGATATTTATGTATATTGAATTTATAAACAATATATTTTTAACAGAATTTAAGTGCAGAGGAATTTTATGTTCTTTTTCATTTAAAGCAACTTACTATTAAAATATCTAAAATATCATCTTCACTCAATTACCTTAGAGTGGCGGCGAAAACTTTTGTTAACAACTCAACAAATGTCAAAATTTTTCAAAGTACATTTTAAATTCATCGGCGTGATCAGTATTATTATTATTATTATTAATACTATAATTATGAGCATATAAACATTTCTAGAAATTTGTGGGTTTTTATACTCTATTCAAAATAAATCTTATTACATTTGAATAAAGATGTTCTGCTATCAAAGCTGGTAGACAGGAGGTGGCGGTTCGATCCCATGTCGTGCTCGTCGAATTAGCTGCCCAAAAATTTCTGAGATTTTTTCCTAAACTAGCGTGAATACAGACTGGGACTCCTTAGAAAGACCTGCACTGAACGAGTTCCAATCATGCCTGGTTCTCTCACATAGACAATTGTCATTAGCGAACAACACCATTTGAATGCACCGAAAAACGTGTTGAAAAATAAATTCGATTTTTTTTCAGCAAACATTTAAATTTTTTGAAAATTTCTTACTTTTATTTTATTTTATTTTATTTCCAAATTATCTCTCCCCCCCCCCCCTCCCATATATCTATCTCAGTGTTTTTATTTTTTTTTTAATCTTATAGAATAATATAAAGATTCATTCTTCCATACACTGTGAGAAGGAATCTTAGTATTATCCTACGGATAAGAGAAAATAATAAAAAAAAAAGTTTAACACATTTTTTTATAAGAAAGTAAAAACTTGTTCTATAAAAGAAACATTAAATTGCATTGCGTATGAAAATAATTTTAACCTCTGGGGAAAGCAGATACAGATAAAAGCTGATAGCAATTTGAAAATCACATTTCATAACAGATATGCATAAAATAAAATTTATATTTATTTACTTTCCTTAAAAGTTTTCAAATTTTTTCTTTTAGAAAGTATACTACATCAAATTTTGTTTCATAAATTTATAATTGTGCGGGTTTCAAGAACGGTAGATTTTGCTTCACATATAAAAAATTAATTTGACGTCTTTCAAAAGAAAATTTAGTTTCTCTTTCCCCTTTTTACCATGGGGAATATTAACACGTTTTTAAAGGGAATTAAAAAAAAAAAAAAATTTTTTTTAGCTGCATCGTGTTAAAAATAATTCAAAGAAATTTTTTGTTTAAAAAATTTGTTATTTTCTTTAATGGTATTGATTTATAAATGCAGTAAAACGCATCAAAATACGCATGTTAAAAAGGTAACGGGTTTAAACTTTGTAAGCAACACACCATAAATAGCAAAAAATACAATAATTGCCAAGCAACTTTATTGCATTAATGCTATCAAAAATTTCATTTAATAGACACCTAGAAATTTATCATACGTAATGTATTTGAATTCTCTTGGATGTCCCTGTATACAAACCATTCGTTCGATCTTAAGAAGTTTCAAGTGACATTTATATAATATAGATTTAGAATAGAGAGTTTGGATTTTCTGTTAATGTTCGTTTTTCTTGAGTTATACTAATGACAGTCTCGCAGACAGACACAGAAAAAGACCGACGTACCTTGAAAAACCTGATTTTAAAACTCTAATTTGAAGATTCAACCTAAAAAACAATATATATATATTAACCATATATGTATGTATAAAAAAAAGTAAATAAATAATAAGAATAATTTAAAAAAAAAAAAAGTATTTTCACTTGACTTTGATAATATTTTGTAAGTAAAATTAATAATAGTTAGCTAAAACTAGTACTGTGAACAAAAGTACGAGATAGGTATTTCTCTTCGAAAAACAGTCAACTCTTGTACTATTTTTACAGGCATGCAAGCAATCGTCTCTCGAAGAACTGTTAAAATAAATGACCTAGAGTACTATTGTTATTTATTTTTAAATAAAGAAGTCCTAAATGAATGAGTGCATTTTCAGGTCTAGAAGCTTTGTCATAATTTTTACCATATGTATCAAAGGTTTTATTATTTAGTAAAACCTTTTAAACAAGATTATTATAATATTTCAATTTAAAATTTTATCGTATATTTCAATTTAAACAAGAATTGAAGTATACGATATACGTTGATACGTCAGGTATATTTAAGTTACAACATAGAAATTTGAATATTTCTCCCAAGTTAATTGCCGTTTAATGAATCATAATGTTTTCGAATTCTTTCGTGTATATCCCAAAAAAAAAAAAAATCTATAAATGATAATCTCATAATATAAAATATATGTCTGCTTTTTCTCTAAGGTTTAAAAATTTTAACATTACTAAAACGAAATTTACATAGTTTGAGCCCATGTACCGCATTGCATAGAAATTCTATATCTGTAAAGAAACTATAAGTTTGGCATTCATGTAAATGTGTATAGTTAATGCGATGATAGCACATAACATGCCTATATCTTTTGTATTAATTATTATATACTAGCAGGCTACGCCCGCTTCGCTGGTCACTATTTTTAAATGAATCACAATAATTAATGAATTCTCAAAATTGCATTAATTTGTATCATGTGATAAAAAAAGAGAAAAAAAAAATCTGATCGGGAAAAACGTCGCACCGGGTCCCCACTGCCTTCGGCAGCGTAGACCCGTGCGCTGCGCGCACGTATTCCTTCACTATCCTTATGACATCTCAAAATTCAATGTTATTACTCATAAACTTTCATTCTCAAGAAAAGGAATTAAAAAATATATCATTTAGCATCGGGTAAAAACTCACACCGGGACGCCACTGCCTTCGGCATCGCAGACCCATGCGCGCTGCTCGCGCACGCTTGAGGATATACGTGCGCTGTACACGCATATTCCTTCTCAACTCAAACTTTTATTATTAAAAAAAAAAAATTAAAAAAAAAATCTTTTATCATCGGGTAAAAACTCGCACCGGGTCCCAAACCCATGCGCGCTGCGCGCCTATACCTTCCCCACCGTTCCAGCCCCTCCTAATTAACTTGCATATACCAATTTTGAACGGTCTTACTCAATTAGGTGATATGCAAAAGAAAACCTGATCGGGACACTTTAAATTGTAAATCAGGTGAAATCTCGAATTCCACTTTCGATAATGTAAAAGAACTTTAAAATGTCTTTCGAATGATGTATTAGAAACAATTTAATCATAATTAGAATATGAAATATTGAAATTTAAAAATATTACAGCGCCATCTGGCGGTAGAAATTTCTGTAATCTATTGTTCCATTCCAGTTACTTATTCTTACTCAATTAGCTGAGATGCAAAAGAAAACCTGATCAGGACACTTTAAATTGTAAATCAGGTGAAATCTCGAATTCCACTTTCGATAATGTAAAAAAACTTTAAAATATCTTTCGAATGATGTATTAGAAATAATTTAATCATAATTAGAATATTTGATCAATATTACAGCGCCATCTGGCGGTAAAATTTCTGTAATCTATTGTTCCATTCCAGTTACTTATTCTTACTCAATTAGCTGCGATAAGAAAACCTGATCAGGACACTTTAAATTGTAAATCAGGTGAAATCTCGAATTCCACTTTCGATAATGTAAAAGAACTTTAAAATATCTTTCGAATGATGTATTAGAAATAATTTAATCATAATTAGAATATGAAATATTGAAATTTAAAAATATTACAGCGCCATTAGGCGGTAGAAATTTCTGTAATCTATTGTTCCATTCCAGATTAACAAAGCTTTCAAATGATGTATTACTCATGAAATTATTTTAATTAGTAGATGAGATACAAAAGAAAACCTAATCAGGACACCTCAAAACGTGTAAATTGGGTGAAATCTCGAATTCCATTTTTTGATAATGTAAAAGTACTTTAAAATGTGTATCAACTAAAATAAGCTTTCAAATGATGTATTACTTATGAACTTTTTTTAATTAATTACTGAGATACAAAAAAAAACTGATTCAGGACACCTCAAAACGTGTAAATCTGAAGAAAACTTTCGATAATTTAAAAGAACTTTAAAATATCTTTCGAATGATGTATTACAAATAATTTAATCATAATTAGAAATTGAAATATTGAAATTTTAAAATATTACAGCGCCATCTGGTGGTACAAATTTCTGTATTCCACTGTTCGATTCCAAATCAAAAAAGCTTTCTAATGATGTATTACTTATGAAATTATTTTAATTAGTAGCTGAGATACAAAAGAAAACTGATTCAGGAGACCTCAAAACGTGTAAATCTGGTGAAAACTTTCGATAATTTAAAAGAACTTTAAAATATCTTTCGAATGATGTATTAAAAATAATTTAATCATAATTAGAAATTGAAATATTGAAATTTTAAAATATTACAGCGCCATCTGGCGGTACAAATTTGTGTATTCAACTGTTCGATTCCTAATCAAAAAAGCTTTCTAATGATGTACTACTTACGAAATTATTTTAATTAGTAGCTGAGATACAAAAGAAAACTAATTCAGGAGACCTCAAAACGTGTAAATCTGGTGAAAACTGTCGATAATATAAAAGAACTTTAAAATATCTTTCGAATGATGCATTAAAAATAATTTAATCATAATTAGAAATTGAAATATTGAAATTTGAAAATATTACAGCGCCATCTGGCGGTAGAAATTTCTGTAATCCACTGTTCGATTCCAAATCAAAAAAGCTTTCTAATGATGCATTACTTATAAAATTATTTTAATTAGTAGCTGAGATACAAAAGAAAACCTAATCAGGAACCCTCAAAACGTGTAAATCGGGTGAAATCTCTAATTCCATTTTTCGATAATGTAAAAGTACTTTAAAATGTGTATCAACTAAAATAAGCTTTCAAATGATGTATTACTTATGAACTTTTTTTAATTAATAACTGAGATACAAAAAAAAAACTGATTCAGGAGACCCCAAAACGTGTGAATCTGGTGAAAACTGTCGATAATATAAAAGAACTTTAAAATATCTTTCGAATGATGTATTAAAAATAATTTAATCATAATTAGAAATTGAAATATTGAAATTTTAAAATATTACAGCGCCATCTGGCGGTACAAATTTCTGCATTCCACTGTTCGATTCCAAATCAAAAAAGCTTTCTAATGATGTATTACTTATAAAATTATTTTAATTCGTAGCTAAGATACAAAAGAAAACCTAATCAGGACACCTCAAAACGTGTAAATCGGGTGAAATCTCGAATTCCATTTTCGATAATGTAAAAGTACTTTAAAATGTGTATCAAGTCAACAAAGCTTTCAAATGATGCATTACTTATGAAATTTTTTTAATTAATAACTGAGATATAAAAGAAAACTGATTCAGGACACTTCAAAACGTGTAAATCTGGTGAAAACTTTCGATAATTTAAAAGAACTTTAAAATATCTTTCGAATGATGTATTAAAAATAATTTAATCATAATTAGAAATTGAAATTTTGAAATTTTAAAATATTACAGCGCCATCTGGCGGTACAAATTTCTGTATTCCACTGTTCGATTCCAAATCTAAAAAAGCTTTCTAATGATGCATTACTCATGAAATTAGTTTAATTAGTAGCTGAGATACAAAAGAAAACTAATTCAAGAAACCTCAAAGCGTGTAAATCTGGTGAAAACTTTCGATAATTTAAAAGAACTTTAAAATATCTTTCGAATGATGTATCAAAAATAATTTAATTGGAATTTGAAATATCGAAATTTTAAAATATCTGGCGGTAGAAATTTCTGTAATCTACTGTTCAATTCCAAATCAACAAAGCTTTCAAATAATGTGTTACTTATGAAATTATTTTAATTAGTAGCTGTGATACAAAAGAAAACCTAATCAGGATATTATAAAACATGTAAATCACGTGAAATCTCTAATTCCATTATCTACGGTAGTTTTATTAATGGAAGTAAAAAGAAAAATAAATATTTTTTATTTCGCCAAAACCTATACCACGGTAGTCGGGTAATGGAAATAAAAAGAAAAAGAAAAAGTATTTTTTAGTTCCTTCAAATGTATTTTGTTGCTATGGAAACTCCTATCGCCTATTGAAAGATAGATTACGTGTTAGAATAGAATTTAATTAGCAATTAAAATGTAACTGCTTTGTTTATTAATGAAATTTGATGAAATTTTAACTGCAGGTTGGTTTTGTGCTGAATAGGTTGTATATTAAGTGTTGTGTACGAAAAAGAAAATTTGAAGCACTTTGAAATTTGCAATTTTTAACCCCAGTTAAAGATCATGTGACATTAATGACTTGCACATGTTTTTTTTCCGTTAGAGACAGCTGTTAAAATCGTCTGCTGAATGCAGATAGAATGCCTCTTTTTAAGCAATAATTATTTTTGGTCATTTTCGCGATCGATATGGGTCAGCATTTTAATTAATATCTCCGAAACTAATTAAGATTTTTAAATTCTGTTTCGAGGAAAACATCGGAAAGGCTCCAGAGCATCCGTATGTCAATTCTTGTACTTCTGCGTTCAATAGGGGCTGAACGTATAAAAGAACAGACAGACAGACAGACAGACAGACAGACAGACAGACAGATAGACAGACAGACAGACAGACAGACAGACAGACAGACAAACCTTTCCATTTATTATTATAGATTATATATTAATCGACTTAATCCAATTTATATATTAACCGATTGAAAACTTTAGACACTAGCTTGGGAAATAAATCTTATTTAAAATAAAAGCATAGTATTTCGCTGGGGAAGGGGGGGAGGCAGATGACAAAAAATTGTTTGTATTAGTAGAAGGGGAAACTGATCAATAAAAAAAAGATATCACGTAATTAGTAGATGAAACTGAGGAAGAATAAATATATACAGGGTGGTTATAATTAAAGTTACGATTTCAAAACGCCATAATTTTAAAACTACCCATCAGAGCAATTTGATATTTTACCAAAGCAATCGAAAGGCGAAAAAATTTTGTTTGGAAAAAAAAAAAAAAAAAAAAATCCAAAATGTGCCGTTAATTATCCATAAAGTATTTGTTTCATGAAGCTTTTCTTTTTCTCTTTTCACTATGACTGTTTCCGCTGTAAACACGTATTCTTGTCTTTTTGCTGAAAAAAAAAAAATGTAGTAAACCCTTGAAGTCTATTGTTTCTTGCTATTCCATTGTGTTGCTAACAACATTCCTGTGTTTAATGAGTCCATTTAGGCGTTTCTCCCTGACATTAACCTAAAAGCGCCATCTATAGGAACATGTTGGAACTATATTTTTCCTGCCCAAAACAAAATTCCATTGCCTCACGATTGTTCTGGTAAAATATGAAATCGTTCTGATGAGTAGTTTTAAATTTATAGGGTTTTTAAATCGTAACTTTAATTATAATCACCCTCTATGTATATATATTGCAGCTATAGAAACTAAACAGCAAAGAACAAAAATGTTAAATCAATAGTAGTAGAAACCATAGAACAGAAACATTGTAACTATAGTAATCGAAACCAATGAATAAAATCTTTGTTATTATAACAAAAAAAAAAAACCCAATGAACAAAAACATTCTAACTATACCAGTAGAACTTAATAAACAAAGACCTTGCAGCTGTAGCAGAAGGACCGAATGAACAAAAACGTTGTAATTAATATAAGAAACCAATGAAAAAAGATCTTGTAACTATAATAGAAGAAATCATATCAAAAATCTTGCAGCTTTAGGGAATGAAACCAATAAACAAAACCTTTTAGTAATAGTAGATAATTAGAAAAAACCAATCAAAAATATTTTAATTGTAGTAGAAGAAACCAATAAAGAAAAAAAAAAAACTTATGATTTAAATAAATAAAAGGAATCCGTTTAAGAACAAAAAACTGTGTATTGGTAGGCGCAGAAAGCGATAAATAACAAAGAAATGTATAATGATAGTCGAAAAAACTCAACAAATACGTTGTGGTAGTTATAGTAATAAAAAAAAAGCATGTATATTATGAAGAACAAAATCCTGACCGTTGTAATACATATCTACTAACATTTTAATTTATTCCGGAGTATTTTCAGTCCCGCCTTTATTTCACATTACTTTATTGATAAAATAAATCTCTCAAATATATAACTATACGATAAAATAAGAAAAAAAGTACTCTAAAAAAAAAGAAAAAAAAAAAAAAAAAAAACGCAGTACGAAATAAAGGCGGGGCTTAAAATACTCAGGAATAAATTAAAATGTTGGCATCCATGGTAGTAACCAAATAAATTTGAAAATAATAAAAACCTTATCTTGATATATCAGAATAGTTAGATGATCTAGTCCTTTAATGAACACTAATCGGAAGGAAAAGAGAAGCATACCGACAGATTGTAGAAGGAGGGAAATTATTAGCCGTGGTGATACATATAAGGAAAAACTAGAAGAGTTCGTGCACAATTTAACAGAATGACCAAAAAAAAAAAAAATAAAATAAAAAAAAAAAATAATAATAATAATAATAATAATAATCCAATTATGAATTTTTTGCTAAATTAATGCTGAATAATTTTGAATTCATTTCTATTCTAAGCATTTCCATTACTGTTTTGTTCTTATTCTATAAATCAAAGTAATATTTATTTAAAAAAACTAATAGAACTATTTTGCGCAGTCTCCTTAGAGGTAAGAGAGATTGCACACATGGGTAGGAGAGATTGCGCTTAATTATAACTATAATTAAACAATAATAATTGCACTTATATGACATTGTTAGGTTTTTGCAAACAAATATATATATATATTTTTTTTTATATTAAGAGTGGATACTTCGTTTTAATAATTGAAAAAAAAAAAAAAAAATCAGAAAAACAAGAGAAGTTTAAAAAGAATTAAAAATTTTTATTAGAAGAAAAACATTACAGAATCAGAAATAAAGAAGAACAGATAAAATTATAAAATCACCTTTTTATTAGATAACACGTTTAAATAAAATCAATACATTTTCTTTTCATATTGAATGTTTAGTTGTTTGCTGATCTAATTTGTCGTTGTCTACAATCTTTGCAATTGTTTCTGTAAATGGTGCAGCTTTCGTGCAACCACGTGAAACAAGTAACATATATAAACTATTCCATGGGAAATCATTTAATTAAAAATAACGTTTTGAAATACACCCTTCAATATAAATTCTTGGGGGAAAAAAAAATCAAGCTTTTTTTAAAAAAAAACTAGACAAACTATTCGCGTTTATTTTTAGATGCTTGAAGCAATCGACATACACATTCAAATCAGGATTTTATTATTAATGTTGTACAACTAATTGGAGTCTCAGAGCGCTCACTTAATTCCTTCCTCCGATCCGCTGTGAAATTTTAAAAGCTCATTCAAGATTATGTGATTTTAAAAGCTCAAATTGTAAGGTCTTTTTGAAGCAAATATTCAATAAATTACATGGTGTGCAACACTTTCAAAAGCAATTCATTTACACGAGAAAAATCAAATTGATAGTATATAAAATGAATCAATTGAGAGCTGAGAAATTAAGCATTTTCAATTTCTTTCTTTTCTAAATACACCTTAACACACTTATTAAGAATATAGAAAAACATTAAAAATCATAGTATAAAATTAAAAAGACAACGAATAACACAGCTATCATTTGTAAATATTTATTAGTTCAAAATTAGCTTTTTTCTTTAGTTCAAAAATGACATTTTCTTCAAGCAGGAATATGGATTAATTTTCAATGTAAAATATGACTTATTATTGGGTTGTTCGATAAATAATGTCGTTTTTTTTTTTTTTCATGTTTTTCAAAGTGAATTTATTTATATTAACAACAAACATTAATCAATGATATATTGACCATTTTGTTGGATGACCTTTTGCTATCTTTCGGTAAGTTGAAAAATTACACGTTCGAAGAAGCCTTGGTTTTTAGAAGCGAAGATTTAAAAAAACGACATTATTTATCAAACAACCCAATAGAATTAGTTCTTTATTAAGTATAAGTAAACAATACATTTAGATACTGTTAGTGTTGCATAAATTTCAGTTTACTAAAATAATTGCATATTAAATTAAAGTTTACAGTTACACTAAAAACTACTTGGATTATTTTAAAGTAAGCGTAAAAATTCAAAATGATTGGACAAAATTTAGTCTGATCAAAATAATAATAATTATTATACGAGAAAAATTTTATATCACGAAAGATATTAAGGGGTATTATTCGTGACCTTGCTTCTTTCCAGAATGACATTCGCACTTAAAGATAACTATGGTAATATTTATGATTCTTCAGTGGTCATCTTAGATCTCTGACATATTTAGGTGGCACCAAGCGTTTTGAAGTCTGTGTTAAGTTTTCTATTAAGCAAACTTTCCCTGATTATATTCTCACTTGGAATCTCTAGGCAAGATCTTACTGGCAATTCTTTATTGGTTCTCAATTTCTTTAGCGTGCACAATATCATGGACCTGATTTAACCCAGCTAGTCTTTAAGGATTAGCAACAACAACAACAACATGGTAAAAATCATGTTTTATTAAGTTTAAGAAAGAGATAAACAGAAATATTTCAAAATCCTTGTAGAAAGGAACTGTTCGTTACTTTCCAGATATACTACATATATAAGGAAAGTGTTGTGACCTTGATTTGTGAATGGATTTTGTATCTCGTATAGCTCAAAAATGAATGGTCGTAGAACATAGTAAATTTGTATTTGTGACTGTCGTGATGTCTAGTTGTACGCTTCCAACATTGATCTTGACAAGATCGCGACTTTTTTGGGATATTTATGATTTTATACGATTTTTCGAGATATATTTATGTGTGCGTGTGTGTTCGTATATGAGTGAAGACGATGACACCTAAACGCTTTCTTCAAATAAGTTGAAAGTTGGTATGTATATTAAAGGTCACCATAGCATGAACTGTAGGAATTTCGGCGAATTTAGCATTTATAGTTTTTTTTTTCTCATTTTTTAACAGAGATACAATGAAAAATTATTTATCTGCACTATATGGAGAGTATGCATTTTACAAAAGATATACTGGCATACTTGCCAACCACCTCATTATGAACCGTACAATTTTTAGTACCTGCCTTTTATTTACACACCAGTCATTTTTATTTTCTCTTACCCATAAGGTAGAGAAAGTATTGTTTTTGGGTCAAATTTTCGAACGCGAGATTTTGTTATATTTACACGTTTTGAGGTCCCCTGAATACAAAAATCATGTTTTTAGCAAATGATCTGTGTGTCTGTCTGTTATCAGCATATCTCAAAAACAAATTATTGCAGAAAGTTCAAACTTGGTATCCTAAATGTGTATTATATAGGGATGCTACAGTAAGCTTTTCGTTAAGATCAAGCAAATGGTTCGTGTACAGGGACAATCAAGAGAATTCTAATGCATTACGTCTATGGGGGAAATTGCAGGAAAGTAGAGTTTAACGTCTATAGACTGCACTAAACCAAATGAAACGAATATATATTTTTTGTAATAGAGATAGTTAACTGGTAAAAAAAAAATTGTGTATGTAGGAGCCTCGCCTCCCCCCTGGGGGGGAAGTCCCCCCTCGAGGGGAGTAAATTTTCATGATGGGTATTATACTGGAGATTTTCTTCACCGTAATATCCCAAATCCATGATTGTACGGGCCGTGTAGAAGTTCATAAAAAGGCTGTTGAATAAAAAACTCCTTTGCAGAAAAGAAGGCAGACAGAATTAAATTAACTGATATTTTTATTGTTGGTTACTTGAAAAAACAGTTATTTTCCAAAAATTCTACATTTTCACAATTACGGAGAACAGGAAGAATCTCATACGGAAATTGAGACGGGGAGGACAGGAGGAGCGTAACAGCCAAAACGTCTTACTCTAACGACGTCAAAATCGTAAAGCTTAACTAAATCTCGCAGCTTCCTAGAAGTTAAATTGCAACCCTAAAAATTGGCATCGTTGAAATCCAGCCAAAAGAATGCCAAACTGTTTCTTTGTCCTTCTAACATATTCATACTAAATTTTTTGAATATAAAAAGTCGTTACAAACATTAAATCGATTTGACATTGAGAAGCCACGCCAAATGTCCTTGACTTCAACGTACTTAAAAGAAGGCGACGCTTAGACTGTAAAACAACATTATAAATCTATTTTTAGAATTATAATGACCTGCATAAAATCATAATGGCTTTTAATGTAAATACGAGGGTAATAAATATAAACGGAATGATTGTTTTTTTTATTTTATTAATAGCTTATTTATACTAGGAATATGCTGAAAACGAATTTTAAATTACCCTCTCAAAATAAATAATTATAGCTAAATTGATTTAATCCATTCGGGGAAATGTATAAACATACTACTTTTCGAAAAACCCCGATATAAAAATTGCTTTATTTTATTCCTAGAGCAATGTGTTTGTAACGATAAAAGAACAAAGAAATGCTATAAATGAAAGATTTTGATTTGTAAATAAAACGGGAAAATTCTATATAATTAATTAATTGAATTAGATAAATTTAAAAAGATTTATTTTATATAATCTATATTAATCCCTCCTTTTTGTTATATATTAAATTTGAATAAATAAATAAACTTTTAAAGGACATATGTGTGAGAACACTCACACATATATCTCCCCTTCGACTAGCAAAAAAAAAAAAAAAAAAGTCCTCCTCGCCTCCTGTATAGAAATGCATATACAAACAATAATATTCAAAAGCACTTACCAAAGACGTACACTTAAAAATGATATTACATCATAAGTAAAAATTATATGAATGCTTAAAATTGAACAAACAAAATATATATGAAATATAAACACTAATTCAAAAACACAAAATACACATATTTCAAAAATATCAGTAGAACCAAAAACTTTAAGAAAAAAAATTTGTCATCACATGCGCAAAAATGTGGCTTCTATAAATTAGTTCAAACTGCAGTTCCATATTGTTCATAGTCTTTTTTCATATGCCACAAAAATTTCAGCTGAAATGTTTTTCTATGAAAGAGTCTCTTTTTGATATACTCAGCAAACAATGCCACAGTAACAGTTACTAACGTTAGATTTTTACATTCAAAATACTAAATTTTCATACTAATATGTATAGTGAAATAGAGAAAAAATAATATAAATTACACATATGCATATATTGTTGTAATACTAAAGGTTCCAGCATATTATTGTAATATTTATTTGTCTAACACCTTGGTTACACACATTGGTCAACGTTAAACAAAATTATGTACAAAAAAAAATAAAAGTAAAGAAACAGAAAAGTTTTCGTGTATACCACACAGGAAAGATTTTAAAAAGGACGCCATTGGCAGTCAAAAAAAATAATCTTCCCTTAATCCTTACAAAAATGTAAGTGTAATGATGTTAACTTAAGGCTAACATCAAGCGGGACAGGGCGTGTTGAAAGACCTGCACTGTTAGGCACAGGCCTCCGTCCCCCAGCAGAGTCTACAGACCCCTGTAGGGACACCTCACGAAACCGATTAATTAAATGTCATAAATGTTGAAAAATTAATGTCAACAAAAATATAGATTCTCATCACATATCCAATGTTGCTCTCCTGGGAGAAAATTTTGAACGAGACTAGGATAGGGTATCTAGGATAGGGTAATAAATAAGTAAAAGAAAACAAATTGACAAAATTTTGAGTGATGAGAGGGAGTGCCAAAATAATAAAAAAATTCAGACCGGATATTGAACAAACCAAACACATGTTGTACACCAAAAATCAATTGGAAACTTATAAAATTTAGCTGTATGTATACTGTTAACACTATTATCATTAATAATTAATTTCCTATGAACTTAATCTGTATTCCAATGAAATATCTCTATTAAATATATTTCAAATATATTACTTTTGTTTAACCTTCACCCAATAAAAATAGATATAGTAAACATTAAATAAAAAAAAATAACACCTTGATTACTAATTTAGAAATTCAAAATATGATCTACAAGCATTTATTTTATCATTAGAATCCTTTTTTTTTTTTTTTTTTTTTTTTTTTTTAAATTTAGGTATATCTTATTTATAAATATTATATATATTCAACAACACTGCCATGCAAGAAATAGTCTTTACATCAAAAGAAAAATGAAAAAAAAAACAGTGGACCAGCCATCTAAAAATAAAAATAATAAAATAAATAAAGACGAGTTCCTGCACAACAAACAAATACATTCGATTGGCCATTGGAAAATGCATTTGTGATGCGAAATATATTCATCAAACTTTTTTTTTTTTTTTTGCAAGAAAAAAATTAATTGCGATTTCTTAAGTTATAAGAATGTGTAGAATTATTGCCAATATTATGTGTTACATTGGAGTTGGGTTCAGTAAACAATTACGTCGAGGAGGAGCAATAAGGAGTCTATCAATATGGACTCTGAAAGCTTTATTATCAGGTGCATATAATCACTTAATGGAAAAGGAAACTGGCGAGTGTTTTTGTATAACAATAAATGGCCCAGAATACTTGGGTTTAAATTTATCTATTGATTTCAAGTATACAACATCATGGACAGCAACAGGCCTCAGTTTTGCACGTTTTTGAAAATTTTGATATATTTTGTCTTGATTTTCTTTAATGTTAGAATATGCTTTGCTATAGATGTTATCTAAGTCGTGTAATAATTTATATATGTCTACATTTTTATCCAAAAAATTGCTGATTTATAAATTGGTCAAATGTATCAAATATTAAAGACACTTCAATACCAAAATGAAGTAGGTTAGGTGAAAACAATGTGGATGAATGTGTTGAACCATTATAAAGTGATTTATGTATAGCTAGTGAATTTTCAAAAGAATACCCCTCAGAAATTAAAGTGTTAATTGAGTACTTTATAGATTTATTTTTATCCTCTCGGAAATAGAGTTACTTTGAGGGTGAGCAACAGATGAATGTAAAATTTTTATGCCAAGTTTATCATTGAAAATATTATAAATAGTTGATGTAAACTGTTTGCCTAAATCTGATAATATTACTGATGGTCTACCAAATGTTGTAATGTAATTAAATAAACATTTAACTATTTTTTATGAAGAAGTGTCTTTTTATTGAAATAATTCAATGTGTCGCGAAAAATGGTCAATCACAGTCAAAACTGAATGTCCATCTATAAAAGGACCAACCAAGTCGACACTAATAGTATGCCCTGGATGTGTTGGAGTATAGGTGGGTTGTAGAGGAGCTGGTGGTGTGTTATGATGTTTATTTTGTAAACATAAAGTACACGAAGCAACAAAATTTAAAGTGTCTGTGTACATACCTTTCCAATAATATCTATTTGATAAAAATTCGTATGTTTTTGTCAACCCAAAGTGAGAAAGGTGTGAAATGGTTAAAACTTTAGATTTTAAAGAATGTGGTACAACAATGAGATATGAAAAAGTATTATTATGCAAATTTTGTTTCTTGTACATTAAAACTTTAGAATCTGAATGAATAAAAAAATTATCATTATTTTTTGAAAAACCTTTTCTCAAAATTTGCCTGTAAATAATTGACAATTTTGGATCATTCTTTTGCTCAGATATAAATGTATTATTTGAAATTTCCAAAAGGGGATCTTTATTTTGAGTATTACCAGAAACTAGAAAATTGTTGAATTGATTTTGTTGTACAGACTGAGTAGAAGTGGAAATTTGATTAATTGAATGTGTGTCATCTTGTACAATAGGAAGAGGTTGAGAACTGAATATTAATTCTGGATTTGTTTTTAAATTTTGTTGATTATTTGAGAAGTCTGATCTTGATAAATAATCCGCTAAAACATTTGTAGGGCCAGGAGTATGTTCAAATTCAAACGAGTATTCTGACAACTCTAACAGCCATTTAGTAGTTAAATCAGCAGGACTATTTGTTTTTCTATATGTTTTTAAAGGAGCACTGTCAGACAAAATGATAAACTTTCTATTGTATAAGTAATATTTGAAAGCAATTACAGATTTATAAATGGCCATTAATTCAAGTTTGATTGCCGGATATCTTTTTTTCAGACGGTTTAAGTAATTTAGAGAAAAAGGCAACAGGTAATAATTGATTGTCATATTTCTGCATCAAAACTCCTGCAATAGAAATATTTGATGCATCAGTGTTGAGAAAGAAAGTCTTGTTCCAATCCGGTAATCTTACCATAGGTGAATTTAAAAATATATCTTGAAATTTCTTAAAAACATCCTGATGATGTTTATTCCAAACAAATTTTGTTTTCGGCTTAGTCAATTCAATAAGTGGTTGAATTAATTTAGAAAAATTAGGAATAAGAGACTTATAAAAGGTTACAACTCCTATAAAGCGTTTTAATTGTCTTTTTGTTGTAGGTGTAGGGAAAGAGTTTATTTTAATGAAATTTGACTCAATTGGAGAAATTGAATTATTCTCTATGTGAAATCCCAAATAATTTACAGCACTCTTATGAAATGTACATTTACTAGGAGCTAAGGTTAAATTATATTTAATTAAAATCTTAAGAATTCTTTCAAGTTTAACACATGTCTCTTCAAAACTATTTGCACCAAATATTAAATCATCCTGATACGCGTAAATTCCATCTATATTAATTTCATCAATTAAAGAATCCATAAGTGCTTGGTACTGAGAAGCCGCGTTTTTAAGACCAAAACATAGTCTTTTAAATTTGAAACTGCCAAACATTGATGTGAAAGTAATTTTATCTTGTAAATGTTCCGGTAAATCAATTTGATGATACGCTTGTTGGAAATCAAGACAAGTGAAAAATTCATACGCAGATAAATCAGCTATTATATTTTGAATTTTAGGTAACGGATAAGAAGAACCTTGAATAATAGAATTTAACATTCTTAAATCTAACGCGAGGCGAAATTTCTGTTTACCAGATCCATCTTGTTTTTTTTTTACCAATAAAATTGGGCAAGCCCATTCTGAGAAGTTTCGCTCAATAATCCCAGCCTCTACCAATTGGTTAATTTGATCTCTAGCTTCCTGTTGTAAAACCTGAGGAATGGGAAAGGGCAAAGTCTTAATTGGATAGTCACTTAAAAATTTTAAATCTGGTACAATTTTGTCAGTATGACCAAGGGTTTTCATATTTTTAGAAAATGCCGCGAAATTACTTAATAAAATTTGTTTTAACTTTGTTGCATGAGCCCCATTGAGATGTTTAACATCAAAGTCCATGGGTGTTAAATCTTGTTTTCTCATTTTTAACACATCACTAGAAGGTTGAATATAATTAATAAATTGTGAATCCTCCGAAATTTCAACATTATCATTTTGTTTTGAACCATAGTCTATAATTTGTTCGATTTCTTTAATTGTACCAATATTTGAATGTTTGTTTACATGCATACTTCTATTAGTGTTATTCTTAACATATAACTGAAATTTTACTCTATCATATTTACTATTGCAATTTTGTTTCTGGGAATGATCAATATTAACTATTGAATCCAAAAAAGTTAATTTGGAAGAACTCTTTTTACTCTGAAATAAATAATCACCCGAAGAAACTTTGGGACAATAAACAGTAATAGAAGACTCCTCTTTGGGTTGTAAAATAAGTTTTTGTCCCGTTTTTACTGATAGTTTCTTACATTGAGTATGCATATTAAGATTTTCTTCATGGTCGCTATATGTGTTTGTTATGGGAATACACAGGTCTTTTATTTTTAACCGAGACTTCTGCATATCTAATATTACATGATATTGTTGAATAAAATCATAACCCAAAGTAACCCTAAATGCAGAACCTTCAGGAATATCTACGATGAAAAATTTTTGTGAAAAAAATTGACTTTGAATTTTGAAAGTGGTTTGTATACAAGATGAAAACTGTACATTCGAGTTCACGGTTTTGATTGTCACATGGGAAGATAAATGTTTATATTTCAAACTATGTTTTAATTTATTAAATGTACTTTCAGCTAACAGACTAACAGAACTACCAGTGTCAAGAAGTGTGTTTACCTTTTGTTTATCTAGCAAAATTTTAATAAGAGGTAAATTTGGAGAATTTACATGGACATTAAAAATGTTCTCCCTTTTATAGCTATTTGTTTGAGTAGATTTAGAATCAGAAATTTTTAAGATTTGTTGTGTTTGCGAACCAGTAGAATTAACCAATCTATCACTAGATAACTTTGGTAGATTAAAGTCATAAGCAATATCCAGAGAAAAATTTTGTGCTGACGCTCTATTCAATTCTTGAGATGTACTTGCATCAGCTAAAGTACATCTCTGCGCTCGTTTAAATTACTTCCCCTTTTACTATAATTATTTCTGTCATAATTTTTACCCCTAGTCTGATTTCTTTGCCATCTAAAGCACCTAGTAGCAACATGTCCTTTTTTATTGCACAATTGGCAAATAGGAGAAGAATGAAATCTGTTTTTATTTTGATTACCCCTAAAATTTTGATTACCCCTGAAATTTTGATTTCTACCTTTATAATTATGTCTTAATTCACTTTGCCTATTATTTTTTTGTCTATCTTGCACTGGGGATTCATGTGTATGGTTAACCTCACTATGTTTATTAACAAAGGACAGATTGTTCATCCTATCTGTCAGTTCGACTAACTTTTCAGACAGTGTGTTTATAACGGGGTTATTTAAACTCATTTGTAATAATGATTCATTACCATTAATATCCTGCAATTTTTGCGCACGGTTAACTGCCTCTTGATACTCAGAGATTCCCTCTTCTTGAATCTTAACTCTAATATTTGAGGGAATGGTTGAAATAAATTTAGTAAATTTAATGGAATTTAAAGCATTAGTATCTTTAATTTGAGAATAAACTACCTCTGCCAAAATGTTTAATCTGTGGGAAAAATTTCTAATAGATTCTTGTGGTAAGAGTATTAAGTTGTTAAATTCCACAAGAGCGTGAGTACTGCTCATTGGAGCAAAAAAAATTCTTGAATTCATCCTTGATAAATTTTAAATCTGTAGATTTATATAATAAAGGAGATTGAGTCATGAACTTTAATGCAGGGCCGGTTAATTTTCCTTTTAAAATTGCCACTGCCTCTTCTGAATTTAGTCTATTTAAATTAGCATAAGACTCAATCTGGTCAAAGAAGAACTCAAGTAAGGATGAGTCACCATCAAAATTTAAAGTATTAATATTAATGTTCTTTTTAGTGGCCATCTTAATTACTTATGTTGGGTCAAATTAAATACTAATATATCTCAGAAATGCTTGAGTAAAAATATATTGTATTAAAATCAATGAGCACAAAAATTACGCATCTTTCCTTTTGATGCCTACGGAAACTGCATATGATAAAATACCTTAAACATCTAATATGTAAAAAATATTACCAAAAAAAAAATATATATATATATATATTTTAAAATATTCCAAAAATATAAAATAAATCTTAAGGAATTGTAAAAATTTGCAATAGTAATTGCAATAAATCACTTTAAAAAAAAAAATCACAATATGCAAATAAAAGTATTTATCATCAAGAAAGACCAAAAAATATATACATATGGAATATCCGAACGAAATATGTGAAATTTACCAAAAAGTATATTTCAAAAAAAAATCTCAAAATAATAAAGAAATAAATCACATTAAGCTTTATAAGCAAAGAAAAATACCAATTATTATGAAAAACAAAAAAAATATTTATATCAAATGAAATACCTTATTATGCAAAATTAAATATTTTTGTTACTTGAAAATTGTATTCATAAACACTTAATATCAAAAATAAAATGAAAATGAAAATAAGGTAAAGTAAAATCTCAAAAGTAGAAAACATTTATATCCAATATTTTCCATAAAAAATGTATATTATATATTTTATTTAATGAAACAAAACTTCCATTCCAATAGCAAAAACACAAGATAAATTTAGACTTACCAATTCCTGGATATAACTTGGTTAAAAAAAAATACTCTGTAAAAAAAAATTATCATTTAATCTTATTTATTTTTCGTCAAATTATTTTATAATTCTGCTCAAAAAAATGGTTTATTTTTCTTCTATTTTCCTTCTTTTCTCTTCCGTTTCTTATGCATTCCTGCAATAGTAGAAAAACAATTTAAAATTCGAGCACGCGAAGTTGCCGATTAGACACAGCCGGATGTGTCCCACGGTAAAAAGAACTCTCTTGATTAACCTGTTCAGATCATTCTCATGCTATCTTGGCAACAAAAACGAACCAAAAACAATTGTCCAGTTCTATATTCAGGCCCCACTCTCGGCCGCTTAGTTGAGCACAGATGACCAGCGATATATTCAGGCCTCACTCTCGGCCGCTTAGTTGAGCACAGATGACCAGCGAAATATTCAGGCCCCACTCTCGGCCGCTTAGTTGCATCAAAAGAAATCTATCAACACAATGATACTCCAAGAAATCCTTTTTTTTTTTTCGTTTGAAGCCACAAGCACGAAAAAAAATTTCCTGAGTAGCGATATTTTTGGGCTTCGCTCACAGTCATCCATTCAAGCAAGCATTTTTTTGTAACAACAAAAAAGTTCAATGCACGGAAAAAGAGAAGATTCATCCACAAAAATTTATAGAGTCAATATTTTCCCTGTGCATGATATTTTCCTTGTCCATTCCTTTCCTGCAATAAAACTGTTACTACAAAGTTCTATGTCTTTCTTTCCTTCCTCTCCCCCGCGTCACCAAAGTCCGGAGAGAACCTGAAGGCACCAATGATTTATACTGGAGAGTTTCATCACCGCAATATCCCAAATCCATGGTTGTACGGGCCGTGTAGAAGTTCATAAAAAGGCTGTTGAATGAAAAACTCCTTTGCAGAAAAGAAGGCAGACAGAATTAAATTAACTGATATTTTGATTGTTGGTTACTTGAAAAAACAGTTATTTTCCAAAAATTCTACATTTTCACAATTACGGAGAACAGGAAGAATCGCATACGGAAATTGAGACGGGGAGGAGAGGAGGAGCGTAACAGCCAAAACGTCTTACTCTAACGACGTCAAAATCGTAAAGCTTAACTAAATCTCGCAGCTTCCTAGAAGTTAAATTGCAACCCTAAAAATTGGCATCGTTGAAATCCAGCCAAATGAATGCCAAACTGTTTCTTTGTCCTTCTAACATATTCATACTAAATTTTTTGAATATAAAAAGTCGTTACAAACATTAAATCGATTTGACATTGAGAAGCCACGCCAAATGTCCTTGACTTCAACGTACTTAAAAGAAGGCGACGCTTAGACTGTAAAACAACATTATAAATCTATTTTTAGAATTATAATGACCTGCATAAAATCATAATGGCTTTTAATGTAAATACGAGGGTAATAAATATAAACGGAATGATTGTTTTTTTTTTATTTTATTAATAGCTTATTTATACTAGAATATGCTGAAAACGAATTTTAAATTACCCTCTCAAAATAAATAATTATAGCTAAATTGATTTAATCCATTCGGGGAAATGTATAAACATACTACTTTTCGAAAAACCCCGATATAAAAATTGCTTTATTTTATTCCTAGAGCAATGTGTTTGTAACAATAAAAGAACAAAGAAATGCTATAAATGAAAGATTTTGATTTGTAAATAAAACGGGAAAATTCTATATAATTAATTAATTGAATTAGATAAATTTAAAAAGATTTATTTTATATAATCTATATTAATCCCTCCTTTTTGTTATATATTAAATTTGAATAAATAAATAAACTTTTAAAGGACATATGTGTGAGAACACTCACACAGGTATCTTTCAAAAGATCTCGTCAATACCTTTAAAACGAATGGTTGAACAATCGATCTGCGATAATTTAAAACAAAGTTATCGATTTTTTTTTACTTTTAACGAAAAAAAAAAAAAAAAAAAAAAAAAAAAACAGAAGAAAAAAAAAATCTTTCTTTTTTTTTTTTTTTTTTTTTTTTTTAATATTGAGAATAAAAGTGACTTTTTTTGGATATTTGGTGTTATACTACTTCTCTAATATGGAAATCGTCTGCATTATCATAAGAGATAATGTTTTTAAATAATAATTTTAATAAATTATTTTTTAAAAACAGAATTAATTTTTAATAACCGAATTAAATTCTATAAAAATGTAGGTGCATTAATGAAACGGGGGGTTGAGTGGGGAGGTAGCCCCCCTCCCTCACACAGAACTAATTATCATATAAAACTTTTCAGAAGCCTAATATGAGTTGTTTAACACAGGTTTACATAACTGTACTCGTTATCTTACCTTTTAATCTTCAACCTGTATTTATAGTGTTAAATTTCAGGGTAAGAGAAAGTCGTGTGAGTGACACACCAGATTATTTAGAGTAATTTTATTCTTATTTAATTGCAACAACATTTGGAAAGAATTACTCTAAATATAAAATCTTGTGGAAAAAGGGCGTTTTTTTTAAGGGCCTTAACAATTGTACTGTCACTGTCATTAATCAGATGGTTGGCAAGCATGTACTGGGTTATCATAAATTGAGCGAATACTTTCTTTTATATTGGATGTAAAATATTAAAATGGTTTTCAAGGTACTACATAATGAGAAAATACATAGGAATTATAATTACTTTTCTTTTACTTATAAGGTAGACGAAATATTATTATAGAGTCCAAATTTTCAATGTTGAGTTTTTGCTCTAATTACATGTTTTCAAATTCTATTGAATATGGATATCAAATTTTTAGTCTGTGTACCTATTATCAGCGAAACCTAAAATACTAATAATTGTCGAAGCTCAAATTTGATATTTTGAAGTTCATAAGTGAATATCTCTTAAAGTGCTTCACTAACATAAGATCAATAAGTTTCAAAGAGTGCTAAAGTTAAAGCTCTCTGAATAATTTGAAATATTTTTCAGTTTTAATAAACTTAACAGTTTTGTGAATATAAGTACAATATTCAAATGAGGATTCAGGGATGGAACTACCATAGCCTCCTAAACTAGATGCCTGTCGCGTGGCTCAGAAACTTGGCAAGAGTTCAAGTGGTAGACAGCGCCACCTGGTACAGATTGCGTTCTCTTTTATTCAATTGTCACCAATAACTTTAAGAAGTGATACATATGATATGTATAATCGACGTTTCTTCGATTCTATTCGCCTTTTATGTATATCAAAACCCACTTTTAAAAATTTTTGGTGGCTGCTGAATAAAAAAGTCGCAATCTGTTCCAGGTGGCGCTGACTACCACCAAGTTTCCGAGTAACACGGGAGGCATCTAGTTTCGGAGGTTATGGAACTACAGACAATGTTCACATTAATATTCTGATACAGAAATCTTTTTTATACTTTCCACAGTAATATTTTGCGATTGAATAATATAAGGAAGATTAAAAAATACTGTGTGAAACGATGGTGGAAATCACATGTCTCGGGGTTCAAGGATGGGGTAACCCCGCTTCCCATACAAAAATATGTACCAAATAAAACTAACTATAAGGGTAAGAGAATGTAGTGCATGTGTTACACCTGATTGAACTTTTTATATATATTACTCTAAGCATTATCAAATAAAACACATATTTTTCTACCATGTCACATTGGTAGACTTAGTTTAATAATTTTGCACTAACAAGGAAACATTCAAAAGGTGTTGTCTTCAAAAAATATTGAAAAAAATATATGTGATTTTACTCTTCATAAAACACCAGAAAAAGAAAAAATTATTGGCTGAAATGAATTACAGCGACCACAAAAAATTATCAAAATAAAGCATTTTTGGCGATTTAACGCTGTTAGGCGATAAGTTTGCTAGCACCGAGATTGCCGTGTACGAACAGAACCGTGTTTTGCTTCTCCGCCTAGTACTCAAAATCAATTGCGTAACAGTGTGAAATCGCCAAATATGCTTAATTTTGATAATTTTTTGTGGTTCATCCACAATTCATTTCATCCGATAATTTTTTCACTTTCTGCTATTTTATGAAGAGTAAAATCACATATATTTTGTTCAATATTTTTTGAAGATGACACCTTTTGAATGTTTCCTTGTAAGGTTTAAACTGCTTTAACCCTTTCAGTCGCAGTGTTCCCGCTGATGGAACATCTAATTTTAATTCTCAAGTGTAAAAACTCATCCCGGAAATATTTTAGCAAGATTTACATTTATAACATAGCAGAAAAGTCCTTTTTTTTAACGTGAAAATTAAAAATTTCTTGAATTTTAATTATGTTTGTAAATTGCGGTAGCAGTGTAATTTAAATAACCGAATTACCTTGCGCCGCAAAGGGTTAAAATACTCCGGAATAAATTGAAATGTTGGGATCTATGCAACTTTTACGAGTTTTTGTTGTCGATAATGTTTACTTATAAAGTGATTTATTTATTAAATTAAATATTATTTGAATTTAATAAGGTTTACTTACAGATGTTTCAAACCGAAAATTTCTCGAAAAGGAACAATGCTATTTTTTTATTTTTTAAATATTTATGATCAGCTATGTGTCTAAAAGCCATTTTTAAAATTAGTTTAGTAATTTTTAAAATAAATTAAGTAGTGAACGTTAAAGGGTTAAACTGCTTTTTTAACTGCTTAAGTTTTAAATTGCGTTCAAGTACAATTTACAGTTGATTTTCTTTTATACAACATACTCTTGATTTCTATATAGAATTGTTGAATTAATTTTATAAATAAATTTTACTATTCCTCATTTTAATATGCTTGTATGTTTTTTGTATTTTCCCCCAAATTCTATAGATTATTTATGCCCATTTTTGTCAAAGGAATTTCATGTTAGAGGCATACCTAACCGTTAATGTACGGAATTGAACATAACTACTAAGATTGATTAGGAGGCTAACTTAAACTAAAGAAAAAAAGTTCTATGTGTGTTCGAAATGATTTGATGGATGGAATTTTTATAAAATATTCAGCGAATAAAAAACGACAAGCGAATGGTTTTCACTGGAATTGTTTCGACGTAGATTATTTATAAGTTTTCCTTAAAAAGAAAAAAAAAAAACTTTTAATACCAAGTGAAAGAATATTAATGTCAGATTGATTATGCTTAAGTAAGAAAATTTAAAAAACATTAGCTTGAAGCAATTTTAAAACGATATGGGAGTTTGGATATTTTTTTAAAACTTAAAATACTCTAAAATTTATTTCTCTTACAAATAAATATGATTGTGGAATTTTTTCAGTTGACGAAAAACAAGGCACTTAACAATTTTGCCTTAAAATGGCCATGACTGAAGTATAAATGTTTTAGACGTTAATTATAGAAAAATTATTCAGTGAAAACTATAGACATTTGAAAATTATTAGAACTGTAAGCTTTTAATCTTATATATATGCATATATATATAATACATATATATATTTAGTAAGACAGGACTATTGTTTTCAGACATCGATTTTAGTTTCATGAAAATGTGCAGTAGTCCACCTTGAATCACTCATATATATAAAATATATCAGGTTTTAATTCGTTATACAAAGTATATCGTTCAACCGACAGCTATGAAAATTGACATGCTTATTCCTTAGGACAAAATCTAGCTACCGCTGTATTTTTAAGTTAAATCGGAAATTTTTTTCAAAAGATGTTAAAGAAAAACCTTACGTTAACCATAAAAATTATTGAAAAGGAAAAACAAATTTATATCCCCTCCCGAAAAAAAGACTTTTTTTTTTTTTTTTTGGCATGAAAGGAAAAACATTTTTATGTCGAAAAAAATTGACTGCGTAACAATTTTCTTTTATTTTACTTGAAAGACATAACCAATTAAAGTGTCTGTGTTTCCTTTTTCCTGCTCGCATCAGGTTAAAATTTATTTAATCTTACACAGGTTTAGTATAAGAACCCTTGGCGGAATTTTAAATTTGGCACCGAAGTGGTTCGGACGTTTCTCGCCAAGTTTCTTAGTTACTCATTTGTAATAGTCATTTTAATTCATCTCAAAAATGAAAAAATAAATAAGTAAATAAATAAATAAATGTATAAAAGCCTACAACGGGGTCCTATAATAAAGCTGAACCAAAGACATTTTAAGAAATGAATAAAGTTATAACCGTTACTAACGAAAGAAACAGAGTTATATGGAAGAACAGATTAAAAGGAAGCCCTGTCGTACTCAATTAAGTTCTGTTTTGCACGGAATTTTATATCTGTTACCAGAGCCTGATTAAGGGGGAAGCACACATTATATCCGCTCGCACCGGAATATTTTTACAATTATTTTTTACTTCATGTCATAGAAATTCCAGGCTTTGACGAGGAAATATTTTTTATAAAAAATGAACGGTGTAAAACAATCCAATTTACTCACCGTTATTAGACACCAGAATTCTTTTAAAATAATTTTTAATGAGAATTTTCTGTTTATTATAGCAGGAAAGTATTTGTTAAAAGTTAACGGTGTAAGTATAAATAATGTGTGCTCCCCCCTTAATGAGGCTCTGTCTGTTACTTGGAAAATCGAAATCCATAAGTATAAATCTTTATTAAAAATAACTTTTAAATTAATAACGTTTATTTATACATTAATCCTTATAGAAGATAACGTTTCTAAAAACAGAGTTTTTAGGATTCTTTATTTGAATTTTGTAAGAAACTAATTTTAAATTTGAGAAATTACCATAGCATCACATGATTTTTTTTTCCAAGCATTAGATTAAAGTGTTTTCACGTTTTTACAATGTTTACATTAGCATTTTCTGACGGCAAATAAGGATTTTAAGCAAATTTAAATCCAGTTTTAATGAATCAATTAGAATTGTAAATTTCATAAAAGTTTCGATTTTATTTAAAACAAAACTAATTGTAGCCTTTAATAATGTATTCATATTTAAACGATTTCTACCGAATACATTCCTGTGTTGCCAAAAAGCTTGCGTAACTTTTGAAAACTAATCTTTTAATGGTTTCTACGCAATCGCTTAAATGGCATTTGAATTCTGAATACAGTGATTTTAAATGCATTCAGGGGAAATCAGAAATTAAAGGAAATCCTGACGCATATTTAATGAAGTTTTCGAATTTCAAGATTTATTACTAAAGTATTTTCAAAAGTTTAAGAAACAAAGAAACTTTGCAAAGTGGCAGTTTATATTTAAAACAGGACGTTAAAAAGCGTAAAGTTTAGAAAAAATTTTCATTTTAAAATTATTATGTTGTGATATGGACATAACTACACTTTCTTTTTAGACTTCCTGTACCGATTCCTGCAATGTGAAATATTTATTATAGTAATTATTTATCAAATTTATAATTATTATTATTTTACAATTGAAGCAGATGATTTCACATGAGAAAACAATACCACTAAAGGACGAATGAAAGTATGCCCTACATATGATATCTTAGGAAATGCATTTATTAAAAAAAAAAAAAAATATTTTTGTTGAAAATGGGGGGGGGGGGATTAATTACCACAGATGTATTGTGTAACCATTCGTTTTAATAGTATCTATAAGTTCTTTTGAAAAACACTCTTACTGAAAATTTCCTTGTCCGAGAGAAGGGGCAGGGGGGGGGAGGGGGTGGCTAACCTTTTAGGAAGGATGATACTTGTAAGTATACAAAATATTTTATCATGGCTGAGTATTGCTATTATATATTTTTTTAATTTCCAATAGTTAGTTGAAATAATTCTTATTGTGCACATTTGTACGAAATTTTGTCTTATGCTGCTGTATTAAAAACTTTGAGAAACAGAAGGGGAGCTTTACCTGATGAGCAATAGTCAGCGATGATTGTATCCTAGATAACATTATCACTCTCACGTACAATCACTCTCAAAGTGCAACTGGATTAGCAAAACTATACACATATTATGCTAATATTTATTGTTCCATGAGAAAACTACTTTAGATTTGCGTTTCTGAAAACAATGTTTTGTGAATTTACAAATGGACTAAAGGACTCCAAACTGCATCGGAACAATGGCCTCACATCGGCTTGATCGGGCCCTGTGTGTAAACATGCAGGATGGTTACAAGTATAGTTGCCAACTTAGCATCTTTTGGCTACCGGTAAACTTACTAAAGTTTTTACTTTACTTTATCGTTGAAAGCTGTTACTCTTCACTGATTAAATAAAATAAATTTTTCTATTCAATTTTTCCGATAGTCCAAAGATGCTAAGTTGGCAACAAAGGTTACAAGTACGATCATCGATTTGTACGGTAGTATAAACTAATTATAAAACCATGTGTAGTATTTGCAAAAATAATAATTAAAATGTATTTTAATTTAACATCCTATCCTACCATGCGTAAAATCATCAATCATGCGCAATCTCAATAATTACCAAAATATATGATCCATAGAGTTCATAAATGCAAAAAATTAGAAATTTGAATATTGTGCAGTAAATTTTTACTGCTCAGTATTCAAATTTTTATAGGAATATTTATTCCAAATTTTATTATATTATATTATATTATATTATATTATATTATTTATTTTGGAAAATTATTTAAAAAAAAAATTAGGGGGGATAATCACTATTAATGATTGTTGTTGAATAAATCTTTGTAAATACGCTAAAATACAAATACTCAGAAACTGCCTCAGAATAGCAAGAGTTAAAGAAGGAGAACGAATGAGGCGTGAATGCATGTTGCTGTTTAGTTCTATTCGACAGCTGACATGACAACTTTGAATTCTCAGATGCATCACCGCTTCCTATTTATTATATTCAATTCCTATTACTCAACATTTGAATTGCTTTTTCTATAATCTCTTCTACCTTAACATCGTAACTTGACCGTAGAGTTGTCAGTTTAGCACCTTTTGGTTACAGGAAAATTGAATTGAATTGAATTTTATATTATTTACCCTATCAGTAAAAACTGTTACTGTTCGTTGAATAAATAACACAAATATTTCTATTAAATTTTTCTGGTAGCCAAAAATTTCGAAGTTGGCAACTACTAACTATACCTGAGCGTCCATAAGAAAATAGTGCTTTGGAAAATTCAGTTTCACACGCATTTACTAGAGTTTTAAAATCGTGTAAAGTCATGGGTGCTTTTTGTTACCAATCACATAAGTCATATTGCATCCAAATCTTATGAAAATATCTTAAATTTAAAAATGAATTTGTATAAATAAATGTGGTTTTATATGTCCAATATACATAGTGATATTTTTTAATAATACCAAAATTAATAAAAAAAAAAAAAAAAAAAAAAAAAAACTCTATAAACACCAATTAAGCGGAAGTGGATAATAAACATATAAATAAACGTCACTTCAATCGAATGTAGTTGCTATTCGATGGTTAAAAGAAGTGAGTTACAATCCGAAAAGATATTTTGAACTGGCGTTAGGGGTTCTAGAAGCGTTGCCAGATGTGGCCTTTTTTTTATTCAAAAGTCACCAATAATTTTGAGAAGAGATATTTGATATACACTACTGGCCATTAAAATTGCTACACCAAGAAGGAATGATAATAACGGAATGAAATTTGTTGGACACATACATTATAGTAGAAAGCACAATTGATTAAAATTTCAGGAAATTTGGAGTAATATGTACTGAGAAAACAGTACATAAAGCAGCGACCTCTGTGAACAATAACAGCACATATCTGCCTAGGCATTCAATCGAACAGCAATTGGATGACATGCACGGGTAGAGTACTTCATGAAGTTTTAACACGATGCCACAATTCATCGATCGAAGTTACTGGGGAGTGGTGGGGGGCCAGTCGCTTTTCAACGATTAAACAGTCATTTCATTGGTGCGAGATCAGGAGAACGCGCTGGCCAGAGCAACAGTCGAACACATTCTGTATCAAAGAAGGTCCGGACAATACAAACAATGTGCGGTCGTGCATTATCTTGCTTAAATTTTGCACTACGGAGGCCTGGAATACAGGACAGAGGGGCGTGCCTTAACTCATCAGAAATTTAATGGCCGCTGTTCAGAATGCCAGGAATACGAACATGAAGTAATCGAGACGTGTATTCAATGGGAACCCATAACATCATTGCAAATGATGGACAATATGATGATGTCGAATCCAAGCTGACAATGTGCATTATTCATAATGCTGTTAAGTACGAATAAGGCAATCTTGATGCTGTAAACAGGATTGTGATTTGTCTGAAAAGTGACTTCACGCCATTCCTGCGTCCAGGTTCATCGTTGATCACACATTAACGGCGCCCATATCAGTGATGCAGTTTTGAGGGTAATCAGAATTTCGGTAGCCGCATACTGAGTCACCACCTGGATTGATGGTATGTGGTATCATTGGATACACGTCCCGGTCACCTCTTGTTTTCATTTCCGCCACTCTGAATACCAGCCATTGCATTTCTGACGAGTTAAGGCCCATGGCTCTGCCCTATGTTCAAGGCCTTCGAAGTGCAACGTTTAAGCCGGACAATGCACGACCGCAAGTTTTCCATATTGTCTGGACCTTCATTGATGTCGAATGTGTTCGACTGTTGCTCTGGTCATCGCGTTCTCCCGATCTCGCACCAATGAAAATGACTGTTTAATCGTTGAAAAGCGACTGGCCCCCCAGCACACACCAGTAACTTCGATCGATGAATTATGGCATCGTGTTAAAACTTCATGAAGTGCTCTACCCATACATATCATCCAATCGCTGTTCGATTTAATGCCTATGCAGATATGTGCTGTAATTGCTCACAGAGGTCGCTGCTTTATGTATTGTTTTCTCAGTACATATTACTCCAAATTTCCTGAAATTTTAATCAATTGTTCTTCCTACTATAACATATGTGTCCAACAAATTTCATTCCGTTATTATCATTCTTTCTTGGTGTAGCAATTTTAATGGCTAGTAGTACACATAATAGACTATCCATCTTCGAAGTGATTAGACAAACTTTACAAATAAAAATTATTGGTGACTATTGAATAAAAAAAAAGGCCAAATATGGCAACCATGGGTTCCAGAGCCCATGGTGGTCAGCCTACGTCAGTTATTGCTTGAGCAGGTATTGTCGTCGGAATTATACATGTACAGAAAATTTCAGTTCAACCGAACGATAGGAAGTGTAATTAAATTCAAAAAGAAATTTTGAACTGGAGTTGGGTATCCAGGGCCTACAGATCCCGACCCCTAAGTCCGTTACTTCTTGAGCATGTAATATCATCGGAGTTATGCAAGCATGCAAAATTTCAGCTCAATCAAAAGGCTGGATTTGGAGGAAAAATCAATTCTTAGATATGGCAAACACGCATAAATAAACATACCAAGTTAAATAAAAGTGTATAAAAATGAGCGTACGTAATAATTTATGAAGGAAGAATATGTATTAGCATTTAAATAAGGAAATGAGCGTATCTATCAAGATAATAAAAGTACAAAAAATTGTATTGCTCATACTTATATAATATTAACACTTAAAACTATAATGGGTATTTAAAATTTTGATAATAACAACCATACCGCCCCAATTACATATACATACTTGCCAACCATCTCATTATGAACCGTACAATTTTTAGTACCCGCCTTTTTTTTTTACTCCAATAATTTTTTAGAGAAATTTTTGTCTTATTTAATCGTAACAACATTTGGTGAGAATTACTCTAAAAATATAGTGGTGTGAGAAAAGGGGCGCTTTTTCAGGGGGCGTTAACAATTGTACGGTCGTTAATGAGATGGTTGGCAAGTATGCATATGTTACATACCTACCAACTTAGTAATTAATTTTCCGTAAATTTATTAGAACCCGCTCTTTTTTCCACACCATTTTATTCTTAGAGAAATTTTCTCCAAATGTAATTACGATTGAATAAGAAAAAATACTCTAAAAAAAGACTGGTGTAAAAAAAGTGATGGGTACTAACAATTATATGAAATACTAATTAGTAAGTTGGAAGGTATGTTATTACATTACTTTTTATTGAATTACCTTGTTATTTTTACTTTATTTGTATTAAGATATTATTTTGAGTAGGATTTTGGTTGTTTCACAAACTATTTTGCATTGATAATTGGCATATGCAGAGATGCCAAATTACTACTAACGAAAAATTAATTTCATACCACAATAAAGAAAAAGTAAAACTTGTCCTATTAAATTGCAGATAATTAAAACAAAAGAATACATTTAAAAATTTCCGGTATTAAGATTACGGACAATCCGTAAAATAACTTGGCATCTCTGCATATGTACTCTCGCTTTTTAACACTTTCTCGACCGCTGACGTAGATTCAAGTCATTTGAAACTCTATAACTCCTCCAGGGAGCGTTTCCTTCGTAATTTGTATGCTAATTTCTTAAATATATACCCAATATTAATATTTTTACAATGACATATACTATGGATACAAATACTTTGATTAGAAAGAATATAATTATAATGTGTATCATACTTGCCAACATCCTAATTAATATTCCGTAGTGTTGTTAGCCCCACCTTCTTTTTCACACCAATATTTTTGGATTTTTTTTTTTTTTCTTATTTAATCGTAATTGCATTTGAAGTTTATTATTTTAAAAATTTACTGATGTGAAAAAAAGGGCGGGACTAACAACACTACGGAACAGTGGCGGATCCAAAACATGACTTTTTTTTGGGGTGGGGAGGGGGGGGGGGCTAAGATTTTTCAAAGTGTTATTCCAGACCAATAAAAAATTTACAATTGCAATATTCAATTGTGAATGTCAGTGTTTTTTTTGGGGGGGGGGCGGGGAGGGGGGCCCTTAAATCCGCCACTGCTACGGAATATTAATTAGGATATTGGCAAGTATGCAAGTATATATATATCCATTTGTAATATAAATGTGACTATAAACTAGTTGGTATAGGTGGACTCTGCTCAGTTCCCCATCATATGTATGGTCTCATAAATTTCTTGTACAGGACTTATTATATTCATGTTAAGAGAAATGAATTTGACCAAACGCTTGACACAGTGACAGAACGAAATCCTCGCCTAATAGGCTACCCACCATTCAGTTCGATATCTTATTCTAATCTATTAATTTATTTTATTGGGATCAATTTCGTACTTTATTTTCATGCTACTATTTCCAATGCAACTTTCCTAAATATGCGTACTTTTATGAACACAGTGTCAGTACCGCCTTCCTTTTTATACAACTTTTTTTAAAGAGTAATTTAATCTCCTTTTATCGAAGTTATATGTTGGAGAAAATTTTTCTATAAGTAAAGTGGTGCGCAATAAAGGCGAGGCTAAAAATACTCCGGAATAAATTAAAATGTTGGTATCTATGATGTCCAAACTGTTTATTTATTTATTTATTGCATAGCAAATTGGTAAGGTTCTACAGGAAATATTCTCTTTTCGAGTTAGTCATAATAAACATTTTGCGCCTTTTAATCTTTTTTTTTTTTTTCCCTGGACATAAAAAATTATTTTAGAAATTTTTTTAACAATGTTGACATTTTATACAAATTCTAAATACCTGAAACAGTGTTTTTAGAAAATATAACAAAAAAAAAAATAAAAAACACTTTATTTTTTTTATAAAAGACTTCTTTATAGAAAAAACATTGCATTTCCGTTGGGATATTCAAGTGAATTTGATTTACTGAAAGATCAACTCTGATTTAGAATAGTTAAAAAAAAAGAAAATGAAAATGAAAACCTGAACTGGCACAACGAAAAAATAAAGTCAAACTAATAAATAAACTAAATAAAGTCAAATTTATTTAGTTTGACTTTAGTTTGTTTTGATGACTTTATTTAAGTCATCAAAACAAACTATTTCTCAAGACAGGAAGGATAAAATGTATATTTTCATTTTATTTCAGAAAAATAAAGATTTGTTTTCAAACACCATTTATTTTGCTTACTGTAAATTTTCGTGTGAAGGATAATTTCTTTGTATGGTATAATAGATACACTGGTTGCCCTAAAATTGAGTAAGGGACGGAGAGCAAACTAATTTAGTAGATTGGCCTTTTTCCCAGAGATTTACCAATGAACCTCCCAGACAGCACATCGCCTCACCAGGATATCTTCAAGATGTCTTCTGGATGAAAAGACATCCTAGAAACGTCCTTAAGATGTACTGTGGATATGTTAAGCCTAACTGTGCTGTTAGGGTAACGTTCCTACAATGTCAAAAATAAAAAATCTACCTCTTCAAAAGCACCCAGTTTTACGTTTAAGATGTCAACAGAGTTGCCAACATTTTAATTTATTTCGAAGCATTTTTAGTCCCGCCTTTATTCCGTACCACATTTTCATTTTTATAAAGAATAAATTTTTCTTATTTTATCCTAATTATACATTACAGAAAATTATTCTGTAAATTATCTGGTAAGAATTAAAGGCGAGGTTAAAAAAGCTTCGGAATAAATTAAAATGTTCTTAACTATGGATTTTAACCACAAAAAATATTTTTGAATATTTTTTATCCGTTATCACAAATTCATTAAAGTATGATTAAAAATATTTACACTATAGCAGTGACACGCGTTTTAAAAAGTAAGGAGGAATTATTTTTAGATAGAGCGAAGAAGAAAAGCTGCTCAGGGTTCAAATCTGAAACTTATGGCCTAATGCATCTGGGCTCTACAAACTGAGCTACCCAACAGATATCAACTTCCACTAATTACTCATATGAAAGATGGAATCTTTCATACATTCTGCTAATACAGACACAGTCTTACATATAAAATTTTACTCCATTTTTGCTAGAGTGTGATGAAAGACACTGGTCAGCATCAAAATCCTCTCTGTAAAAGTAATGATCGTTTTGACAAATTTAAAAATATTGAGTATAATTATGACATTTAAATTGCTCCATCGTGTACCATTATTTGGTGGTTGGGGAAGTTGCCTTTAGAAAAAAGTCTTCTCTTGCTAGAGCATTGCGCTACAAATGTGCTATTCTTAATTTTTTATTTTCGTTCAACCAATTTTCTTTACGCTTTTTATCGAAAACAATACCCATGCTTTTCTAAAATGTTTTATACCCTCCTTTGTATGTATGATCGAAATGTACACATACATTTTTTTTTTTTTTTTTTTTCCCATTCCGATTAAAAAATATTTTTTAAGTTTCATCGCGGAGGCAAATACGATACAACACCATGTACAGTTCATACCTGCCAACTTACTAATTAATATTCCATAAATTGTCACACCAGGCTTTTTCTTCTTATTTAATCGTAATTACATTTGAAGAAAATTTCCCTAAAAATAAAGTAGTGTGGAAAATGTGCGGGTTCTAACAATTTTACGGAACATTAATAAGTAAGTTGGCATGTATGACTGTTTAAAACGTTTCATAATCTATGTGAAATCAATCATGTTTCTTTTTCTTTCCTTTTCTTTTTTTTCTGTTTTGAGAATTGAAAGACAAAATACAGGATACTTTATTCTTCATGAAATACTTTATTCTTCAAGAACAGCATTTTCTGTTGACTGATTTAGACGGATCTAATTTACTGATGAATCAAATCTGATTCAGTGCAATAACACGGAAAAAAAAAAAAAAAAAAACTGACGAGAACTATGATATAAAGTAAATAAATGAAATAAACTTATTTGTGAAGACGGGAAGAATAAAATTTATTTCCGAACTTTCACTCATAAAATTAAATGTTTTTCTTTTCATGAACAATTTATTTGTTGCTTGTTATTTGAAGTTTGCCTAGGAAAAATTATATTTTTCAATGCGATTCTTTATTCGTACGATGAGTAATGAATTTCCGTAATGCTTTAACTTTTTGATGTTCGTCATATATTTTATTTTGAAAAATGCTATTAATTAAAAAAAAAAAAAAAAATGGCTATTAAATACATATCTAGTCGCAAATAGTTTTAAAAAAAAAAAACTTTTAATTTTTCAGAAATAATTTACTTTTAATTTATGATGAAAATGTATATATATATATTAACGCATTAATGAATCAGAAAATACTTTCTGTTAATTAAAAATACCTTTATAAACAATGTTTGTATTTTATTTCGCCTTTTCTGAAAAAATTCAAATATGTCTACTACAGGAACAGAAATGATGTCTTATACTACTGATATTTAAAAGGTCCGCTCTGCTATCGCATTTTAAGCTCGCTGAAAAAGGAATTTTTCATGTATAAAAATTATTCAGTTAGCATTTTTCGCAATAGCATAGGTGCCAACTTTTTTTTATTTATTTCAGAAAGTTCTTAGTACCCACTTGTTATATGTATTTATAATTTTTTTTCATATTTAATAGTATTTATATGTTGAAGAAAATTACTCTACAAAGAATACATTGTGAAAAAAAGGCGGGTACTAGAAACATTCCGGAATAAATTAAAGTAGTTCACAGCTATGCAATATAGATTTGGCAGAAAGAGTTAATTGAGGTATCAAATACTACATCAGAGTTACCAATATTTTAATTTATTCCGGAGCATTTGTTCTGGAATAATCATGAAAGGAAAAAGGATAATGTGAAATTCCTTTATTTCGCACCAATTTATTTTTACATTGTTTTTCTCCTATATATAACTGTAATATAATAAGAAGAATTTACTCTGTAAAAAAAAAGTGGTATGGAATAAAGGCGGGGCTAAAAATGCTCCGGAATAAATTAAAATTTTGACAATTCTGCTGCATTTATATAGCAGTAACAGTCTTTCACAAGGATGGAACACTGGCGCATAATTCACACCGGTATTTCTTTGATAATTTTCTCTTCCTATGATATCGTTGATTTAAGAATTAAAAAATTTTGTTTCATTCATAGTGGTATGAATTCTCCGCCAGTGTTCCATCCCTGCTCTGAACAGTGATCGCCAACTGGTGATCCACGGCAATATATTTTATTCGAAATTATACTGAGGTCAATCTCAACTATAAGATTTTCTAGGTCACTTATACTCACAACATTACAGTTCGGGTATTTTTGGATGAGAGAGAGAGAGAGAGAGAGTAAATGAGATGATATTTTATAGCAAATTTTGAATTGTAGCCATCAGGCATAGTTATAGCTTTAAATTTCTTATCTGCTTTGATACTTACATAGAAATTGTTCTAATTATATTAGTGTATTCGAGTTCATCAAAATTTTGAAATGTACGTCAGAAATAAAATTTGCCGTTGGATTTTAATAATCTAACAAATTAGTATACACACTATTAGATTTAGTTAATACAGTTTTATAAATGGAAACAGTAATTTACTATTATTGTAGTTAAATCTTTCGCTTGAGTTTATTATAATACGGGAAAAAAAAAAGTTTAGGTTCTCTACTATAATGTACCGTGCGACCATTAAGCATCGTTCTTTTGATTAAATAAGTATTTACGTTTATCTTGCAATAAAATAACAATTTATGAAATTTTATATTAAATAGGTTTATTTCATATTTATAAAATGGGTATTCTTGATTATTATTCCATAAATATATTTAAGCTTCTTAATCAATAATATTAGTGGTCGGCGGGATTAAAAATTATGAATTAAGTGGTCCGTGGGACTTTAACCCCTTAACGCGCGCTGTTCTCGCTGCGAGGACGTAAAATTTAAGATCCAGCTGCAAAAATTCATCCCGGAAATTTTTTAGCAAAAGTTTACGTTTATAACATACCAGAAAGGACCGGTTTTTTAAACCTTAAAATTTAAAATTTCTTTTACATTAATTTAGTTCATGAATTCCGGTGGCAGTATAATTTAAATGAACCGAATTGTCTTGCGCCGCAAAGGGTTAAATTGTGAATTTAGTTTTAGTGGTCAATGAATTTGAGGAGTTTGGAAAACGCTGCTCAAAAATTAAGAGCATTATGCAAATAATGCTCTTAATTTTAGAGCAAAAAGTCCAAAAGCCTGAAAAGTCCTTAAAGTATCACCTCTGGGGGTCACCGAAGCGGGAGAGCCATCCCTTCCGTGGAGGATCAAAATTGTTATGGCATGTCTCCGGACCACCTCTAGGGGTGTGTCCCAGACCGTCGCCAATTGCCCATCTGCGTAGCATTAGTGTGACGTAAAACCCAACCATCCATCCATCCATCCATCCTTAAAGTATCCGTAATTGGGGCAGTTAGATTATATGGGGTATAATAATAATTTGTAGTTAATGCATGCAGTCCGAAAAAAAAATTTTGTATGTATAATAAGATGACATTATTTAGAGCTACCAACCAAAATGACACTATACATCGTATGAAGACTAATTATGACATGGAATGTAAGATTTCATGGGGGAAAAAAATAGTTCCAAAAATCACCGTGGTATTTATAGCGCTGTATGGTGTTACAATTTTTTTTTTTTTTTTTTTTTAAAGACAAGAAATGAAAAGGAAAGAAAGAAAATAAAAATAACACAAACAAAAAATGTGAGAAATTTTAAACTATATTTACACTATTGAATTCCACGGAAAGGAATTCGACCACATTCAATATGATAGCGTTATGGGAATGTAAATCACATATTCACTTGAGCCGGCTCATTTCAGCTGAGAATAATTTTCGGAGCTCTCTATGTGTTTTTATATGCCAAATTAATAGTGCTGTTGTCGCCCACTAAAGCATAAATTTGAATTTTGCTTTTATACTCATATTTTATGCTACTTCTTGGTTTGGTAAGCTACAACAGTGCCATGAATACCACTAATGGTGATTTTTGCAACTATTCCTTTTTCACAGAATCCTACTTCCCATGCTATCATTAGTCTCCAAACCAAATTTGGTGCCATTTCAGTGAGGACAGCTATCGACAAGCCATGGTAAAAATCCGAAAAGGCTTGAGCTTCAGGCATGATCTGGTGTCACTGTCACTGTCAGTGTTATATCGAGCTACAGGTCTCTGAATAATGCCAGTTTAAAAAAAAAAAAATCACCCTGCATATATTTGATAAAGATTAAAAGTTATTTTTCTTTAAAAAATAATAAATTATTTTAAATTCCAGGCCAAATCTGTAACGTGTTAGTTATGTTGCTTTTATACGCATTTAATTTATTTTTTAATAGAAAAATTCTTTAACTGAATATTTTACTATCAGCTGGAAAACAAAAGTCTGCACTGTAGTTACTATAAACAATGTATAATTAAATGTACACCTCAATAAAAGTTTCAAAACAAATGAAAATTTGCTGACATTGGCGACATATGACCCAAGCTTTACAGATTTATTTCTATGCTTACATCATTTACCTTTATTAAATTTCTTTATTCATTTGGTTTTCAACTACAAGAGACTACCAATTTCCCCTTAGAAAGAAAATATAGATATATATAAAATAAAAAATAAGCATTAAAAATGTATAGAAAGATTCGTTTGTAAAACTGACAAGAATGTCACTAGTCAATGGTACACTATAAAAATTAAAGGGGAGAGTACAGATTTTATCACAAAGGTTAACTAGAAATTCCTATACTTCAAAGATTTTTATCTTGTTGAATTAGAACTAATGCTATATCAAATGTAACTATACATTTTCCTTTTTATTCCTTCTTAAAGCTTCAAATCATGCTAAAATATGATCACATTAATGCCACAGTTGCTCGTCTAAACAGGATTTTCTACTAATATCGTCTAAATAGAATTTTCTGCAGTCTCAACAAATGGCGTTATGACTGGTGTCCTTGAAAGAAATGATTATATTTTACTGGCTTAATGGAATGATGTCTCATGATTAGTATAAACAATGTTCTCTCAGAATGTAATGGAATGTTTTGAAGTGGATGGCAATTCCAGTTAACTCCTTACTTAAGAGTGTACTAAGTTAGAATAAGCTATAATAAATATTGCGTACAGTTTTTAACAGTGTAATAACTCTTTCATGATATGTATTAAATGAAATATAATTAAAAAATATTTTATTGAAGATTTTGAGAAAAAGAAGCTTTAATAAATAATAAACGGTGGGCCGAGTCTGGACTTAAAAGTGGGCGGGACTAACCATATATCATTTCACACATGATGCACATTATGGACTAATCATATTCCATTGCACACTAACCGCAGTGTTCCCAGATCTGGTGGATTTTTTATTCAATAATCATCAATAATTCCGAGATGGGATATTTTATATACATAACAGACTATCAAACTTCGAAGTTATTAGCCAAACGTTACAATTAAAAATTATTGGTGATTATTGAATAAAATATCCTCCAGATTTGGCAATACTGCGGGTAGCACATCATGTACACGCGTGGGTAGCACACTCGCTACACTTTTTTTTTTTTTTTTTTGGCTTCGCAATGCATTGCACACAATCCGACTCGAACGGGTTAATCTGTTACAAGTGGTTGCACGAAAGCTGCACTATTTTCAACAATAAGTGCAACGATTATAATTAACGAAAGATTCTATCAGCAAACAACAAATTATTCAAGCTCAAAAGGAAATGTATGAATTTTAAGTTAAACGTGTTATCTAAATAATAACAGGAGACTTGGTGTTGGAATTATAAAACCCGAATAAACTACTACATCAGAAACACCAAAGAAAAACGTCAAATATTTTTCTTTGGCGTTTCTGACGTAGTAGTTTATTCGGGTTTTAGTGTTACCTAAATGATATTTTGTAATCTTAACTAGTTGCTCTTTTTTTTTCTCCTGATTTTTTAATATATATATATATTTTTTAATAAATTTTTGTAATTTTTTTTTTTTTTTAATTCTATAACTTTTCTGAGTTTTTAATTATTGAATTGGAATATCCATTCCTTATACAAAAACATTTGTTTATAAAAGCTTACAACAATGTAATTTAAGTGAAATTATTATTATTAACAAACGTAATTGTAGTTATAATTAAGCGCAATCTGTCCCACCAAAGTGCGCAATCACTCCTCCCTATAAGGAGAGATCGCGCTCTTGGTTTTATTACAGCTGTTGTTTTAAATTATAGCATAACCAGAGCCTGATTAAGGGGGAAGCACACATTATTTATACTTACACCGTTATTTTTTAACAAATACTTTCCTCCTATAATAAACAGAAAATTCTCATTAAAAATTATTTTAAAAAAATTCTGGTGTCTAATAACGGTGAGTAAATTGGATTGTTTTACACCGTTCATTTTTTTATAAAAAATATTTCCTCGTCAAAGCGTGGAATTTCTATGACATGAAGTAAAAAATAATTGTAAAAATATTCCGGTGAGAGCGGAGATAATGTGTGCTTCCCCCTTAATCAGGCTCTGAGCATAACAACAGAATACTAATGGAAATGCATAGAAGGAGGATGAATTCAAAATTATGCATCATTAGTTTAGCAAAAGGCTAATATTTGCTAAACTAATGATGGGACTAAGGATTTTTTATATCGTTCTGTTGAATCCGCGATTGTAATGAAATGCTCTCTCCCTCTGGTGGGCTAAGGTGAAATTACAATTAACATGCATAGCTTTCGAATTCATCTAGACGCCATTGCTGGCCGATATTTAGTTTCACATATATTTATTGAATAAATCAGGTAAAAAAGATAACACTTACTGTTGTGTGCTACAGTGTAACTCCAAAGGATCAATAAATCCAGAATTAAGCTTCCATTTATTTCCAAATGACAAATTTAAAATTTCAGTTGCTTCGGCTAATGGAAGTAAAGAATTAATCAGATGATTTGAAACTAATATTTGTTCAGCTTCAGTTAAAAATCTACTTCCGATCGAACGTTAAATAAACTGAAATATTTTTTCCAAAAGCAATCAATTTTCCATGATGTAATGGCGGAGAAATAATAGCACGAATATTAATTAGTAACACATATACACACAGAAAAATAAATTGGTCACAGTGACCTGCCAAAATGCTCAGCTGACAATACAGAATTGACTAACCAAAATACCTGACTAGCCAGAAAGTGTACTTGCTGAACTAGTCTCCAAAACTGAAAAGTGTACTTGCTGAACTAGTCACCGAAACTGAAAAGTGTACTTGCTGAGCTAGTCTTCAAAACTAAAAAGTGTACTTGCTGAACTAGTCACCAAAACTGAAAAGTGTACTTGCTAAACTAGTCACCAAAACACTACTCAAGACTAGGAAGGTTAATATTATTAGACAAAGAAGGCTAGTCGATAATCATAATTATCAGACCAGGAAGGTTAGTCAACAACCGCAGTTGCCAGACAAGGCAAGTTAGTCAGAATCTGCACTTGATTAAGACGATTAGTCAGCAGCCAACAGGTATTTTACGAAGCAAGCTAGTCAATTTTCAATGAATATCTGAAGAGGCAGGATAGTCAAGACTATTTACCTGACTAATCTGTCTGGTAATATTTGAAAAGGAAAACTAGTCTCTATTTGACTAAGCTGCCTCATGATATTTGTGGAGGAATTTTATCCCGAAAAAAATATTTCACTAGCCTGTCTCATAATATTTGAGGGAGATTAATCAAAAAAATTTAATAGATTAAAATCCCTCATATTTTATGAGGAAGTGGCCTCATACTTGTTTGCAGGGGCTTTTAAAAAAGCATTGATGTTAGTTTTAACCTCTTTACTTTTGTAATTGTTTAATCCCCCCTCCCCTTTTAAATGTTCAACCTTGAAAAAATATTTAAAAACTTTTCTGAAAAATATTACTTGTCCATCAACTGGAATAAAATACTCATAGCTGCCAACTTTTTCAATTTATTCCGGAATGTTGTTAACATTCGCCCTTTTCTTCATACCATATTCTTAATAGAATAATTTTCTTTAGCATGTAATTACAATTAAATATGAAGATAATTACTCCTCAAAGAATATGGTTTGAAGATAGGGCGATATACTAACAACATTCCGGAATCAATTAAAAAAGTTAGCAGCTATGAATACTGGAAATTTAACAAACTACTGAAACAAAGAATTTGCTAGTTTAATCATTCTTCCCTACCTTTATTCATCATTAACGCACGCATTTATCCAACACTTTTTTATCAAGGCATTCCAAGAGGATTGTGGCGCCACATGATTTAGTCCACTTTTTATGCACATCCTCATATATGGATTTAGAAATATATATATATATTTTCTCATCGATGCTTTCATTTTATACGCTGTGGTTACAAAAATAAATGTAAACTTTTTTTTTTTTAAGTTCCTTTTTTTAATATTTAAGCCACCTGAATATATGTATATATTTTTTTAAATAATGGATTTTTTCCACCTGATTAAAATTACAGATAAGTACGACGATACAATGTGCTTTAACAATTGATACAGGCAATATAAACAATATGCATGGTATAGACGATACAATGTACTAAACTATAAATAACATCGAACTCCAAATTTCAGGTTATTTAATGTTTTAAAATCATAAATATTAATGATATACTTTTTTTTTTTTTTTTTTTTTTTTTTTTTTTCAAGGTGAGGGTGGACATAAAATTTGCATAAAAAACACGTTAACATATATAATAAGAATTTTTATTTTTAATCATCTCTGTAAATTTTATGCCCAGAGAAATTTTAATATATAACAATAATTTATAAGTATTTGATCATCCAAAATAACTCTCACTTACCTGATAACATTACTTTCAGCATTCTTAAATCAAGAATTTATGTGGCTTATTTAAATAAGATTTCTCCTTCATAAAAACTATGCAATTGAAATAATACATAAAAGACAAAAATCAAGATAAAAATAATTTTATTGAAAATTATAAATGTTTCATATACATGAAGAAGATTGCTCCATAATTTACATAAAAATTAATCATAATAATAATATAAAAGCACAATTATAATTAGGTAATAAAACGTAATTTTTGTTTATCCCTAATGATGGCAAGCCGCTGAAAATTGTAGGAATAGCACCATCTTTAACAATTGGTTTATTTCTTGGGACTTGATATAACTTTCCTTCTTTTTCATCAAAATAAATTATTGTTTGTATAATTCCATCAGATTTAAAATAGAGATCACAAACCTTAAATAAAAAAGAAAAAGAAAAAAAAGACATCAGGACATTACTAAGAAATACGTTATATGAGGTGTAAATTTCACCTCATTGCATAGGTTGCATTCAATTAAGAAGTTGCATATACCATAGATGGCTTCATTGGAAATCAAATAAATCAATAAGGAGACGAAATATTCTATCAAAAACCTTTCTTAATCTATGCATAAATTATTATATATATATATATGTGTGTGTGTGTGTGTGTGTGTGTGTGTGTGTGTGTGTGTGTGTGTGTGTTTGTGTGTGTGCGTGCGAAAACAGGGCAGTTTGGAATCGCCTAGCAGAGGCCTTCATCCTGCAGTGGTTTGATAGAGGCTGAAATTGGTAATGATGATATATATATATATTGTCATAACACCATACCTTATAATTCGTATGATTACTTTAGAAAAGCAAGCACGAGATTCTTTTTAAAATCGATCTGGATTTATTGATTTTTTTATTGAATTATTATTTTTTTTAATGAATATATCCCTGTTAGAACACTATTGTTAAGCATATTTGAAAGTTGACAACCATATTATAAATGCTATCGCTGCATAGCAGCTCCACCTTTCAAGCGATTGACACCAAAAGTTGATAGGCACTAATTTAGGTCAAGGTGCATCTACATATAAATTTATATGTAATTCTGAACAGTAGTTCCGTAGATACAGTTGCCACAAAATTTTTGTCACGCATACATACACACACAGACGGACAGACAAGACATTTTCTAAAAATGGTCAAATCGTGGCCTAACCTCTCAAAACTTGCAAATCCGTCGAAAACCGGAAGTCGAAAATTTTTACAAATCCAATACTTTCTTCGATTGAACATACAAGAAAAAAAAAAAAAAAAAGATGTAATTACTAATTGTATTGCGTTAAAAATCTGAAAAAAAAAAAAAAAAGACTAATAATAATGATTAAACACTTATGTGAGTTATGAACTTCAAGATTGCAAAAATGTGTTTCAAGGTCAGTGATAATAGTTCATTGTTTAATGCTTATATTCTGAAAAAAAAAAAAAAAAAAAAAAAAAAAAAAGTATCTTTATTTATTGCATTTGTTCGACAGGAATCGGAATGTTTATTTACTATAATAATTTGGGTTGCACAGATATATATGATTCGAAATTAAACATCTGCTTTGATTTTATTTGTTCTAGAAAGACGATAAAGATAGAATATTATTATTATCTGCCTTGATGGAATCAGTTTCCTAAATGTGTTTATTTTATATTGTTTTTTACTTTCTTCTGTATTCAATAGAAGAAAGTATTTCAATCGTAAAAATTTTCAACTTCCGCTTTTCAATGGATTTACACGTTTTGAGGGCTCCAGAACGCGATTTGACCATTCTTAGAAAAATATGTGTCTGTGTGTGTGAGAAAAATTTTGTGGCAACGTATCTCAGGAACTACTGCAGATAACTGCATATAAATTTATATGCAGATGTACCTTGGCCTAAGTTAGTGCCTATCAACTTTTGGTGTTATTTGCTCAACAAGTGGAGCTGCTAGACCGCGATTTTCGCAATTTTAGGAAAGGCTATATCGCAGAAACTACTAAACGAATTTGCATAAATTTATATGCAGATAAACTTTGACGTAAGTTAGTGCCCACCAATATTTTTTGTCAAATGCTCAACAGTTGGTGCAGCTATACATCGACTTTCGCGTTTTCAGGGAAGGCTGTATCCAAGGTTCTGTTGTGTATAATCAAACAAAACTTGACAGGTATCAACGTAGCCATTATGTGACATTCAATTTGGATGCATATCAGCCAATAAGTGGCGCTGGTATACTGCAATTTTCTTAGAGAACAGGATATGGCTATATCTCAACTTCTGTGTCATATAACTGTACAAAACCTGATATATGAGGTAACCATTATGAAGAAGCATTTTTAAGACTTTATTTATAGAGAATTAAACTGTCTTTCTTTTCTTATTATTAGTGTTAGTTTTTTCTAAAATGAAATTATCTGCATTCATTATGGTAGATAATTTTAATAAATAACAGTTTTAAGAAAATATTTTTACTGGGCGAATGAATTTTCCTATAGGAAAATATAGAAGAAATTTTTGCGGTGGTCACAACATAATAGCTTTAAATGAAATCACGACAAGTATTTCCTCTATATTTGCTGTATATACAAGAATAAATGGAGAAAAATTGAAAATTTCGTTCACATAAAAGCGAGGATTGAATTTTATTAAAAATAAAGGTATTTAAAACAACAACAACAAAAAAAAAAGTATGTTGTGGCCACCACAAGACTTTCTTTTTATATTTTCTAATACAAATTCGCTCAGTACAAATAATTTATTAAAGCTCTTATTTATTTAAATTACCTACCATACTGAATGCATACGATTTTCATCTTAGAGAAAAATTGCATTGAAAGTACAAAGAAAGACAGCTTTATTCTCTATAAATAATATATTAAAAAATGAGTTTTCATAATGGTTATCTCACATATCAAATTTTGTACAGTTATACACCATAGAAGTTGAAATATAGCTTTTCCGTTCTAGGGGAAAATTGCAGTACAACAACGCCACCTATTGGCCGATATGCATCCAAATTGAATTAGCATAATGTCTGATAATGGTCTTTTCCCATATCATTTATTATTATTATTGTACGCAATAGAACTTGAGATATCTCTTTTCCTTAAATTATGGAAATCGCTATATAGCACCGTCACCTATTGAATTATTGATACCAAAACTGGAAGGACAATAATTTATCTCGAGGTAGATCCACATATAAATTTATGTGTAGTAGTTCCTGAGATATAGCCTTCCCTTGAATTGTGAAAATCACTGTATAGCAGCGCCATCTTTTGAGAAATTGACATAAAAAGCTGATAAGGACTAGGTTATGTCAAGGTGCATCTACATATAAATTTATATGCAATTCTCTGCAGTACTTCATGAGACATAGCATTCCCTTAAATTGTTGAAATCGCTAGAGACCCTGTATAATATAGTTTCCTAATGTATGGTCTCTAGAAATCGCTGTATACCAGTGCCATTTCTTGATGGATGGGCACTAATTTATGTCAAGGTGCATTTACATATAAATTTATATGTAATTACGTGCAGTAGTTCCAGAGTTGCAGTCGCCACAAAATTTTTGTCTCTCTCACACACACAGAGGCATATCTAATATTTTCTAAAAATAGTCAAATCGTGTTCTGGAACTTTCAATACGTGCAAATTCATCGAAAAACGGAAGTCGAAAATTTTTATGAATCTAGTACTTTCTTCTATTGAATATAGAATAAAGTAAAAAAAAAAAAAAAAAAAAAAATGTAAATTGCGAAATCTTTTCAATTTCCAGGATGTAAATACGAGGTTATACTGTATTTATTCAATTTATATATTAATAACAGTCAAAAAAGATTTATAATACTTTTCTAATTTTCATACAATTTCTACAAAAGATACATATTAGTTTCGTTGAAAAAAAGAAAACAGATCCATACAAATACGGATCTATTTTTCTGGATACGAATAGGGAACTCCGATACATGTCTAGCATGTGTATAATGTTTAAATTAGTTACAGAGTTATAAATATGCCTAGAAATTTAGATTTATAATTGTAAAAAATATTTTGAAAGGTGAGCAGTACGATAGCTGTGAATTGCAGTCGTACTAGATCGAATGTGCGCTATCGAAGATAAACAAACACAGAGAGAAAAAACAGAAAGAAAATGAAAAAAGGTTTATCAATTATTCTCACCACAGAACTAGCGTTGCAAAATAATACTTGCAAAACTTTGAATAAACACCATAAAAAAAAAAAAAAAAAAAAAAAAAAAAAAAATTGCAACAATGGTTTCGGGTCGAAAGAGCATACGACCCTTCGTTAGGCGACCAAAGTAGGCACGAGTACAGCAGTCAAAGCCGTGCATCACCACTTTGACTGCTGCACTCGTGCCTACTTTGGGTGCCTGACGAAGGGTCGTGTGCTCTTTAGACCCGAAACAATTGTTGCGAGATATTTTATTTTTATGGTGTCAATTTAAAGTTTTGTAAGTTTTATGCCCACTTAAATAAAGTATTTTAAATTACTTGTTGTAAATTATTAAAAAAAAGTTTTATTGTTAAATTGGAAATGTTTGCCATTTATACCATTAATGATAAAGTTTATATACCTTTACCGTGTCATGATACTATTGTGGAGAAAAATGTTACGTATTAATGAGTTTAAAATTTTTTCTGGGGGAACTATATTTGACAATTTATAAGTAAATCATTCATAATTACCAGTTGCAAATTACTAACATAAATTTAACCCACTATATCTAAAATTAGTATATGCTGTAGCCATTACAAAATTTTCTTCTATTATTATTTAATATTATTGCACCATATATCTGTTACAATGCACAGAGTAATTAACACAGCTTCTCACAAATAAAGATTTTACAAACTAATTTAACAAATAGATGCTGAGATACTATAACTATCTGGAAATTTACAAAGAGTAATAGTAGCGCGGCACGTCATCTGATGTACACCCAAACTGATTCGGCATAGTTTTTAAAAAGCTAGTTTGGCATAGTTTTTGGATGTATGACATACACCTTACATATCAAATTCGGTGCACATACATATCATAGAAGCTGAGATATGGCTCTCCTATAAATAGAGTTAATTGCACCATGCCAACGTCACCTGTCGGCCGATATGCGTCCAAATTAAATCAGCATAATAGTTCATAATGGCTGTTGCACATATCAAGTTTAGTGCATTTATATATCACAGAAGCTCAGTTACAGCATTTTCTTAAATGTGAAAAATTGCAACATACTGGCATTACCTGATGACCGATATGCACCTAAGTTGAATAAACATAGTCTTTCCCAATCGACTATTTGAACATTAAGTTATGTGAAGTTCTACACAATAGAAGCTAAGATATAGTCTTTCCTTAATTGTGGGAAATTGCAGCATAGTAGCGCCACTTCTTAGATGATATGTACCAAAAGCTATTCAGCACGAATTTATCTGAAAGTGCATCCAAATATAAACTTTTGTACAATTCTGTTCATTATTTTGTGAGATACAGCACCCAAAACATAAAATTTTGATTATACACAGATAGACATCTCCTAAAAATAGTTTAATCGAGTTTAAGGAAATCTCAAATTTGTAAATGCACCAAAAGCCAGAAAAAGAAAATTTTGAAAAATCCAGTACTTCATTCTTATATATATAGAAGAAAATCAAAATAAATTTTAAGTTATTGTGGAAATAGAGTATACAACTAAATGTTTGCAAGAATTACTTAATTTATAGAGCATAGTTAAAAGAAAAAAAATGTTGTTTAAATTGACATACCAAATAGTTTTTAAATTTAAATGTGTTAAGAATGAAACAAATAACATGAAATTAAGTACATATTTTTAACAAGATATCTTTTGTTTATCACGAATACTTAATATGCTGCGCATGAACAATTTGATTTTGAATCGAGAATACAGTATCTAATAATTTAAACTCATATTATTTTTGATTAAATTTGTTTTGAAAAAAAAAAAAAAGAAATATATATATATATATATATGATATCAAATTTTTAATAACTAAAAATATCAACCTTTTACTACAATCATCAATCATTTGAATGAAACAAATAACTTGAAGTTGAATATATATATATATGTATTTATTTACCAAGATATTTATTATTTATCGCTAATAATTAATATTGTGTACAAGAACAATTTGACTTTAAATTGAGAACAGAATATAGTATGCAATATCAAATTCATATTATTTTTGCTAAAAGTTGTTTTGAAAAAAAATTGGTGTCAAAAATTTAATAATAAAAAAGTCATTTTTTTATTACATACTATTATCAAACATTTGCCAAAATTATTTAAATTAAAAAAATTATTTATTTAGAACAGGAATTAAAAATAAATAAATAAATAAATAATAACAGATAAACGAGAAACCTTTAAATTTTTTTAATTTATCTCATTAAAAAGTTTAAATATAAAAAAAAGTATTAATATTATTTTTTATTGTTCTAATAAGATAGATATAATGTTGCAAACGATAATTTAAAAAACATACCTTAAAATTCGGATTTCTTTCAAAATCCCCATGGATAGCATTTTTCTATATCTTTCTTAAATTGACGTCCTTTGGAAATCCAAATACCTTCTGAACCATCTTTAGGGAAAAATAAATCATTACTATTCTGTGTATAAAAATATTAATATGAGCTTAATGTTAAAAATGTATGTAAACAACTATAGCTTAGACAAATTAAATATACTTACTTTTATAATACAAATAGGTAAAACTAGATTTATAATAACGTATTTTAAATTTTATACATTTTAAACAACTTTATAAATTAGAACAAATTCTAATTACGATTCATATTGTTAGAAGATTGCGGAAGCTTTAGAATTCTACAAATTTACAATTTACTATTCTTACAAAGCTTACAATAAAATAAAGTATTTAGCACTTACTTTTGGCTTTAAACTCGATTCGCTGATTCTGATTACTAAAAAATCTCTCGTTCTCTTTCTAAAATGAAAATGACTCTAACGGCAATTGCAGTATCCCGCCAAATGCGATTAGTTTTTTGTTTATTTTTCGGTTTCGGTTGACTAACACAAGTTGTCAATAGGAGACAAAAAATAAATAACAAATAAAAAAAAGAAGAAGAAGAACAATGTTTAACTTTTGGACTAGCCAAACAAATTTTTCTTAGTCAATTGACAAAACGGGGACATTTTTTTTTTATTCTCTCATCTGACTAACCGGTCAAATTTGAGGAAAATGAAAACTGTACCTGGGAAATTAGTCATCTGACAAGTTTTAGAGGCAAAACGGATCATCAGACGAAACACATTAAAGATACATGGTAAAATAAAACGACTTTTGTGTCTCATGACTAAATGGGATTGTCAGGTAGTGTTTTGATTGTTTAAAATTTTGCGTAATTTTGTGCAAATTAGTCAATGTACTTGACAAACGTTTAGTGTCACAAAGATGGCATGTCTCTTGACAAGTTTCGATTTTTCATTTTTCTGTGTGTAGAACAAAAATTAATACACGTGGCCATTATATTTACTAACAATAGAAACTGAAAAAGCGCCATCTATCGATCATTACAAACGCGGATTGTGCATAAACTCTTCTGGCATTTATTTATGTTTTTATAAAATTAAGAAAAGAATAACAGGAAAAAATATCGTTATTTTTGAAATATGAAAAATTAAAAATGATCTCGGAAGCATGCGATTTATTTCAGCCATAAAAATTTAAAATTGCTTGAATTATGACTGCTATATGCTTTCGGTTATATTTAATTCAACTTTTAATTTACAGTGGTTTTTGCGTCCAAAGAAATTGTGCCTTACTCTTTTCCTGGAATTTTTATTAAGATTACTACCATTAACACTGAATAACAAATTTACTTGAGATTACTAGTGAATGAAGAATAAAAATAATTTAATCCCTTATAGAGGCATAAAATCACGATTTTAGATATTCTAAGAATGCATTACCCTTCTATTCGTCTCAATTATTTTTGTTATTTGAAATCACAATCTCATCTAGAATGAATTAACATGTGCAGTAGTGAACATTAAGGCGATAGTGGAGAGTTAAAAAAAAAGGAAGAAGAAAGAAGAGGAAGAAGAAGGAAAAGAATAAAAAACTGTAATTAAAAATCCATTAATGCAAATAGTTAGTTTCATATATTCTTATTTAGAGATGAACAATTCAATATTAAAATTAACATTAATATCATAAATAAACATAGTAATTTAAATGATTAATTAATTGTAAAAATTCAAAATGGTCTTTGAACGTTAACTTTTGACTTACACTCCAAATTCTTTTCTACAGGTAGCATTAGATGATTTTAATAAAAGATATTTGAAATTCTTTATTTACTGTACTTTTCTGTCTATAAACCACCAGTCTCCTAAATCAGTTTCGCACCGGAAATTTTAATTAACAGATAAAACTATATCTATTCAAGGTCTTGTGCTAACATAAAATTCTTTTTAAAAAACTTTTTCTCTGAGTGCTTTACAGTTGGTAACAAAAGTGTCCGAACACTAGCAAAAATTACTACATAAAAAAAATGTACTTAATACTGTTTTGTTAAATAAACCCCTGTCGAATCCTGTTCTTAGTCAGACTAAGAACAGGATTCGGCAAGGATTTATTTAGCAAAACTGTATTAAGCGTACTTTTTTTATATTGGAATTTTTGTAAGTGTTCGGACACTTTTGTTATCGACTTAACATGAAAAAATGGCAAATTAATAAATGGATTGAAAATAAGCAGGTCTGTCAATTTTTTATTTATTCCGTAAAATTGTTAGCACACGCCTTTTTTTCACACCACTTTTGGGAGGAGTAATTTTCTCCAATACGCATACCTGCCAACATCCAACTTATGAATTGGAATATTTTTTAGTACACGCCTATAACGTAGGATTTTATCACCGCAATATCCCAAATCCATGACTGTACGGGCCGTGTAGAAGTTCACAAAAAGGCTGTAGAGAGAAAATTTCCTTTGCAGATAAAGTAAGCAGGCAGAATTAAATTAACTTGTATTTATTGAAAAACTCACAAAAACAATCCTCTTCAAGCATGAATTACATCTTTTTTTTTTTTTTTTTTTTTTTTTTTTTTTTTTGAAGGACAGATGAACATACCAATCTCGTACGGAAATTGAGACGGGGGGAGAGGAGGAACACAACAGAAAAACGTCTTACTCTAACGACGTCAAAATCGTAAAGCTTAACTAAATCTCGCAGCTTCCTAGCAGTTAAATTGCAACCCCAAAGAATTGGCATCGTTGAAATCCAGCCAAAAGTATGCCAAACTGTTTCTTTGTCCTTCTAACATATTCATACTAAATTTTTGAATATAAAAAGTCGTTACAAACATTAAATCGATTTGACATTGAGAAGCCACGCCAAATGACCTTCAACTCTCAACGTACAAAGAAGGTGACGCTTAGAATGTAAAACAACATCATAAATCTATTTTTAGAATTATAATGACCCTCTTGAAATAATAATAGGTTTTTAACGTAAACATAAAAGGGTAATAAACATGAAATCAAATGATTATTTTATTTTATTAATAGCTGTATATGCTAGAAACAGGTTGATAACGACTTTTTAAATTACCCTCTCAAAATAAATAATAATAGCTAAATTGATTTAATCCATTTGGGGAAATGTATAAACAAAGTTACTTTTCGAAAACCCCGATATAAAAATTGCTTTATTTTATTCCTAGAGCAATGTGTTTGTAACGATAAAAGAACAAAGAAATGAAAAATTTTGATTTATAAATAAAACGGGAAATTCTATATAATTAATTAATTGAATTAGATAAATTTAAAAAGATTTATTTTATATAATCTATATTAATCCCTGCTTTTTGTTATATATTAAATTTGAATAAGTAAATAAACTTTTAAAGGACATATGTGTGAGAACACTCACACAACGCCCCTTTTTCCACACCACTTTATTTTTAGAGTAATTATCCCAAACGTAATTACATTTAATTAAATATATAATTACTCTAAAAGAAACTGGTGAAAGAAAAAAAAGGCGGGTACTAAAAATCTTCCGATTATCAATAAGATGCATACCTGCCAACCATCTCACAGGGGTCATACTCTCCACCCTTTTTTCAGGACACTCTGATGAAAGAGTATTTTTCAAATTTATTGCTACCACCATTTTTATAAAATAATTTCTACCCTGCATAATCAGGGCATATCACCATAAATATACCAGAGATAATTCTGCATGAAATTAGTGGTGGCAAACCTGGCGGAAATTTCTTATCTCTGAGAGTGTCTTGTAAAAGGGCGGAGAGTACGACCCCTGATCTTATTATGAAGCGTAAAATCTTTGTACCCGCCTTTTTTTCACACCAGTCATTTATTAGAATATTTTTATGCGTATTTGATATTAACAACATTTTGAGAAAATTATTCCAAAAATAAGGTGATGGAGAGAAACGGGCATTTTTTTCAAGGGGCGTTAATAATTTTACGCTTATTAATGAGTTGGTTGGCAGGTATGGAGATAGTTCGCAGGTTTGAACATCCGCGCTGCCGACCTAATCCGAAGGATTGTTAGTACCACGCCTTTTTCCACACCACTTATTTCAAGAGCTCTGGAATACGTAATTACGATTAAAAAAGAAGAATATTAGACCCCTCAAAAAGTAGTGTGGAAAAAAACAAAAAAAAAAAAAGGCATGTGCTAGCTATTTTAAGCAACAAATTGAAAAGGTGACAGGTTTTCACACGATATCAAAAACTATTCAATGAATATTAAAATTATTTATAAATCAGTATGTCATTTTCAGGGCCTGATTAAGGGGGAAGCTCGCTCATACCGGAATATTTTTACAATTATTTTTTACTTCATGTCATAGAAATTCCACGCTTTGACGAGGAAATATTTTTTATAAAAAATGAACGGTGTAAAACAATCCAATTTACTCACCGTTATTAGACACCAGAATTCTTTTAAAATAATTTTTAATGAAAATTTTCTGTTTATTATAAAATTAAAGTATTTGTTAAAAAATAACGGTGTCAGTATAAATAATGTGTCAGGAGCGAGCTTCCCCCTTAATCAGGCCCTGGTCATTTTGTTCTCTATTTCTCCATGAGAAACGACACCTAGTAGACATTTTAGAATTATATTTTAATTCCCTGAACGCATCTCATGAACTTTTGTTATATCACTAGGGGGCTCTGCCCGCTGCTCCCTCCTCTCACCAATCCCCGAGGAAGGCTTCGCTCATTAACCCTTGTGGGATTCTACCCGACTATTCGCAACTTTGCCTTCCGATGAATTGGAATATTAATAATACATAACACAAGAGAAAAGTTGAACAATATTGTAGAAATCCACCATATTTGGTATCGCATTGAAATACGCAATATTTAATATTATACCATTTATAATATGTGAAAGATCTGTTTTAACGTTCGACAATTTAAAAACAATTTGCCATTATTTTGAGAGAAAGCATATGCTAGACAGCTAGGCACACAAAATAAACAACGATAGCTCTAACTTTCTAGAACAGAGAGAAATTTTTAACATCTAAACCATTTAGTGTTACAGCTTTAGTATATGATCCACTTGTTAAACTTTTGTCACTGTTTGACGATGAATTTTCTACGCATTATTGATTGATTAAAGAAATTATGAACTTATTTTTTCTTATGCCTATATTTTTTACTATTGAATTTTTTTAGTTAATTTAGGACAATATGTAACACTCTGCATTTATTTCCTAGGTTTAAAATGGTGCTTATAACAGTAAATATGCAACTTTTTAAAGTGCATTTTTTCTAGAATATGATTTAGTCTGATAAGTTGAAAATAAATATCTTATGCGATTAATGCAAATATTTTAAATATTTCATTAGTAGTAGTAGTAGCACCTCAGGACAATTTCTTTCAGCTAGCGATTTTACATTGTCGCCATTTATTGTATTACACCATGAATTTGCCAAGATGCCCACTAATACCTGATTTTTACCATTTAATTTCTTAAACTATATTAAATACTGAATTAAATCGGGGAATATTTTTTTTCACATTTTTGGAAGCCTACTGATAAGTGAAAAATTCATACTTGATTGTATTGTAAAAACGAATTGCCGGTTCAAAGTATTCGAGACAGACCATCACCATTCATTAATTGGATGGCTTTTGAATATTTGTTGAAAATATTTTCTAAATAAGTATTGATGATGGCTCCTGAATACTTGTTGGCGATATCTTCTGAATAATTCTTATTGTTGGCGATATCTACTGGATATATTTTGATCATGTTATCTTAATATTTGTTGGCGATATCTTTTGAACTTGTGTAAATAATGACTTCTGAATAGTTGTTGGCTACATCTTCTGGATATATACTGATTACACCTTGAATTTTTTACATATATATTATGTAATATTGAATTTAGAAAATAAAAAATGCGCGTTGAGAATGAAATATAATAATTCTGTGTAATTTAATTTCATTTAATTTATAGAGACATCAATGGTATAGGAAAAAATACTTTAGACATTTTCTTTCTAATAATAAACAGAACTAAAAATGGATAATATTTTACCTGGAGACATTTTGTACATTTAGACCAAATAAAAAATGTTCTTCTTTTCCCCCCTCTTGCTTAAGTTAAAAAAAAATTTTCTTTAATCGTGCTAAAGCAATGGTACAGTTTAACCTCTTGACGAAATTTGAAATTTGGCACCGAAGTAGCTTCAACGTTTCTTGCGAAAACCATGACATGCATAATTGCGATAGATAATTCAAGTCATCCCAAAATAAATGAAAATTTCAAAATCTGCTAGTGGGTTCCTATATAGCTGTAACTAAAATATTTTAGCAATGCAGTTACTGCATGCCTTTATATGGAAAAATAGACAACAAAAAAAAAAAAAAAAAAAAAAAATGTACTGTTGTATTAAATTAATTCTGTTTCCTGCAAAGCTTTATATCAATGCTTAAAAAACAAAAATAGGTTGCGGATTTTATTATTATTATCATTATTATCACGCCATTTTATAATTTATCTATATATTTAAAGCATGGCTAGAGTTAAAATGGCTATTGTGGTTGCATAAATAAATTCCTTGGCGAAAATCGTGCGAGCTTCTTCATTTCTAAATTTTAAAAATCGCTAAATTGGTCATAGTAAAAAACTATCCTTTTAAATATGTTTTCAGTTAAAAAAAAAAAAAAAAAACTAAATCTTTATATAAACTAGTATAAATTTTCGTTTCGTAAATTTCATTTTAAAAAATTCTGGGCTTAACCTCTAACTCTATACCAATAGTTGTTTAACATAATCATGGTATTCATCACTAAATCTTTTTCACTTAACGTTAAAATAGAAGTTAATATTATAAACTAAACTAATAGTATAAACTTAACTAATAATATAAAATAATAATATAAACTTATAATATATGCTAAGATAAAAATATAAACTAATTTTCCTTTTATCTTCATTAAATTTTTACTTAATATTTTAAAAATATCGGTTATTTTCAAATGTCTCACTATTCTAAATAATTTTTTTTTTCCTCTCTCAAGCATCTCAAAGATGCCAATTTTTCAATTTTTTTTATTTACACCATTGATCACATTTTAATTTTCCTGAGGAAAGGGACATCAGAGACAGAGGAAAAAAAAACATAATAATAGAAACTTTTTGTACGGTGGCAAATAGAGTACCTTTATAAACCCGACGATTTTAGTTAATAACTTCGTTAATTAAAATGATAGAAATTTCTAAGCAGCTGAAATGCCTTCCTTGAAGTAGTCCGAATACACTGATATATCTCATGACGCGGAGAACCCTGCACTCTGCGAAAAGTTGCTGTCGCGAACAAAAAATTTTGACTCCAGCGACAGTTACTTTTTTAATATATAAAGAAATTTGGTGGCAGTCCTCTCACCTATTTAAATCGTAAAATGCTATTTATAGCGAAAGTTTAATTATAATCATCTTGTACTAAACTTATACCAAAATTCAGTAACACTATTAAAAATTTTGCTAAAATCTATTACTTTCTTTTTGAATCTCAACTATAAATTTTGAAATTAATGATTATATTTATAAAGATCATTTTAATAAATTCTTCAATCTAAAATTTCGTAGAACATTGCCCAGAGCTGCCAACCTAATCTGGCAAATTGTCAGTACCGCCCATTTTTCTACACCACTTAATTTTTAGAGTATTTATTTTCTTAATTCATCGTAAATATATTTGAAGAGAATTACTCTAAAAATTAAGTGGTGTAGAAAAATGGGCGAAACTAACAATTTGCCGGATTTGGTTGGCAGCTCTGATTGCCTATTCAAAACAGACGAAAAGAAATAAACAAATCAAAATATAAACTATTAGTTGTCTGTGTCAATGTTATCTGTACATGAGTAAAAAATAAGACATTTGAAGATTTATTCCTTACTTATCGAATTGTTGCATACTGAATAATTGCAAAAATTCGATAGTTTGAGAATTTTTAGAAAGTTTTGAAAAAATTAAAGTTTTGTGTATACCTGAAAAGAAAGAATCTATGAATATAATGAAATTGTAATATAGAAAGTTTAAAATTTCTTCTAGCTTTAGTGTGCATCCCATAAATTAGAATAATAACTTCGGCCATTCATATCACAGAATTTTGGGAGATTGCCGAATTGACCCTTTGCCGGTCCTATATAATTTCACCTGCTTTGGTCAGTGTAACCAAATTTAGGGATTTTTGATTTAATAACCACCACTGATTTTTAACTCTGACGGTTTACAAATCACTTCGAAGATTATTTATCCATGACATATATAAAATATTAGTCTTCAAAATGATTGGTGAGGGTACTTAAATTTGGCATCAATGTTTAGAGCGTTTGAGGTTAATTTTTAAAAAAGAAAAAATTACTCCCAATTCAGATTCTAACTTACTTTTCATTCTAGTAAAAAGAAAAAAAAAATGATCCAGTCTATGAAAAAGGTATTTCATAAATTTAAAAATAGAAAAACATACTTTTTCGTTTCGATTTTCAGTATAAGATAACTTTAACTTTAAGATATAAGCGTAAATTTAACTTCTCAGAACCAGAACCTAATTTTAATCTGAAATCTTTTGAATAAATAACTTAATTTGGCCCCATGGCAAAAAATTTTTAATACTTATGCACAGAATAAAATGGTAAGTTACAGGGGTAGCAGTGTTCCTATATTTTTATGTACATTTTGTTACTTTGCCACCACTATTTCATAACAACAAATTTTAAAATAATATGGCAACATTAAAATCGTCAAGAAAAGTTTATTTGAAAATTAAAAAAATATCAGTAATATTACAAGTAATTTAACCCTTTAAAGTTCACTATATATTTCCTTTTGAAAATTGTGAAATTCATTTAAAAGATGACTTTTAGACGCATCACTGATCATAAATACAGAAATAAAAAAAATAAAAAAATAAATAAATAAAATAAAATAGCATTTTTTATTTTCCAGAAATTTATGGTTTCACAGTGAAACCAATGAACGGTAACGGGCTATTTTTTATCCTTAAACAAACTAATGTAAAAGTTGCAGAGAATAAATCAGATACTTTAGAAATCTAAAACATTTATATTTTGACTTACTTATTAAGAAATTCAAATAATGACTTATTCAGAAAAGAAGCAAGTGTGGTGTGAGCAGTGTCACAGCACCAGGCGCCTTGCCAAACATTGTTGCTACTGCTCTGGCTTTAATATTTAATTTTTTACTTTATTTACAAATTTATACATAAAATAATATTATAGTTTTAAAAAATTAAAGAACACGCTTTTATAGAAATGTGAACTAAAAAGCACAAAATATCTATCTTAGTATAAATCGTGTGAGTGACACACCGTAATATTTACATACATTTAAATCTTTAATTAAAATAACTTATAATTAACAAAAATCATTTTTAAAAAATGTCCCCTGACGGGGACCGAACGCTGGACCTTTAGGTTTGTAGCGCGGCGCCTTATCTCAACGCTACATCGTTCACGCAGGGATAGTACTTTTTTTACAATATAAATTTTTTGTTTGCTCCCAGAGAAGTTACATACAAACATACATACATACATATATACAGGTGAAGCTAATAAAAGCGTGTTAATTAACTATATATAATATAAAAATATAACAAAAACCATGTTGTTTTTGCAAATTTTTATATAAACATGCATTTTTTATTTTATTTTTTTTTCCCCCAAAAGCTAAATAATAAATTTCAAAATCCATCCTTAAATCTTTAGAGTAGGTTCTATTAAACATCCAAAAAAATATTATGTCTTTTCTTAAATATCTGCAGCAGTTTCAGCATTTTGAAGAAATTTATGAAAAAATACAAACTCAGAAAATGCAATTTAACGATTTCAAATCTGTAAAAAATATATATAAAGCTATAGGAATCGTTGCTTGAATATATATTTTATTGAACGAACCTAATAAAGTTCAATTTATAAATATTAAATGCAAATATAGGCTTTTATATGAAGCATTCCTTGGTGCCATGTTGACTCTCTTAAAATAAATGAGTTAATTCATTATGCCAAGTTGGAGTTATTTTTTTAACCGACTTAAGTTAAAAATGCAATTCTTTAAGCTAATTTGTAGTTTTTTATTTATGCGAACTTGAGTTATTGATATTTATCTATACAGGGATAAAAACAGTTTCAGATAGGACAGGATTCATATACCGTAATTTCGTGTATATAACCTGCGGGTAATCTATTAAAAAAAATCCGACTTTGTATGTCCTGCGGGCTATCATCTGGTGCGGGGTATCTGTCGCGAACAACGAGAAAATCAACACCAAATTAATTTTTATTTCAGAAGTCTCGATTATTAATGTATAATGACGATGAAATTGAGGACAGTGAAAAGGAACTTGATGAGGAGGATAATACGGATGATGAAGACGAATATTGTGACAATACAATATTGTGACATTTTAATTCTGATACGGAAGAATCCGATTTTGATGGATTTGAATGAATTTTGTAAATAAATTTATTATTAATCTATAATTGTCTTATAAACTGAATAGAGATGTTAATCATTAGAAGTTACTCCAATTTATATTAATTTATATAGAGAGAAAGATTAATACTATGTTATGATTATTTGCTTTTTTATTATAGGTAAGTAAATTTATTTGTTTTTTATTTATATTTAGTCGTAAATTTGTTTATTATTTGTATCATTTCCTACTTATTATTAAAACAATAGCAATTAGTATTGAAATTATAAACGGCGATTGCCGACCATGTGATTTTAGAAGTACGGGGTATCTTTCGGTTATAATTATTTTTTAATAAATTTTTTATGCTGCGGGTTACCTTCCGCCGCGGGTTATATACGCGAAATTACGGTACTTATTAATACTCTATATAAGCTCTTTTAGTGCCCTTATGAGTTTGCAGGTGCAATAAATAATTACCTTCTATAATGTATAACAAAAGCAAATTAATTAATTGCCACCGTAAAAAATATTTGAATTTGTTATTATTTAAAAATTTTCAAATGCAACATAAGTAACTCCCTAAGCCCTTTACTACGTTTTGCCATGTCTATGAAAACTACTCAGAACTGAAAATTAATTGATCGCACTCATACAGTAGAAAAAACATTTTAATTCAGTTTTCAGCTCTGTTTTCTTTTTCTTTTCTTTTCTTTTCTTTTCTTTTCTTTCTTTCTTTTCTTTTCTTTTCTTTTTTTTTTTTTTTTTTTTACATAATGTCGCGTTTTTTGGCCCTATGGATAAGAAAGTCATTTTTACTTTCCGAACACTATAGTGAGGAAAGTATTGTAATCATGTCAAAAATCCGAATTGGAGATTTTGATGTTTCTATACGTTTCGAGGTCCCCTGAGTCCGTTTCCACTATTTTTGAGATGATGTATGTATGTGTGTGTGTATGCGTGTATGTATGTGTGTATGTCTGTGAGTGAACACGCTAGCGTCTAAACGCTTTGTTCGAATAAGCTGAAAGTTGGTACGTATATTGTAAGTCACCATAGTACGAACCCTATAGATTTTGGTGAATCTAGCACTTATAGTTTTTTTACAGGGACGCAAAGAAAAATTCTTTATCATTATGGCCTATGGGACCAAAATCTTAAAAGTGCGATAGCATCTAAACGCCTTATTCAATTGAGCAAAAACTTTATACACATATTATAGGTCACAGATACTCAATCTGTATAGATTTTGGAGAATCTAGCACTTATAGTTTTTTTACAGGGACACAAAGAAAAATTCTTTATCATTATGGCCTATGGGGCCAAATTTTTAAAAGTGTGATAGCGTCTAAACGCCATATTAATCTGAGCAAAAAATTTGTACACATGTTATAGGTCGCATTTGCACCAACTGTATAGATTTTGGTGAATCTAGCACTTACAATTTTTTTACAGGGACACAAAGAAAAATTCTTTATCATTATGGCCTATGAGACCAAATTTTTAAAAGTGCGATAGCATCTAAACGCCTTATTCAATTGAGCTGAAAATTTGTATAAATATTATAAATCACTGTTGCACTAACTATAAGCATTTTGGTGAATCTAGCATTTATAGATTTTTACAGGGACACAACGAAAAATTCTTTATCATTATGATCTATGGGCTCAAAGTTCAGTAGCGTTAAATAAAACCTCGTGTGATATATGGAGAAAAATACTCAAACACTCTATTATGGTTTTCTCTCTTTTGTTTGTTTAGCAACTCCTCTTTCTTTATTTTATCTACAAAACTGTTAGTTACTCAATGTTCGGAAAGTCGAGTGGAGTAACTCCAGATTTTTTTTTTATTGGTTTTTCTACATACATGTGTGTTAAAAGCATAACTTAAGCACAAATAACTGCAGGATCAAATTTGTATCTTTAAGTTTATGTTAGGTTGCCACTTAAACATTTTAGGATTGGTAAGTTTCAAAGATTAATAAGTAAAAAAGAAAAAAAAATTGAAAAAAACTCTAAAATAAAAATAAAACTAGCAATAATTATTTCGTGGCATAAAAAAACACGACCATTCGTCAAGTGAACAAAGTAGGCACGAGTGTTGCAGATGCGTACAAGTTACTGTACTAATACCACTACTTTTATAATACTTTACTTTGATAACAGCCCAGCAAAATTAAACAGTCCAATTAAATCCTTATAGTTTAATCCGATTCCTTTGTTCTTTTGCAGTGGTTGTCATTTAGAAAAAAAGATGGTGGATCGAGTTTATCAATAAATATGACTTATGTTTGTAAGTCAGGGGAAAAAACGCAACTCTCGACGTAACTTCGTTGCAAATCGATACACAAAAATACATTAGGTATGATTCGATTTCGACGGAGAATTGTGAGTACTTTAGAAAATGATGTGTAATTTTGAATTGAGGGTTGTGTACATATTAAAATATGCACCAACTTCGATCTTTTTCAATGGTAATACCGTATTTTATTTATTTAATTATTTATTTTAGTACCTGGGGTCTTGACAATGCAAAAAAGTATATTGGCTGTATATTTTACTTTTTTTTTTTTTTTTTTTTTTTTTACAGACTTATAAGCGTTCAAACTTTAAAGATGCTAATGTTAAATTCATGTCTCATTTTATTAATACCTTTACAAAAAATAACTTTATATATATATATATATATATTTGCGAGATACACAGTAAAGAAACCCAAATTTATTCCATGATAACTTTTGATTCTGAAAAATATTTTTAATTATGAAAAATATAAATAAATTTATAATTAAAAAAATTATGAATTATGACCTATATGATTTTTTATGTAAAATAAATCCTAATGCTGAAAAATACAGTGTGTAAATTTGCAGCTCATTCCAGTTATAAGTTTTCGAGATATAAATAAATCTTTCTTTTAGAGTAGCTTAGGGGGCCGTCTCTTATGAAGTTTTGTATGAGATAACGAAGAAAATCTTTAAAAATAACTGAGAAAATTAAACTAATTATTTTTAATATTCATGATAACGAAGAAAATCTTTAAAAATAACTGAGAAAATTAAACTAATTATTTTTAATATTCATTTACGGGTCAAACTATATACAGTAATAGCATCAAACGCACAGAATTGATGGGGGAAGGAGATAATTTTTAGACATTAGTGATAGAAAAACGAAAATTCCCGTTTGTTTTCTATAGAAAACGAGCCCCGCCTATCATCGTTCTTTTAAAACAAGCAATATAGAAGTCACGAAAAATTGACTTTGTATATTCTCGTTAAACTCTATAATTTCTCTTGGAAAAAATATAAGCAAGCGCCATTTACCTCATCGATTACTGTTGATAAATTTTAAATCCTTTAAACAAACACTAGAAAAAAAAAAAATCAACAAAATAGGCGGGAACTAGAAAAATAGAAAGAAAGTAAAAATTGGCAATTAGAAAAACGAATAGAATTGGAATGCAAGACTGACTTGTTAAATCGCTTCTTAACTACCGTGATAAAGAAAGTGTTAATCATTTAGTTCATATATTGCTTTTTAAGCAAGGGGTGGAAGGTGTTGATAATTATTTCAAGGATACTTTAGTCTTAAAAATTACTTTTATTAACTCTTTCGCGACCATATTTTTGTCTTTTTCAGGACTGTGGGCGTTTTTTTTTTTTTTTTTTTTTTTTTTTGTATTACATTATTTTAAATCAATGTTTTCTGTATTCATATTTAAATTATAAATAAATATACATTAAAATTATACTCTTTCTAATCAAAGTATTTGTGTCCATAGTGCATTGATTGCACAGTTTGTATATTTTTAAGAAATAATTGTATATTTTAAAATATATTTTTAAGAAATAATGTAACTTATATAACCTAAAGAAACGCCCACTGGCGGAGTTACATATTTTTAAATGACGTGAATTCACGTCAGCTGTCGCGAAAGTGTTAATATACTTTAATTAAAAAATTGTATTTGCACAAATAGTACGGTTTCAAAGAGTTTAACTGACCCAAAATTGGTAAGTTCGATTAACATTATTTCATGTTTATTTGATGATAGCTTACAATAATTTATCTGAAAAGATTTAATTTATGTGCTGCTGTAGATATATATAATATATAGCTATATTATTTCATTTCATATATTATGTCAAACCTGCAAAACAAAGTTAGACCTGCTAACTATGCTAGTTTATCCGTAATGGTATTAAGCCCCGCCCTTTTTCCACACCAGAATAGTTGTAGAGTAATATTCAGCAATATGTTCTCATGATTAAATAAGAATCCTATTGCTCTACAACTATTCTGGTGTGAAAAAAAGGCGGGGCTTAATACCATTACGGATAAACTTGCATAGTTAGCAGGTTTACAAAGTGAAAGAAAATTTAAGCGTTATTGGTGATCAGTATAGCCATGATAGACACTTTCTAATTAAAAATGTCACACATTTTTCTAACAACATTGTCTGACCCATCTTAAGTATAATATATATTCAAATACATCTGAAATGTAATAAAAAAGCGCCACAAAACGTTTTAAAGTAATATTTACAAAACTGTGAATAAACACAATAAAATGCAATAAATAAATTTCCGACAATTATTTCCTGTCGAAAGAACACGCGACCCTTAGTCAGGAGAACAAAGTCACATTTACTTTTCTGTTCTGTATTGCTCTGATTTAAAGAACGAAGAAAGGCTGGGCTTGTCTTATTCAGAAAACAGGAATTCTTGATGCTAACACTAATGTTAAAAATCATCATTTTTGTTTCATTTCTTTGCGTGACTTCGTTATATAATTTGAAAATATTTTGTTTAATTTTCTATGTTTTTTTTTTTTTTTTTTTTTTTTTTTTTTTAATTTGCTTCGGTATCTCATGCAAAACTTTAAAAGAGACGGCCCCCTAATCCACTCCAAAAGAAAGATTTATTTATATCTCGAAAACTAATAACTGGAACGTGCTGCAAATTTGCACATCCATATTTTTCAGCATGAGGATTCTTTTTATGTAAAAATGAATATAGGTCATAATTCATAATTTTTATAAATATGAATTTATTAATAATTTTCAGAATTAAAAATGTTTTTAGAATCACAAGTAATGATGGATTATTTTTGGGTTTGTTCACTGTATCTCGTAATGTATATATATATATATATATAGTATATACCGATCAAGTTATTTTTTGTGAAGATATTAATAAAAGATTGAAATATGAATTTAACATTAGCACCTTCAAACTTTGAACGCTTGTAACTCTGTGAAAAAATAAGTTAGCTGTTGAAATCCCATGAATTCAAATATAAAGTAAAAACGGGACATTATCATTGAAAAAAATCAAAGTTGGTGCGCGTTTGATATACAGACGAACCCCAATTCAAAATTTCACTTCATTTTTTGAAACTACCCACAATTTCCCGTCGAAAAATACCTATTACATTTTTGTGCATCGATTAGCAACAAAGTTACGTCGAGTGTTGCGTTTTTTTTTTTTTTTTTTTTTTTTTTCCCCTCCCAACTGTACATAAATATTTAGATGCAAAAGTTAAAAAATATATATATATATTTCTCTTGTTAAAAGCAGAAAGCTATGCTTGTAAAATTGAAGGAAGAGATAAGGGGAACTTTGGAAATAGGGAACTATTAGACTGACCGGTGACACAAAAGGGCATTATACAACAGAAGATCACGAGGCCACCAGTAATTGGGAAGAAGGGAGTTGGAAATTTTAAGAATCTTAGTTTCTAAGAATAAAGATATAACCTCGAGTAAAAGGAGGAGGAGTAAGAAATTCATTGGTAAAATAAAATAATAATAATGAAAATAAATAAATAAATAACGTTGCAAAAAAGGAAAAGGGCCCGTTGGCAGCATAGGAGTGCCCAAGATGGGACAGAGTTTGAGGAACAAAAGATTTTCAGATGATGATAAAAATTTAAAAATAGAAGTGTGATAAAAAAAGAAAATTTTTAAAGATAGAAATCTTATAACTTTGAAGCTGAAAGCCCCCGTCTTCAGCTTTTCTACAGTAACCATGCGTCATTGGGCAGCGATGGTTCGACTGGTGATCTAATGTCAAACGGATCTCTAGGCCATATATCCACTTTGTCTTTGAAAGGTCAAAAATTATTATTTTGAGAGTTGTTTTTTAGAATTTTGTCCCGCTAGATTTGCAATCCGACGCACTGTGTCTGGGGTAGAAACTTCCCCCCCCCCCTTTAAAAAATTATTCTATTTATTGAAATTTTAACAGTGGAGATATAATTAATTGAGTCTGGAAATTTGGGTACAACATTCTTTACGGGTCTAATAGTGGAATACAAAATAAAAAAGAAAAAAAAAAAAAATTCCATCGTGGCGTGTTAGTCCAGCCCCCCTTCTACCCCACAAAAACAAAGAAAGAAAAAATAGTTCAATTTGTTGAAATTAAGAAAAATAGGAAAATAGTTTATGGTTTAGAAATTCTACGAAAATGCTCTTGAGGTGTCTAATAATTCAAGCTTGCCAACCATCTCATTATGAAGCGTAGTACTTTTAGTCACCGCCTTTTTTTGTACACCAGTCATTTTTTAGAGTAATTTCATTCTTATTTAATCGTAACACTATTTGGAGAGAATTGCTCTAAAAATAAAGTGGTGTGGGAAAAGGGGCGCATTTTCAAGGGTGTTAACAAGTCTACGCTTATTAATGAGATGGTTGGCAGTCCTGCTAATAATGGAAAACAAAAAAAGTTCCCAGACCTGGGGTGAGAGTTCCCCCCCCCCCTCCCCACCTTAAACAGGAAAAAAAAAAAAAATCGTTGAAATTAAGAAAAATTTGGAAATTTAAGTAGTTTTGGAACTTAGGGACAAATTTTTTGAGTGGTCTAATTATAGGAAACGAATGGTTCATCATTTTCTGGTGTGGGAGATTCTCTGCACCCCCTTTTCACCCCATAATCGCAGAATTCGTTGAAAGAAAAATTAAATTAGTAGAAATAATTTATATAATTTTGGAATTTTTAAGATATTACGCTTGGAAGTTCTGAGTGAAGAAAGAATGTCTTTCTTATTCTCCCGAAACCAAATAGTTCCTTCAGATTAGAAAAAAAAAAAAAAAAAAAAAAAAAATGAATGAAATATACAAATTTGAAACTTTGGGAAAGAACTTATATGGGGTATCTTAATGGAAAACAAAGCAAGTTCTTCTTTGAGCTCCCCCCCCCCCCATAAAAACACCTTTGAAATTTTCCTCCGTGAGTCTTATATATATATATATATATATTTTTTTTTTTTTTTTTCTAATTTATGTAAAATTATTTGCTTTTCAAAAACAGCTACTATTAAAAAATAATAATAATAAAATAAATAAATAAAATTAGAAATTCTAACTTCTAAACTTTCATTAAATTATTTATTTTAATTTATAATTGTTACCAAGAAAATTAAACTTTAAATTTTACATCTACTTTTTAAGATAGCACGCGATCGTGTTTTATATAAAAATCAAATCATTAAATTAATTTTTTTTTACTTATTTTTATTTCATATTATTGCACGCGCACTTTTCATTTCCTAATTCAAAATTTAAAAAAAAAAAAAAAGAAAGAAAGAAAAAAATTCAATATTGTTTGTAACGATACTGTATAATTTTCCTTTTCTTTTTCTTAAAAAAAAAAAAAAATGATTTTGATGAAATTCTGGCAAAAGCAGAATTTAGTTTAGGACGGAGGACTATTAGTTTTTTTTTTTTTTTTCCCAACTATAACATCGCTTTCAAATTATTCAATTATATTTTCGATAAATTTTAGATTTCGATAAATGTTCAACTATCGAAAAATGATTTCGACAAATGTCCAACTATCGAAAACGACAAAGCAAAAATCGCTGTCTGAGACTAATAGACCCTCAGTCCTAAAAAAAAAAAAAATGTTTTTTGAAAAATTCTGAAAAAAAAAAAAAAAAAAAAATGCCCTCTGCATTATGTGTAAATGAACAATTACTTTGACTTTATTTTAAGTTTAAAAAAAAAAAAAAAAAAAAAAAAAAAGAAAATTGAAAAATTCAAATGATTATAATGAACTTTAGGTAATAACTTGGTAAAATAAATAGAAAATGCAGGTAACACAATTTTAATGTAAAGTTCATCATAAATGTTATCTTCAAACATTTCTATCACGTCAATTTGCTCCCTATTGCTCGTGATAGTGTTTACACATTATTGTGCACAATAAGTCTGCTTTAACACATTTGTACTTTCTGCCTTAACCTTGCGTATAATAGCTAAATGAAACCAAATTTAGTATATTTTCTGGAGCAGATGCTTATCTTAGATATATAGGAGAAAAGTAGGAATTAGATACCTTTCACTCCAAGATCTATTAATCCAAGTGATATCCCAACTACATCTGTACTTACTGGTAAACCGTATGAGAATAGAGGAATGCAGCATCAATGGTAGGCAGCAAGTGAGAGGGGACAACAGCATTGCTTGTCTGACTTTCAAGTTCATTAAAACATTGAAATCTAAGGCCTTTCAATATTTTCATTTCAGTAGTTATACATCTACTTTTATAAAACTTTATTGTACAATTATAAATTTTTCACCAAATTTTTTAGTTGAATAACGAGTCGATCTTTGTTCATTGAACATTTTGGGTTCGTCATAGAGATGGTGAGATCGCTTAAATGACTGAGCCACTTACACTTCCTTTTTCCAAACGTGGCCGAAGTGGTGTCGCAACCACTCCTTGCATGAAAAAATAGGATTGAATCCTAGTGATTGTTGGTAACAGAGAAACTTTGCAAGTCCTTGGAACTATATATGAGGAGCAAACATTCAAACCGTGTTTTCTCCTTCGAATGCAATTTTTCAGAAAACACAAAAAACTGATAAATTAAAAAATAACCCTTCTTAGACCCTAATTATCATTTGGTTAGTTGTATTATTGGTTACTAGAAAAATCTGTAGGCCTACTTTACCTAATAAACTTAGAGTTAATTAGAAAAATGTATTTGAAATTTGGAGAAAGCATGTTTTGACCGAAACACAGAGGAGAAAACATGTTTTGAATGTTTCCAATGTGGACAAAACATTTTTTGAATGAAAAAGTATGTGGCTCGAATATTGATGAAATAACATTCTTAATGTAATTAACAGAACAGATTTTGTTATGTAATTATAAAGTTAAATTAAATATTTACGCGTGAAAAATCATCATGCAAATTGTAGGGAAGAACTAAAATTTTTAAGCCAATTTGAAATTTAAATTTTTAAACCAATATCGTCACTTAAGCAATTTCATGCTTCCTCTGTTTCTTCATATTCTACATGAAAGTTATTAGTAATGATATCTTTATACCATTTAAAAACAGGCTGATTTTTTCACTCTTCACCATACATCAATTGTAAAAGTTTGTCTATGTCATTCTGATGCCTTTAAGTTTGAGATGAATTCTTTTACCTTGTTTTTTTTATTAATGCGTAAGTGGCTTTTTCTATCCCCTGCTCTGTTTTCCTCGATAGGTTCACCAGCATGTACCTTAGTAACAATATTGGCTAGGATTGTACGACCTATTTTAGTTTTAGCCATGAAATTGTTTTTACACACAGGAATTCTCCTACCACTGCTACTAGTAATAAAATAAGAAGCAGAAAATGCATGCTGTAAGCCAGATGATTGAGATTTTTTTTGGGGGGTTGGGTTATTAGGTCTGTGTCGAGTTACATTTTTTGTAACAACCAATGAGGCTATAATAGAATCTCGTCGCTGTTTGTCCGGAATTTCGTAAAGTCTATCCCGAAACTTCTTAACGTCATTAGGTCTAACATCAGTGCATGAAAAAGTATTAATATAATGTTTGCATGGAGCATAAATGTTGTTATCTAAAGGTGCTGAATATCGTTTCTTTTTCGCTTCTTTTCTTTTTCCACCAATTCTCTGTTTTTTTTCTAGTTCCATAATTAGAAGTACTCACTAATACACCATCTATTAATTCTTCCATTTGAAAAAAAAAAAATAATAATAATAAAGTACACTCCTCTAAAATGAAGAAAACAAGGTAGAACTAACGAAAAAAAAAAACATAAAAAGCTGGTACATGTACGAGTCACGCGACCAGAAAGAGCAGTACTGACTGGTTGGCTGGAGAAATCACAGTTTGACTGAAAACAGGCTCTGGAGGAAACACTGTTTGATTGAAACCCTAACTTTCTAAGAGCATTTATAATGTAATAAAAATTATTTTGGTTTAAAATAATAGTATAATTTTGTGCTATTTAATGTTGAGTTCACAGAAAAATCACTAACTCATTTTTTTTTTTATTTTTGGAGAAAACACGGTTTGAATGTTTGCTCCTCATATATATATATATATATATATATATTTTTTTTAAAAGGTTTCCCTTCTCTTTCTTCAATAGTAGAATGTCCATCTCCTCTGGGGATCTAGAACGAGCTTATCGAAATGCACTCGTTATCGGAATTTCTCCGATGTGACGTCACATTCCGATAGCCTTTCTTATTTCGCTAGAACGAACTCATCGAATTGCTTTCATTATAGGAATTGCCTAGCGGAATCGTTTTCTGAAATTTCGACTGGTCTTTGCCGAGTGGAATCATCGTGAGATAAACAATATACAGTTCCAATGGCGTCCATCTTGGCATTAAGTGTTATTCAAGAAAATGAAATAACAAGTTTTAAATATATTTAAATCTTAAAAATTAAGTTAAATGAAAATTGTTATATATATATATATATATATGTGTGTGTGTGTGTGTATAGGGAACTAAAATTTTTATTTAAAAAGTATGAAGAATAACATTTCTAAAGTTATTGAAAATTAATTAAATTTAATGAAAATTACAATAAATACCTAAGTATTTGTTCTGTAATTAAAATTCATATTAATCATGTACAATATTAGTAACATATTTATTAAGAATAACGCGTCTTAATATTTAATGTTATTAAAAATTCAGTTTAATGAAATTGCAATTATATATATATATATATATATATATATGTATTAAACTAAAAGTCTTATTTAAAGTATATCTATGAATGATGTAAGTCTCAGTATATAAAGCATTAATAAAGCTTAAAGGAAATTATGATAAAGATTTATTTTCCCTGGAACTAAAATTTCCCTTTTTAAATTTTATTATAATTGAATTAAGTAAGTTTGAGATACAACACGTCAATTCTATATTCACTTGCAAAACTTCATTTGTAAGTAGCTATATAATAGAATCTAATAAGAATTTCACTTCTTAGTGAGGAAAAAGTGTGCAAATTAAAAAAAAAAAAAAAAATTATTATTATTATTATTATTTTTTATCTAAATTAGACATATTATGTAAAATCACTTACGAAATGAAAATTATTTTTAAAAGACTGTTTTACTTTTTCTTACTTTAAAGAGAGATAATTTTTACGATGCTTAAAGGTTTAAAATTATACAGCATATTTTATGGTATATTTTAAATTCTAAAAGATATTCTAGAAACAGTACATACAAGCATGCAAATTACAAAAAAAGAAAAAACTGATCAGTATTCAATTATGTAATTGATTTCAAAAATATCTCTTTAAATAAACAATATTTTAATATCAATAGCTGTTATATATTTTGTAAAATATGCAATGCATTTATAGTTATATATAGCTTTAGAATAGATTAATAATATAAAACGAAAACACCAAATTTGCATACAGATAAGTGAATGATACATCATATTTTAATGTAAAATTGCATCACAAAAGTACTAAATAAAAAGTAAGTGTGCCCAACATGTTCAAAAGACTTTATATAAAAGTTTACAGAAGCAAATATATCGATTGAGATAAATTATTTCACTGCTTTCGAGAAATACAAATGCAAACACATCATTTTGTATAATCATAAAAATTTTAAACTAGAAACAACTGACACAACATTAATATTTCAAAGCTGTCAACTATTTCATTTTCACCTTAGATTAAGAAATAATATTATCATCAAATTGCAGTTTTTTATTTGCTTTCTACAGTTAAATACTCCAAAAATTATTATTCGAAAAACTCTGATATTAAATCTTTTAAAAAATGCAAAATGTTAAAGTCCTTTCTTTTTCTTTTCTTTTTTTTTTTTTTTTTTTTTGAAAAAGGGGGGGGGGGGGGATTTGCAGAATTTTTTTTTCTCTGGGGACTGGCAGTATGATAAATTCTTCGAAAAGTAAAATTAAAACAAAAATATATACTATTATGTTTGCTTTAAGACATGTTAATACAATAAATCAATTATAATAATACATGTACAAAAATAAATAAATAAAATAAATAATAATTAAGGAAATTAAAGAAATCACGATGTTAATGTTTATATGGACAAAGTAAAAACATATTACCTGTATTATACCCAACGTTTTTTTATCCATAGTAAATAATTCCTCGTTCGTAATTGTGTAAAGAAATAAATGCTAGTAACTAACACTTTAAGGCGTAAAATCATTTACATTCGCGGCCTTAGAATGCTGGTAACTGACAAAGATTGAATTTCGATAATAACACTGGTTTATTATATAGAAAATACATACGTTATTTTTTAAAATAATGAAGCTAAATACTCTTCTCTTCTATCTTCTATATAATAATAAAAGAAGATGTCTGTCTGTCTCTCTGTCTGTCTGTCTGTCTGAGCATCTATACGTTCAGTCCCTACTGAACGCAGAACTACAAAATTTGACATACGGGTGCTCAGAAGCCTGCCCGAGTGCATAGTGAAAAAAGAATTTAAAAATCTTAATTAGTTCCGGAGATATTAATTAAAACGTCGACCAATGTTTAATTAAAAAGTAATTTCAGCCCTTTCAGCGTGTTCCTCAAAAGAGGAAGCAGAGAGAGAAAAATTTCGCGGGTTTTTCTAAAGCGATCGCTGCCGATCTGTTGGAAATATCAAAAATACACCTATACCACGAGAAAGAGCATTTCGTACCGATTCTTACGGTACAATTTTTTTTTTTTAAATACGAATTTTTTTTATTTTTAAAAAGAGTTTTTAAAAGGGTCGAAAATTTTTCTTTTTCGCGATCATCTTTTTTGAAACGCCCTATACGACCGAGTAACGGTTCCATTTCTTAACACCTGGTATATTTGAAAGGGTCATTTAATCCTCTTTCGAACCATATAAACATTTTTACAAAATACGGATTAGCGAACCATATTTTTAGATTTTACGAAACATCGATTTTTTCACAAAACATTTTATAACTCAAAAGCGTTTAGAGATAAATCATTTCTTTTATATATATATATAGATCTCGCTTCAACAGTTCAATTCCCAAAAGATTGAGAGAAAATTTCAAAAACTGAATGAGTTATAATTTTTTTAAATTTTCAGTACCGCGGCAGTTTTCAATGAAATTCTGAATCGACGTTTCTGAATTTCTTGCAACTGACCTTGACAGAGAAGAGAGAATAAGATTCTTCAGAGGTCGGGAAAAAGTTGCTTTTCGTTTTTCGGCCACGTGACAAAGTATACTGGAAATAAAAAAAGCAGTTTTTGAAATTTTTCAATTTAAAATCGATCAAAAGCAGAACTTCGAAATTGCCCGTCATTATGGTTCACCTGTATGCAGTTAAAAAATCTAAAGTATAGCTTTAAAAATAAAATAAATAGACATTATATTTATTTAAATTCATTTTTATTTCATCTGTTAATGACACCATTCACCAATTTCATCTGTTAATGAGTTACTTTTAACAGAATAATACTGATTTTTCTTCCCTTTTTTTTTTCTTATGAATTCGGTTGTAAACAAGCAGTTTTGGAATTCTTAAATTTTAGATGGATTTCAATAGAAATCGTTAATCGCCCTTGATAGATTAGTCATTTTGAGTCTAAAATATATCATAGATATTCATTATTGTAATACATGATATACATCATGTATTACAATAATCATTACAATAATCATGATATCATTATTGTAATACATGATAGATATTTTAAAGTATTTTTATTGCAGGCTATTAAAATGATATAAGTCGTTCAAATTCTGTACGAAACTTTCTGAGAAAACTACGGAAAAACCAGAAATTTTTTATTCTTTTATATTTTACAGAGTTTCAAATTCAGATTTTTCGCTCACATTTCGTACAAAAATTTTTAACGGTATATAGCCCGGAATTAAGCAAGTTTTGGAGAAAACCACAGATAAGTCAAACACAAATCTTTTAAAAAAATGTTATACGGTGCCGCAGGCGCCACCGAGCGGGACTTACGCAAAGTCAGAAATTTGAAAGATCATAACATGGTGAGCGAACAGGATGTTTCAGATACTGAAAAGGGAAGAGGGCGCCGAAGGCGCTACCGCACGGGAATTTACTGCGCTTTCAATAAGCTATTTTCACGATATATCGATAAGCTGTTATTAGACCTGAAACGGGAAAAAGGCGCCACCGAGCGAGAGTTTCGTAAAGTCGGATTTTTCAGGGATCGCGAACCAGCTGGTCGCCGAAGGCGGCTAGTATAATAATAAAGAAAGATGTCTGTCTGTCTCTGTGTCTGTCTGTCCGTCTGTCTGTCTGAGCATCTATACGTTCAGCCCCTCTTGAATGCAGAAGTACAAAATTTGACATACGGGTGCTCCGAAGCCTGCCCGAATGCATAGTGAAAACAGAATTTAAAAATTGTAATTAGTTGCGGAGATATTAATTAAAATGTAAACCTTGCATAAAAATAGATATTTTAACGAAGTTAAAAACAGAAAAAGGTGGAAAATAAATTAGAAATATTAGTCCGATCGTTACGAATTTGGTACCAAAAGAAAGGGGATTTTTTTCCGAATATAAGAGTGCAAGTGGCTTATCTCTACAGCAATTAGATTTTTTGAAATTAACTAAAGTATCAAATTTAGTTGGAAACAGGCAGAATACGTAATTATTTCATTTATCAAAGATTCTCCAGTGCCAGGTGCTAGACATGCTGGCTTCCGGTCGGGAAAAAATGTTTTTCGTTTTTCGCCCACGTGACAAAGTAGTGGAAATAAAAAAAGCAGTTTTTGAATTTTTTCAATTTAAAATCGATCAAAAGCAGAACTTCGAAATTGCCCGTTATTATGGCTCACCTGTATGCAGTTAAAAAATCTAAAGTGTAGCTTTAAAAATAAAATAAATAGACATATTATGTTTATTTAAATTCATTTTTATTTCATCTGTTAATGACACCAAAAGTTACTTTTAACAGAATAATATTGATTTTTTTTTTTTTTCCTTTTTTTTATGAATTCGGTTGTAAAAAAGCAGTTTTGGAATTCTTAAATTTTAGACGGATTTCAATAGAAATCGTTAATCGCCCTTGATAGATTAGCCATTTTGAGTCTAAAATATATCAAAGATATTCATTATTGTAATACATAATACATCATTCAAAAGATATTTTAAAGTATTTTTATTGCAGGCTATTAAAATGATATAAGTCGTTCAAATTCTGTACGAAACTTTCGGAGAAAACTACGGAAAAACCAGAAAATTTTTATTCTTTTATATTTTACAGAGTTTCAAATTCAGATTTTCGCTCACATTTCGTAGTAATAATTTTTAACGGTATATAGCCCGGAATTAAACAAGTTTAGGAGAAAACCACAGATAAGTCAGACACAAATTTTTAAAAAAAATGTTTGTATTATCTTTGTATTTCAGCTTCTAATTAGTATAATTTCATTTTTATATTATCGAAAGTGGAATTCGAGATTCATCTGATTTACACGTTTTAAGGTTTCCTGATTAGGTTTTCTTTTGTATCTCAGCTACTAATTAAAATAATTTCATAAGTAATACATTATTTGAAACCTTTTTTGATTTGGAATTGAACAATATATTACAGAAATTTCTACCGCCAGATAGCGCTGTAATATTTTAAAATTTCAATACTTCAAATTCTAATGAGCGAGGAAGTTGTTGTAAGTTCGAAAACGGGGATAAGGCGCCGCAGGCGCCACCGAGCGGGACTTACGCAAAGTCAGAAATTTGAAAGATCATAACATGGTGAGCGAACAGGCTGTTTCAGATATTGAAAAGGGAAAAGGGCACCGAAGGGGCTACCGCACGGGAATTTACTGCGATTTCAATAAGCTATTTTCACGATATATCAATAAGCTGTTATTAGACCTGAAACGGGAAAAGGGCGCCGCAGGCGCGACCGAGCGGGAGTTTCGTAAAGTCGGATTTTTCAGGGATCGCGAACCAGCTGGTCGCCGAAGGCGGCTAGTATTAAATAAAATAGAAACACACGTTCACACTTTCGCAAGGAGAGGCAGCCATCTTTGTTTATCTAAGAAATCCAAGTGGAATCTCGCAGGGAGATTGAAATCATCCTTGTCTGTGATTGGTCAACTTAAACCGATTTCGAAAGTAGTTTGGGTGCTTTGGAAGAACTTTCTATTCACCTTTCCGATAAGGTGGTTCTAGGGTATAAAATGCATGTCGGAATGATTTGGGTCGGAAGTCGAGCATTCCGCTAGCGAAATGTTTCCGCGTCGAATTCTTTCCGATGGGTTCGTTCTAGAGCTCCTGGAGCGAAAGCTGTCAGTAAAACAGTAAGGTCAACATATTGTCCAACAATAACTTGCTTGTTTAAGTGAGAGTCATCATTTGCTTTTCTAACATTGACAACATCTGCGTCATCTTTTGCTATCCTTGCTTCGATACCAGCACTCATTGGCATAATCTTTGAGCAAGCTGCGAAATAAATCTTTCTTTGTTATTCAAATTGCTAAGAAATGTTGACGGAGTTTCAACAAGGCTTGTCAAATCAGTAAATAAATATCCCGTGATTTATCTTCATTAGTCGTCTTTGAAGTTTTTTTTTTTTTTTTTTTTCAGTTATAAAGCACTTTTAGTGTAGCCATCAAAAATTATAGCAGCATTAAACTTGTAATGTCGTCGAATGAAAGAGATGCATATTTCATAAACATTACCAAATTTTCCTTTATTCGGTCTCATGACACATTGGATGAAGTACCCTCCATCTATCACAAAACCAAACAAACAAACAATAACAAAAAAAAAAAAAAAAAAAAAAACTTCACCTTTAATATTAATAATCTTACGAATTCGATAGTCCCACCTCCTGTTTATCTGAAGGTGTTATACAATTTTGGGAGGAAAGCGAAACGACGGAGGGTCTTCTGAGGGATGGGGCGTTCTTTCTTTTCCATTACTAAACGATTCATGAATGTTATCCTAAAATTTCAAACATTTATAAAATTATTTTCTGATTTTTCTTAATCTGAAAAAGCCATAAGGTTTGGAGTGAAAATACGTGTGTGTGTGGGGGGGGGGGGGGGAGCATACTGGTGTGAAAAAGAAGGCGGAACTAGCAATACTACGGAATGTTAATTACATACTTGCCGACCATCTCATTAATAACCGTACAATTGTTAACGCCTCTTGAAAAAAACGCCCCTTTTCTCACACCACTTTATTTTTAGAGTAATTCTCTCTAAATATTGTTACGATTACTAAGAACAAAATTACTCTAAAAATGATTGGTGCGAAAAAAAAAAAGCGGTAACTAAAAATTGCACGGTTCATAATGAGATAGTCGGCAAGTATGTAATTAGTATGTTGGTAAGTATGAAATAAAAATGTGTGGATGCTAATGTTAAATCAATATGACAAACATTAATTTATATATTCCCGAAAGTTATTAAATTAAAATTTTCTTTTTTTTATACGTTAGAATGAAGTAACCCAAACATATTCGATGCAATTTTTTATTGAAAAATAAATTAATTATGAAAAATATTAATAAATTCATATTCGAAAAAATTATGACCTATATTAATTTTTGCACGAATAGAACAGGCATAATCAGAAACAAGGGTTTCCAAATTTACAGCTCGTTCCTAACATTATTTTTCGTGTTACAGCGATATTTCACATTTTATTGCTGTTAGGGAGGCATCACTTGATATAATTTGTACCATCTGTAAGTACATATCTGTATATAATCCGATGGAAAACTATTTTAATTTACTTTTATGTTATTCTTATTGTTTTCTAAGAAACATTTTGATGTTTATTTTTCACAAATTGGCTAATTTTTGTAAAATCACCGTAATGATGGCGAGAGATTGCGAAAGAATTCCAAAAGAGAACAAGCCTCGCCTTCTACATCGCTAAAAAAATATGAAAAAAGAAAAAAAAAACTATTTTGCGTATTCGTATTTGACTCTGTATGTGACGCTGGTATGCATAAAACCCAATGGCATTTTCTACGTCGATTGCTGAAGATAAAACTTAAATGATTTAATTACGAATACATAGAATTATTTTGTTTTATAATGTAAAATTTTAGAAAAATTTATAAAGGCGAGGCTTACGTTACAAGATAAGGACATATCCGATCCTGGTACGTTAAACCTTTCTTATTAAATATTAAATAGCTTTTCCTACTTTTTCACCGCTAAAATTCTGTTTTAACCCTCTTGTCCTTTATTTGCATTTGAATATTGTAGGTTTCGAACATTTCAAGTTAAATGTAATACTTTAGAAACGCGGTAAGGCGAGGCTTATTATTTGAAATAACAATACGCATACGATATCAGGGATGGAACACGGGCGCAGAATTCATACCGGAATCTGTTTAAGAAATTTTACTACCTAGAATATCGTTGATTTAAGAAGTAGAAAATTTTCTTACATTGATAGTGGTATGAATACTGCGCCCGTGTTCCATCCCTGCGATATATATATATTGTATTATTATTAATATTTAATAATTTTTATAGTATTTTTACCACGAATATTCTGTTTTAATCTTTTTGTCACATTTTTCCATTTGTTTACTCTATCATTTGTAAGCTTTATGTTATTTAAATTTTATCGCATAATGTAAAATAATATTAAATGTTTTTAAATACAAAATTAAATGTTGAAAAAGTTTTTTTTTTTTTTTTTCTCCCCAGTTTATAAAATCTGTTATTGAAACAAAACGCAGAATTACTTATTTTCGTTTATTTCCAATCACGGTGTAAATTTCGCATTTAATATGGGGAAAATTTTAAAAACAAAGTAATATGTCTTATCACTTTTAAAGACATAGACACTGTTCTTGCACTTTTCATAATTAAGAATTTAAGTATAGTAAATGACTGTATAACGCGGGAGATTCGTTCTGATTAATAGGAAATCGCATTATGTGGGACATAATAATCCAGGGACAGGGGCGCAGAACTCATACCGGTATTTGTTTAAGAATTTTCTCTGCCTACAATATCATTGATTTAAGAAGTAGAAAATATTGTTACATTGATAGTGCACAGTTCGTGCAGTCCTTGAATTCTTTTAATGTTCTGCACCACTATTATTTTACTGCAATTTGGGATGTTAAAATTTCCTTAAAGCTGAAAAGGAAATATGGCCTGTAAAAATACTGGTGGGAGAGTCCTTGAAAAAAGGCGTGGCCGTACGAACCATGTAGTGGAATTCTGCGCCTGTGTTACGCCCCTGATTATCAGACCAATTTGTGCAAGCTCAGTTCAATATTGAAAAATTTTATTTCATTTCATTATGATTACAACTATTTTGTTTTGTTTTTCATTGTTTTCTAAGTAAGATTTCGATGTTTACGATACAAATTAACCTAGTTGTAAAATTAACGCAATGCAGGTGGGAAATTTTGATGTCATTCCAAATGAATAATAAATCTCACCCTCTGGCTTCTTCTGAAGGAATACATTACTTTAAAAAATGTTTCTTTTTAGCTTAATTTTATTTTGTTTGACTTTTTATAGGACGCTAGCATATATAAATAAATGAAATTTATCGTTTCGATTCTTGATGACAAAATTTCAGTTACAGTGAAACTTGAGTAATTCGAACTTGCTTAATTCGAAATCTGGATAATTCGAATTTTTCACTCGGTCCCTTGAATTTTGTATTAAAAGAATGTTAAAAAATCATGGATAATTCGAATTCTATTTTGGATAATTCAAATTTTTCATACGATTACATTTAAAATATTACAGTAAAATTGTTCCCGGAATTTTTCTCAGCTAAAGTGCATTAATATTTTTTTTAACAGTCTTTCAAAAGAAGGATAACGAAATACAAGAGAAGCCCCTACCTAGTGCATCAGAAGATATGGTTCATATACATGAACTTCGAGGTTTTTTTTTTTTTTTTAATTATTGAAAGTCATGTCTAATGTAGAAGATTCTATTTTTGTATTAATTGATAGGTTGAAGTCATATGCTATTGACACAAAGGTTGTACTTAAAGAAGCAATCAAAAATATCTGACTATTTTTAAAAAAGTTTTGAATAATGAAGCTCGTAAAAAACATTGATTTAATGGGGGAAAAGTTTATGTATTAAATCTTTGATTATAGATTTTCAATTTTTAAATTTCTCTTCTTTTTGACAAAATAGTATATGTAATTCGAATTTTTTGATATTTCGAATTGTTCTCTGGTCCCTTCAACTTCGAAATATCCAAGTTCTACTGTATTTAATCATGAATTCATTAAATAATTATTATGTTTTACAGAAACGTTTAAAGGCGTGACTAATTACTCAAAATAGGAATGCTTTTGAACAGTATCTCTTTTATCTTGAATATTAAATATCGTTTATCAGATTTTTGCTATCAATTTTTTGTTTAAATCTTGTTATCTATACTTTTGTATATTGTATATTGCAGGTTTGTACGCCTCAAATTAAATGTAACACTTTATAGAAAAACTTTCGTGCGAGGCTTACTGTACAAAATAAAAATATACCCTAGAAAAATAGATAAATTCTTTTTTTTTTAAAGCATTAAACATTTTTCCTAATTTTTACCACTATTAATATTAATACTATTATCATTATTACTATTATTATTTTATCTTACTATCTACATTTATGTAATTGAATATTGTAGGGTTCATATGCCTCAAACTATTTAAATTTTAACTCATAAAGTGACGAAATAATCTATTTCATTTTTATTAAAAACTAGCTGGCTTTCCCCGCTTCGCTGGACTCTATACTTAAATGAGTTGTCAAATCATATGTCATTATTAATAACCTAAGTTCAAGTTCCTGCTGTGTTCGGCTACAGGTTTTTTTTCCGCTGGCAACGTGAAGAGTCCGGCTTCCCACTGCCTTCGGCAGAACTTACCTGCTTCTTACTTCCCCTTCCAAAGCGGGTATGTCTGTAATTTTGCAAAATCCCACCAAAGTACATAATGCGTACACTTAATCAACATCCACACAGCAAAATTCGCCATTCTAAGATAATTTAAGCCGAATTCAAACAGGAAAACGTGTTTTTACACGTATTTATCGCCCCCCGACTCCAAGGGGGTTTAGGGGGCGGGGAAATTTCGTAAAGTCCCGTTACAATAAGTGTCAGATACATATGAACAATTTACACACCAAATTTCGTGAGTGCAGATCCCATAGATTTCCCAAGACAAATTTAGCGCTAAAAAGAGGATTTCGAAATTGCAACTTCCTACGCCACCCCATCCCCTCCAAAAAAAAAAAAAAAAAAAATGTGTTTTTGGAAATATTCTAAAGAAATTACATGGCTGTTTTCAATACCTTTGTAACATTTTTAGTAGAGCTCTACTCAAAAATCCGGAATTTCTGAAATTTCCCCCAGGAAAACGATTTTCCCTTCTCTCTCCTTTAAGAATCAAGAATTCCAAAATCGTACATAATGTTTTATTTATACCAAGTCTAGTCTCCTCTTGTGCAATTTCTTCACCGTGAAGTAATTTGGGGCCGAGTTACACTTACAATAATTTTTTTCCTCCTGCACCACTAGGGGGAATTCGATAAATCCCGTTACTTTAAGTGTTGGATACATATAAACAGTTCAAGCATCAAACTTCGTGACCGCAGCTCTCATAAATTTCCCAGGACATACTTAGTGCTTAAAAGTAGCAAATTCGAGACCACCCCCCTTTTAGCGCTAAATCTGTCTCTTGGGCAATCTGCCTCGAATTTGCCCTTCGTAACACATACTACCTACCAACGCCCCCACCCTCGGCTAAAAAAATATGTGGCAGATCACAAAAAAAATCAAAAACGTGTTTTGTAAATATCTTTAAGAAGACGCATGGCTGTTTTCAACATCTTTGTTCCATTTTTGATAGAGTTCTACTCAAAAATCCGGAATTTGTTATCTTGCCAAAAATTGACCCTCCCCCCCTTCCTTAAAAATCAAAACATCCTAAATTGCAGATAATGTTTTATTTGTACTCATGTGTAGTCTCCCCACTTGCAATTTCTTCACTGTGAAGTAATTTGTGAGTTATGCTTACAAAGATGTTTTTGTCTTCTGTTCCCTCAAGGGGGGGGGGGGATGGAGGTAATTCTGATAAATCGCGTTAGTTTAGGTGTTGGATACGTATAAACTATCCAAAATTCATAATTCCTATAGATTTCCCAGGACGAATTTAGCGCTAAAAGGTGTGTCTCGATTTTGCCCCCTCGTAACCCCCAAAGAATATCGCAAATCCCAAAAAACCAAAAATGTGTTTAGAAATATCCTAAGGAAGTCGCATAGCTTTTTTTTTTTCAACATTTTTCTTCTGCTCAAAAATCCAAAATTTGCGATATTCCCCACCAAAAATGGATTTTCCCCCTTTCTCCCCTGAAAAATCGAAAATTCCTAAATCGCAGATAATGTTTTATTTTTACTTATATCTAGTCTCCCCGTGTGTAATTTTTTTACTGAGAAGTAATTCGGAGTCGAGTTATGCTTATAAGCGTGTTTTAGAATTTTGCACCTTCAGGAGGGCAACGGTGGGTGGGGAATTTCCAAAAAGTTGATAGATATAATTTTAAGTTGGGTAAGGACCTAAATTCCTGCCGATCGCCGTTGAATTTCGTTCAACCGTTCGCACGTGATACCCGGACAAATATAGCGTTACAGACATACACACGCACACAGACAACATTTTCTAAAGTCATTTCTGGCTTCCATCGTGTGTGAAACGTAAATATATCGCAAAGTTTTTTGATTTTGAAAAATTTACAGATAAAAGTCTGATTTTATTAATATAGATAATAATAAATTGAAACCCTATTTACGATTACCTTATGTATGTAATTATTTTTTTAATTTATAATTTGCTACAAATGTCTTTTTTATGAGTTGTCCGAGAGAAGTAAATCTCAAATGGCTTAATCCTCCCATAGGCAATCTTTTCGTAACACAGTGTGCATTCATCGCGAAATGCGTCAAATAGGCAGCGTTGCTTAATTTACATTTTTTTTTTTTTTTTTTTTTTTTAAGTCTATTATTTTTCTTTTTGTTTTTTTCTTCGGAACAGCTTTAGTATCAAATCCCCAAGCAAAATTTGAAATTTGGCTTAAAAGTACCTAGGACATTTCTCGCCAACTTCTTTATATCCTACTCTGCTATAGTCATTATAATTCATTGCCAAAATGGCAAAAATAAAATAAAATAAAATAAAATGTTGAAAAGAGGCTAAGTTGCTAAATTAAATAGACATAAAAATAGGCAAATATTACAACAAAAAATTTGTTAAGAATATTGTTTACAAATGTCCCTACAAGTTGGCAACACAGGGGTGCAGATATTAATGGCGGTACTGCGGGAAAAAATGTTTAGACCATAAGAAGTCTGCAAAACGATTAGAAATGTTTAAAAAGGTTGTGTAGCATGAAGCAAAAGCTCAAGACGTTGCACCAGCTTCTATGCCAGAAGACCGCATACTTGCCAACGTTCTAATTAATATTCCGTAAGATATTTAGTTCCGCCTTTTTTTTTTTTTTAATACTTGTCTTCTTTTAGAGTATTTTTCTTCTTATTTAACCCCTTGAACTGCAATTTATTTTCAGTCAGCACTGCTCATGCAGACAATTTAATTTTCTTAGTTTTAAGAGGAGGGATTGATATAGAAACTTACGGTTTTTTTGCTCAAATAATTTGTTATTATTAAAAATAATATTTGTTTCACACATTTATATGAATGTTTATTGTTATATATACATATAAGAACATAATTTGGGTCGGGAAATTCATGACGAGCTAGACTCGTCATTTCAGTTCAAGGGGTTAATCGCAATTACATTTGAAGAAAATTAATTTAAGTATTAACCCGTTAGTAGTCGCTATAGACAGCGCCACCTATTTCAGATTGCGCACTTTTTATTTAATTGTCACCAATAATTTTAAGAAGTGATGTGATCGACGTTTCTTCGATTTCATTCACGTTTTATTTATACCAAATGCCACTTTTAAAAATTTTTGGTGGCAGTTTAATAAAAAAATCTGGAAAAACAGAAGGATGGGCGGCAAATCGACCAACTAACGACTACTAACGGGTTAAGTGGTGTTGTAAGAGCGGCGGTACGTTCAAGGGATATTAATTATAATGAGGGCTGATATGAGACCGCATTAGAGTCTCTGCCGTTTTTGAGGTGATAGATATAGATATAACCGGCCTTTTGTTTCTAAAGAATGGATAAAAATCCTGAATTGTATCATGTACGCGGTTTATTGTGCCATTCCCCTCGAATATGCCACTTGAAAGATTAATGATAACTTTTCACTAGCTTTTATATTTTTCATAGCACGTAGAGGCAGACCAGAAATACTTTACATTGACAATGGCAAGAATTTTGTAAATTTAAATTTATGAAGAAAATTGATTGGGATAAAATTATAAAGAATCATAATGTTAAGGGAATCACATTAAAGTTTATCCTTGGAGGGGAAGATTCTGGGAACACATGTTCGGTTTGAGGAAAAATGTACTGAAAAAAAGCTTTAGGAAACGCATCATTAAAATGTTGGGAAATTATAACGATTCTCAGTGATTGTGAAAATATCATAAATTCAGGACACATATCAGAAGATCTCGAGTTCAAAATCCTTAACACCATATATCCACGTGGACCAAAACAAAGATAAGCAGATAAGATATGACTATCAATTGAAACTGAGAAGATTTAAGAAAACGTTTTGGAGCAGAATATTTAGAACAATTAAAAAATTAATGTAAAAAAAGAAATAATATACTGTGACACTCACACGACTTTCTTTGACTCTGCATTCCAATATTATAAAGACAGATTGTAGATTAAATGATAAGATAGCAAATACTGTACATAAACCTACTTTAGAAAGAATTCTAACTATAGGAAGAGATAAGTAGATATAGGAATAATTTTATTTGATAAATAATTCTTGTAAGGGGGACTGCTGCCTCCCGCAATCCCTTATTTGAATATATTACTTACACTGATATAGAAATCAATGCTTTTATTAAATTAAAAAGTTTCTTCCAAATTATACAGACAATTTTCAGTCGCATCACTCCTTGAAATTTATTAACCTTGATCAAAATTTCAAGTAGAAACCTCATATGAGCTTCAAAATACAACAATTGAAATTGCCTTCAGTTATATGTTCTTAAGTTGCGCTGATACACAACGATAAACCATTAAAAACTTGAATTTAGCATTCAGGGAACCTCAACAGGCAAAAATATGCAGTAATACTGTGAAATTTTAACTTTAAAATCCTTAATTTACCGTACAGGTGTGAGGAATTAATTTTTAGGAACATAGTAAAATATAGTAAAGCACTTTCCCCAATTGCACTGAGTAAAAAAAAAAAAAAAAAAAATCATGTCTCTACATAGTTATTAGCAGTACTGCTGGTCTTCTATAAATTATGCACAGAACACATAGTGTACTTAAAATCATATATTAATACAAAGCAGCTACAGACCCGCCCTTTTACCCTGATTTTTCCACCAGTATATTTATATGATAATTTTATGCTTAATTATCCATGCAAACTTACTATTAAATATTCTGAAAGAAAAACACTGGTAGAAGAATCAGGGAAAGAATGCGGCTTGTCACCTGTATTAACACACAGAGCATCCTGAAAAGCACGTCCATCAATTTTTAAGTACAGTCACACTATATTCTGGCTCTTTTGTGCAGCTTTGTAAACGAATGATGAATGTTTTTCATACCATATTTCACATGAAACATGGTTTTATACATATAAAAAATGTATGTTGATTTCATTTTGTTTAGCTATTAGTGCTAAACTATACCTAAAAACAATTCGCCCATAAACGTAATGTATTTGAATTCTCTTGATGTCACTGTTCAAGAACTATTTCCTTGATCCAAACGAAATTTTCGTGTAGCATCCCTATATGATACAGATCAACTCCCCCCCCCCCTTTTGGCCACTTTAAGGGCTGTAGGAGGATAAAACCCGTTTTCAAGCGTAATTCTTCAAAATCGTTTGTACAAAATGTTAGATCTCCGAAAGTTCTTCATAGATTTTTTTGAAACTTTAACATATTGTTGCATTCAAATACGCGTGAAAATTTTGTATGAGTGGTTTTGCAAAATACATTCATTCGCCTCTTTAAAGACGAGAGAAAGGGGCAAAATGCCCTTCTAAGAGCCTTATTTTCTAAGCGTAATCGTTTATTCAAAATCTTAAATTTCCAATAGTTCTTCAACTATTGCTTTGTAATTTTCACACAATATTGCATTCAAATACGCGCGTGTTTTTATATAGGCTTTATTACTTTCTCTTACCCGAAGGGTCGAGAAAGTATTGTGTTAGGGTCAAATTTTCGAACGTGAGTTTTTGTTATATTTACATGTTCTGAGGTCCCCTGAATACGAAAATCATGTTTTTAGCGAATGGCCTGTCTATCTGTCTGTGTATGTGTCTGTTATCAGCATATCTTAAAAACAAATAGTATAGCAGAAGTTCCAAACTCGGTATCCTAAATGTGTATCATATAAGGATGCTACAATAAGCTTTTCGTTAAGATGAAGCCAATGATTCGTGTACAGGGATACTCAAAAGTATTCAAATGCATTACGTCTGTGAGGAAAATTGCAGGTAAGTAGAGTTTAACATCTATAGACTGCACTAAACCAAATTAAACGAACATATATTTTGCGAAATAGTCAACTGGGAATTTTTTTTTTTTTTGTGTGTGTATGTAGGAGTCTCGCCTACCCCCTGGGGGGGCGGGGGAGTCCCCCTTCGAGGCGAGTAAATTTTCATGATGGGTATCTTTCAAAAGAGCTCGCCAATACCTTTAAAACGAATGGCTGAACCATCGATCTGCGATAATTTAAAATAAAGTTATCGATTTTTTTCATTTTTAACAATTTTTTTTTTTTTTTTTTAAATATAATATTGAGAATAAATTCAACTTTTATTATTATTATTATTATTATTTAGTGTTATACTACTTCTCTAATATGGAAACCGTGTTCATTATCATGGAAGATGATTTTTTTAAATAATAATTTTAATAAATTATTTTTACTGAATGAATTTCTATAGGAAAATATAGAAGAAAGTCGTGTGGTGGCCACAATATACTAGTTATTTGTTGTTTGTGGATGTGCTTTACTATTAATATTTTACCGTGTCCAGGAAAGCTGTTCGGGAATTGAAATAAATTCCTCATAGAGATATGGTAAATAATGTATGTTTTAAGCTAAATAGTCATCGCTTGATTTTTGTACATTAATGAAACGGGGGGTTGAAGGGGGCGGTGGCCCCCCTCACACAGAACTAATTATCATATAAAACTCTTCCTAAGCCTAATTTGAATTGTTTAACATAGGTTTACATAACAGTACTCGTTATCTTACCTCTTAATCTCCAACCTGTATTTATAGTTTTGAATTTCAAGGTAAGAGAAAGTAGTGTGAGTGACACACCAGATTATTTTTCAATGCTTTCACATCAGCATTGTGCAGATGTGCTGATTCGAGCGGGGTGAATGCTAGTTTAAATGCTAGCCAAATCGAGATTTTGACTTATTTCAATAAAATGTTAAGAAAGAAAATAAGAACAGAGTGCAGGGATGGAACACGGGCGCAGAATTCATACCGGAATCTGTTCAAGAAATTTCTCCACCTATAATATCGTTGATTCAAGAGGTAGAATATTTTCTTATATTGATAGTGGTATGAATTCTGCGCCCGTGTTCCATCCCTGAGAGTGAAAACTATATTCTAAACAGTTTTAAAATTTAAACTTTTTTTTTTTTTGTTGTTAAACTGGATGTTGCTTTACTAAGGTAGCCCATTAAGAAAAAAAAAAGTGATATTGTATTATTTAACATATAAAAGAAATAGACCTGAAAAGCAAAAGAAAAGAAACTATAAATTAAAAAATAAAACTTTAATATTTTAAATCAAAAGAAATTTTGAAGGAAAAATATTAAATTATAGAAAACTTTGCATTAGTTGAAACACTTTATTTAAAAAAAACCGTTCACGGTGCTTTATACGAGTACTTTTCTTTTTCAACAATGTTTTTCTTTCAAAAGGAGTAAAGTTTTCTGCCTAAAACTTATTATAAGACAGCATGATGTATTATGATTTGGAAACGAATTTCTATCGAATATGTCTTAACACTTAAAACCACATTAAATTATTTTAACATAAGTAATGTTTTTTAGTTTTCTTTGTTCTTAAAAAAAAAAAAAAAAAAAAAAAGACACGGTGTAGTTAAAATTTTAAATTTATATTGTAATTAACTGTTGTGAAATCTTTTGCATAAAAAGTTATGTAACTTATTTTGATAACCTTTAACACATAATACTTAAATTTTATCAAACATTAAAAAAAAAAAAAAAAAAAAAGGTTTAAAACATATTTCCATATTTTCCTCTAGTTTATGTTGAAAACATTTCAAGAATACATTTTAAGAATGTCTTCTAAAAACCATATTCTTCTATTTCATTCTTTAAGTTTTGAAATACAATCTTAAATTTTCAGAAGAGGGCGACACACAGACGAGATATGCATATAAATACTGTTGTTTTGTAGAAGTTTTGATCATTTGTATGTTACAAAAACGCGCATGTTTTTTGAAATGCTAAATTAAGAAATCTTTTTATTATTATAGCGTTAAAAAAAAAAAAAAAAAAAGAAGAAGAAGAAGAAGAAGAAGCTTTTTAAATTCTTTAAAATAACGCAGGACATTTTTATAAAAATATACTCTTCAATGTAAAAATATCCAAACAAGTTTTCAGTTATGCGAGCTATAATCGTTAGCTTCCCCTTGCTAAGATATTTTATTACGTCTTTTCTGTTATATTTTGAAATTTTGTGAAAAATCATTGAAATTTTAATATTTTTCGGCTTTAAATGTCAATATATCTTTCGACATATTTAGCCTTATGTCTGCAATACTGCAAGTTTAGTAAAAGACGTTCCTCTCAGACAACTATTAGATTAAATAAAGATTTATAAATTAAATTTGCAAGCGGCGTTTTATTTATAAACTAGTAGGTTTTGCCCGCTTCACGAATCACTATATTTAAATGAATTTAAAAATAAAATGCATTAACATATTTTTATATCAGTTTATCAGTAAAAATTAAAAGGAAAAATCTGTTAAAATCCCTCATAACCGCGCTTCGAATACCTTCTGTCTTCAGCAGCGTTTTACCCGCCATCTTTATGTCGGATCCAGGTCCCTACTGCTTACAGCAACGACTCAACAAAATACTTTATATTGGGTGTTTATCGAACGACATATAGAGTCGTTATTACTTAAGAATTACTATTTTTTATAAAACTATATCTCAGTCTCTACTGAACATTTTAATTTTGTCATCATGTATTAGCGTAACCTAATAACACCTAGTATTAAAACCTAGTAACACAGTTTTTCCAGTCTTCGCTTTATGACAGTAAGATTATAAGTTCCATATATTTGTAATTATATTTTTCATCATTGCGATATGAAAGGATATTAACCCGTTAGTAGTCGCTATCGACAGCGCCACCTATTACAGATTGCGAACTTTTTATTTCACTGTCACCAATAATTTTAAGAAGTGATGTGATCGACGTTAAATGAATTTTATTCGCGGTTTATGTATATCAAATGCCATTTCTAAAATTTTTTGGTGGCTATTGAATAAAAATATCTAGAAAAAATGAAGGATGGGCGGCAAATCGACCAACTAGCGACTACTAACGGGTTAAGATATAAACACTCATAGTTTGATGAATTCTTTTAAAAAATACACCTATTGAAAATTTACACCCCTGGGAGCGAAAGGAAGGAGAGAGCGAATGTCTGTCTATAATGATTGTGTAAGACTTCGGTAGCTTTGTCAGTAAAGAGTTAAGCTTGTAATTTGAAGATTGTTAGTTTGATCATAGCCTCCTTAACTAGATGCCTGTCGCGTAGCTCGGAAACTAAGCAACAGTTGAAGCCGTAGACAGCGCCACCTAGTACAGATTATGGGACTTTTTATTCAATTGTCACCAATAATTTAAAGAAGTAATACATTATACATAAAATCGACGTTTCTTTGATTCTATTCGCCTTTCATGTATATCATACACGGAGTAATATTAATAGGAGTTGAAGGTCCAATGGGAGAAATCTACGAAACTGTGATGTAAATTTTTGGTAAATATTGAGGGCGCCACTTGTCATTACTCCCTATCTCGGCGCGGATATAATGTTGTTTTCAATAGAATTTTGCCGGAGTAAATTTTAAATTTTTTATTTTAAGCAATTTAATTTATCAGAAAATAAGTTATACAGATTTAAAAATAAAAACTTGCTCAACAAAGAATTATCCTAAGCTTGATGTTGGTAAAAGGAAATTAATGCAAAAATCAAATCGCTAGAAACTTATTTGCTACATTTTTTTATATGTCAAATATACTAATAATGAAAAATTATAAGACTGCCATAAGATATCCATAATAATCTACATTTTCAAACGACACAATACAAACGATCTCCATTCTCCTTCCTCCCAATAGTCTGTTTTAGCTAGCTTCGGTTCACAAGGATCGTCATTTTTTAAAAGTTCTCTTTCAAAGTAAAATTAGCATAAAATGGCTCTTTAAAAAAACATGTTGCTTAGAATACTCTATTTAATGAAATTTGCTTTCAATCAAATTTTTTTCAGCTTGATATTATTTTTAAAAAAATGATTAAAACGAGACATTTCCCCATTGAATAACATTGCAGAAGCTGGAGAGAAGGAAGTATTGTACGCTGGCGCCATCTGTAAACATTAGAAAACAACATCACAAAATTTCAGCGTTACCTTCTTCTCCTGTCTTTATACTCCGTGATATCATATCCCAGTTTTAAAAATTTTTGGTGGCTGTTGAATAAAAAATTCCCTCAATCTGTACCAGGTGGCGCTATCTACCGCTTCAACAGTTGCCTAGTTTTCGAACTACGTGACAGGCATCAAGTTAAGGAGGCTATGGTTTGATACTTGAGTCGCTAGAAGACCGTCGTTTACTTTCCATGGTGGCTGGTACACGTAAAATCCGTCGTAAGTGTCCACCATATTCTGAAATTAATACCTGTGGGGTTACCGAATCGGGGAATCCATGCTCGCCACAGAGGATCAAAATTTTGATTGCCTGTCTCCGGTCCACCCCTTGGGATAAATCCCTGACTGTCGCCAATTGCATTGTGTCGATATAGAAAGACATTAAAATCCATTCACCCCAACAAAGATTGTGTATAGATTCAAAACAATATCAGTTATTGTATGCTTGGTTTATAATGTAAAATCGTGAAAGTGCTTTATCGGCTCTTGTTTTATCCATTTTGAATTTTCAATAACTAAAAATCGCTTATGAAATTTACTTACAATCAACCAGAGTTCCCAACTTTTATCTCTCTTTTATACCGGAAGTTTTGAAAAATTATTTTCTTCTTATTTAATCGTTGTCACATATTAGAGAGAAATAATCTACAAAATTTCTAGTGCGAAAAGAAGGCGTGGCTAAAAATGCTCATGAATAAATTATGAAAGTTAGGAACACTGTAATCAAAATACAATATTAAACACGAATTGCTATTTTAAAATTAGCTATTGAGATTAAAATGAATTTACTTTTTCACTTATCAGCAAAGATAGACTTCTGTTCTCCCTTGCTAATGCTGTTAAATATCCCATATTGCAAATCTTAATTTATTTCCCTTTTTTATGATCATAAAATATTATCATTCTTATTTCTAAATTATCTTTCGGTCATAATACTGTTCAATATCTTTATCACAATAACACAGATGCCAACTTGTACGTTTTTTTTTTTTTTTTTTTTTTTTTTTTTTGACACCACCATTTTCTTGCAAAACAATTCGTGATGTTTAATTACAGAAAACTGCTCATTCTTAATAAAATATTTTACAAAAAACTTTCAGTATCAAATAATAAAAAAAAAAGTACAAATTGGAAGCTATGCAATGAGGTCTTTACATTATAACATGTATATGCAAACCTCGCAGTGTTCCTAAAATTTTACGGCCATTTTTTTGTACTGTCACCACTATTTTAAAGCAATGATTTTTCTCAGAATATTTCAGCACTAAAACTCATAAGAAAAATTTCTTTTTGATGATAGTGAACACAATATAATAAAACGTTTGTTAAATTTTTGGAACACAGCGAAGCCTATGTGTGCTTCTTTTGAAATGTTTGAAATATTAACTCATATTTTATATAAGATATTATATTATATATAAATACAAATATATATTATCTATAAACTTTATATACATTAACTCTCTAAATATTCTCACTTTACAATAAGAATTTTGATATACCGCAGACGTAATAGCCTAAACTTTCTTTTATATCTCATAAAAATTTTCTCAGTTATGGCTGAAATAAAAACTGTTTTTAAATCCTCAAAACAATTTGGTTTCACTTCTTTATAACTAAGACCAATACTTTATCTGTAAAATATTTTCTCATGAAAGAGTTTTATATTTCCTACAAATTAACAAATGATTTCTAGCTTAAATTAACCGTACCAGTTAAATTATAAAAGGAAATGGCATTTCATAATCACATGCTTTTTTTCGTTAGTAACAATTTTTATTAGATTCCTCGATTTTTTTCATTGTATAAATGATCTGTAGGGACTCTGAAAATAATTTCTGATTTTGTCGTAAATTTTTATTCAGTACAAATGGAAAACAGCTATTAACTTTTAGATTGCATAATTTTAAAAATGAAGTAATGTTCTATTTGGGTGAAGGGGAGTCTAGTTAAAAGCAATATATGTAATATGTTAAGGAATATTGCAATTGTTCACCTCTTCGTCTGAAATTTTAATTGTACCATTTTGTTACTCCCATTACACTTACATTAATCCTATTTTGAAAAAAAAAAATAATAATTAACATAAAAATTGCAAGTTCGTTATTCCCAAAGAACCAAATTGAGTATGAAATCCTTGTTATTCTTGCCGTTCGGAAAAAAAAAAAAATATATATATATATATATATATCTGTATTAACACTTTCGCGACCGCTGACGTAGATTCACATCATTTGAAAATCTGTAACTTCACCAGTAGGCGTTTCTTTCGCAATTTGTATGTTATTTATATCTTAAGTATAAACCCAATATGCACATTTTTACAATGAAATATACTATGAATACAAATACTTTGATTAGAAGGAATGTAATTATAATGTATATCCTTTATTTTTAATATAAATGTGAAAATTCTGTTCGGAAATATTGTAATTTGGGAGAATAACGACCCCAGGTGGACCTTACTGTTAAAAAGTCAAAATCATGAGGTTGCAAAAGTGTTAAGTCAGAATTTTTCAGAACAAAATTTTCTGTATTCACATTTATATTACAAATGGATATGCTTTATAATCATACTCTCTCTAATCAAAGTATTTGTATCCAGAGTGTATTGACTGTTCAAATATGAATATTGTGTATATTTTTAAGAAACACATAACATACAAATTGCAAAAGAAACGCCCACTGATGGAGTTTCAGGCTTTCAAATGACGTGAACCTACGTCCTTGGTCGCGAAAGCGTTAATTTTACCATGATATGAAACACAACGATTATGTTATTCGAACAGTAATGATATTCGAAAGAAATAGTTAGTACTGTAAATGTATGTATAAGCATACTGCAGCATAATATCCAATTGTCATACATTTATATATTAAAGGAAATCGGTAATACATATACAATATTTTGTTATAATTCTAAAGATATCGATTATCCTGAAAATCTTTGAGCCAGTGTTGCCCGATCTTTTATTCATTTATCACAATAATTTTGAGGAGTTGATATTTGATTAAACAAGTTGCGAAAAGAGCACACACACACACACACACAGAGAGAGAGAGAGAGAGAGAGAAAATCCCCGATACGACATCAAATACAATCTAAGACTACAACCTACAGGTCCCGTAAATCTATAACAACCAATCGCTCGCTGCCTTTGAGGGCCCGTGCCGCCGGAAACCGAAGCTAATGTTATTCTATGGGAAATTTTTCTTTACAAATAACTTATTAACTTAACTAATACATATTTTTAAATTCTGTTTTCACATTCTGAAAATTCCCGGCTGTTAAATTGATTGACCTTTTTTAAAAAATTATTTTTTTTAATTTTTTATATTTTATTTTGAAGCTGCAAAATACGAATTTTCAATATGTGAATTTTTTTCATTTTGCAATTTCAAAATAAAATATTAAAAATTAAAAAAATACATTTTTGAAAATGGTGCGTCAATTTAACACTTGGGAATTTTCTGAATGCGAAAACAGAATTTAAAAATATGTATTAGTTAATAAGTTATTTGTAAAGAAAATTTCCCTATAGAATAACATTGGCTCGAGCTTCTGGCGACGGTAAGTGAAGAGGGCCGTTTTTGCAGCTTCAAAATAAAATATAAAAAAATAAATAAATAATTTTTGGAAAAAAGTCCGTCAATTTAGCAGCTGGGAATTTTCAGAATGTGAAAACAAACTTTAAAAATATGTATTAGTTAATAAGTTATTTGTAAAGAAAAATTTCCCATAGAATAACATTAGCTTCGGCGCCCGGCGGCGATGAGTGAAGAGGGCCCTTTAGGACACTAGCAATGACACAGGAGAAAGAAGAGTGAATATTTTATTTTTGCCTTACACGTTTAAAATTTAAATTCAAAATCAAAAGTTCGTGCCTAAGAATTTTTACTATGATATAAAGGCCAGCTGCAGCTAAAACATAACTAATGCCCCCTGGCGGAGTTTATAGTGTGCCTGTACAAGAAACTAACTTACAGGCTGAGCTAGCGGATAGCGAGGAGCATGCAAATAATTTCGAAAAGAGATTTGTGTATATGCGTATGCGTTGTAGTGACATGTGATCACAGGACGCCGTATTTGAAACTTGAAACAAGTTCGTTGTTCGTCGACTTCTGTTGTCTTCAGCGGTCGTGCAGGATTTTGAATTTTTTACGCTTTAATCATTAATTACATTTCATCATCAACTTTTCATCCTCAGTCGGTGTTTATCATTAATCATTTTTAACCATTATTAATCATAATTAATACTTTAATTAATTATTTATTTTTAAGATCATTATTTGCTCCGTTGCGTAGAATTTAGAGCAGCAACTATTCATTTATGTATTAATATTTAATTCCCGAAAACTTTAAAATATACATTTAAATATTGAAGCAGTTTTTTTTTATTGATAATTTATAATAAAAATAGTAATTATTTTATTACGTGTTATCAAATAGTAATAATTGTAATATTGTTATTCATCTACCTGACACATTTTTTTAAATATCTGTAATTTACATATTTTATTTATAAAACGATATAAAAAAAAATCTTATAAATATTAAATAAGAATAATTTTATCAGTACATATTGACATATATATGTGTGTAAATGACTGAAACAAATAATGATTTATAATGTATTTCCTAATATATTCCTATAATACATTTCCTAAGTATTCTACCTATTTAAAATATTTTTCAATAGAAATAAAAATATAATACATAATATATATATATATATATAGAGAGAGAGAGAGCCAACAAAAAAAAAAAAAAAAAAAGAAAAGAAAATAGAATCGCTTATAATAGAAATATCTAAGAATAAAACTTCTATATATACATATATACAAACCTATATCATCAATATAAATAAACACATAAAAAACTTCGAAAATTCACTCTCAAGCTCGCAAACTATCACGCACCGTGAACTATTACTTTTACAGTATTTCAATAATAATACTTCTGCCAGTAATTCCTGAAAACACATCAATGAACTTTCATTACCACCATGCATCTCATATGATCTGGTGTGACTCAGCGCACGAGTTTGCGATTGCTTTCAACAAGAGAAAATCGGATCATATTACGTAGCTTCAAAAGACGCAGGATCAGGTTAGGTGTAAAGGGTTTTATGATATCAAACCTATAGAAAGTAATCGAAAGTTTCCTACTTAATTATAAATCTGTATTCATAATTATTTCCAACTAAAAAGAAGCATATCAAGCTGGTCTAAATTCTAAAATGAAAAATAAACATCCATTCTCTTAAATGGAAAAAAAATATATATAAAATCTCAATACCTTAAAATACACACCTTACAAATAAAATTCAGATTATTATTTATTTATTTTATTTTATTTTTTATTTTATTTTTTTCTGCTTTCTTTTTAAGAGTTCAGAACACCCACTCGATGTTGCTTTAAAAGAGGGAAATAATTTTTACTCGGATGAAGTAATATTTTTACTCTCTTCTCTAAGTCTTCCGTGTGGTGGTTATAAGTTATATGGGTCACAATAACACATAGAACTAGTTTTGTTGATTTACATTAAATGTGTAATGCGAGGAAATAATAATAATGAGGCATTATGGAATTACCCATGTTATTAGACAAGCATTACTTGGGTTACAATCCACAAATTAGTTCCGCAAAAATTATCGAGTGGATCAAATTTAATGCAAAACGGGGAAATAAATAAATTTTAAAAAAGTGTTCTAATATAAACTCATATGAGATTTTTATTAACCGGAAAGTAAAACCCAACACAATGAATTTAATTATTTTGGTTAAAAAAGAGAAAAATAAAAGTTCACGTTACATACAGTAGTTATTTTCACTTAGAACAACTCGTTAATTATAAAAACTATGTTGAGACAAGTAAATATCAATACTATTTAAAAAATATCAAAACTATCAGGAGCACTTTGAAAAATACTTAGCGTTTTAAATAAGGCTGAATTCAAACTCTAAAAATGATTTTCATAACTAAAAGGATTATTATACACTAATGTACAAAATTAAAGCAATAACTTGTTTTCTCGTTTTCTTGTTTCGCGCGTAATTTTTAAACAAATAAACATAGAAACCTAAAAATTTTTTGGCATGTCCGTTATCATATCATGAACAGAATTTTATATAACTTTAGCATGATAGGTAATAACTTTTAAACTAATAATTATTCATTTTTTTCTCAAAAGTAAGTTTTGAAAAAAAAATAAATAAATAAAATAAAAGATAAACATTTTGGCGAGAAACATCCGAGCTACTTCAGTGCCAAATTTAAAATTCCGCCAAAAGGTCCAAGCTGTTTCAGTATTTTTGCACAATTTTTCTCAATTATATTTTAAATATTTTTGTAATGCAAGTGGGAAAAAGTTAAAAAAAAAAAAAAAAAAAAAAAAAAAACATTAAATCATTAAATTCATTTTTTTTTTTTTTACTTATTTTTATTTCATATTATTTCACGCGCACTTTTTATTTCCTAATTCAAAATTATTAAAAAAAACTTTTTCGATATCGCTTGTAACGATACTGATTATTATTAACTTTCTTTTCTTTTTCTTTCAATAATAATAATAATAATAAAAATGATTTTGATGAAATTTTGGCAAAAGCAGAATTTAGTTTAGGACGGAAGACTATTAGTTTTTTTTTTTTTTTCTTTTTTCAAATTATAGCATCGCTTTCAAATTATTCAATTATATTTTCGATAAATTTTAGATTTCGACAAATGTCCAACAATCGAAATCGACAACGCAAAAATCCCAGATTGAGACTAATAGGCCCTCAGTCCTAAAAGAAAATGAAAAAGGCTTTTCAATGTACAATAAATAAGACTAAGAGCTATAATCATTGGGAAAGTAATGCAAAGAACTTATGCAATAGGACAGTATAAGTTCCTTGTTCAATGCAAGCAAGATAGTGAAAATAAAACACAGTGACCGTACGCTATTCCACTGCGCCGTTTCCCTGTAAAGTTGCTTTTGATCTATGGTTATTCTATCAAGGCACGTGATTAGACGCGTTTACATTATCGCGGCGGAAACAAACCTTCTTTCCGATAATATAAGTTTATAGGTCTTCGAGGTGATTAACACATTAATGAGTCATTCATTATGAAAATAAACTCTTTAATAACTAACAATCACAAATGAAACAAGCACGCATTACTTAGCGCGCGGCGTACTACTCACTGACATTGACATACTACGGGACCTTTCTCCCGGCAAGGCTGAAAACAGAATGTTCTGTGAGTTGAAGTTGAAGTACATATTTGTAAGTGAAAGTAGAAATACATATTCTGAAAGTGAAAGTAGCAGTTGTTGTACATAAATTATAGATGTCGCTACGATCACTACAAGTTCTTTGGTTCGTGCAATAATTACGGTGCGATGAAATTATGTTGTTAGTGCATTGGTTTACTTTATTCGAATTTCGATGCTTGAACAAAATGCAGCAATATAGCAAGAGTTAACTCTTGCTATATTGCTGCATTTTGTTCAAGCATCGAAATTCATAAGATGGCAAATTTATGTTTATGTATGTCAAATGATTAAAAAAAAAAAAAAAATACATATGAATTCAGTGGTTACAAATTTCAACCTCTTTCTTTAAGAAATTTCATCTATGTTCAGTGTAAAAGGAAAAATGGAGATAGTATTTTTATGAAGAATATTTGATCTTGGAAAAGGAGGTAAAAGGACAGATTTCTGACAAATTTTAATATATATATATATATATATATATATATATATATATATTTTAAATGAGATTTTGATTTTGAGTCATACGTAATTTTCAAAATTAATTTAAATATAATAATCAACGAAGTGGTAAAGCCTGTTAGTTTTAAATATGTGATGTAGCAATTCTAAGTTATGTCTTCTACAGATATTGTGTTGAGAAATTGGTGATTTAAAATTAAATTATTAGAAGGCGATAAAAAGGCATTTGTATTTTTCTAAAAAAAAAAAAATCGCAAGATCTTATAAGTATTTAAAAATCAATGTTTTTAAAAGTTAAAAACTCGTTAATATAATAAAGCATACATTAGAAATAAATAATAACGAACACTGATATATAATTAACTTATTACTTTATATATCACTGATGACTTCAAGTATAAATCAGAAAGATAATTTTAAATGTACTTATTCCATTATAGCATAGAATCAACATACAAATGCACTTACAAATATATATATATCTGAAAATTATCGTGTTTGTAGAATTAAAATGATACGCAATTATTTGTTGAAAATATCATTCATAAAATTATTATTTTCTTCTATAAATTTCTATATTAAATATTATCCAATGTAAAATATATCTAATATTCTATGTGTAGTCATGCTGTTAAATGGTATTGCGTGATTAAAATGGCACGTATGATATAAAACAATTTTTCTTAGTATTCAGAAAAGAGTATTTTTTTCTTGAGCATACTTTTCTTTATGCGAATAGCAGTAACCAATATGGAGGACGAATAAAACTCACCAACAAAGTATGAAAAGAGCAGATAGTCCAAGAACTTTTATTCGGTATGTTAAGTATTTAGCAGAACAGACTAAACAACCCAGCTATGATTAAATGTAAAACTCCAGCTCCTCAACCTGTTAACCGGGGAACAAACTTTTGCCACTCGTGAGTGGCAAAGTTTGATTGACGGAGCATTTGTTTGTAAACATGCCCTTTCCTTCCATGCTTGCATATAACAACGCTAGGATAAGAAATACATAAAACTTAATGCCTTCAAAATAGTACGGCAAATTTCCATGACGAAATATGTCGCCATGCTCATTACAGTAGTGGTTAGTGCATGACGAAATATTTCCTGATACACAGTTGGCAGGTAAAGAAATTAAAAATACCAATTAGGGATGTGTAAAAGAATGAAGAACGGTTCATAAGAACTGTTCTCGATGAAAAACCGAAAGAACTGTTCACTTTCGCCAAGAAGAACCGTTCACTTTTGCCATTTCCTGTTCACTTTCGCCAAAAAGAACTGTTCACTTTCGCCAATGCAACACTGAATATTTATCTCTCACATGGTAATACTCTTTCTACTTTCATGATCTCTCACTTGTGTACGATTGCTTCACATGATGCTGGTTTTAATCGGGAAAGAAAGGTTGCCAGACAATCAGCCTTTATTAGTATTAACTATGGAGTTCTAGGGAAAAAAAGAATATCGCTTGATTGGCGAGACGACGATAGAAAATCTGTTCATTTAAAAATGAGGCAGAAACCAGTCGAGTTTGCGGAACAAGTCGGAACAGGAGAAAAGAATGAGCAGATGAGCAGAATGAACAGAATGAGCTGATGAACAGCTCAGATGATCTGGAGAACTGTGGGAACCTCGGAACAGTGGAGTTCTTGGGAGCAGGTGAACAGTTCTGATAAGGAGGATAGTATTTCCTTCTTAAGGGATAGAACGAAAACGCAAATTTTTTGCTCTTATTCGCGCGATAATCAAAGCAGGTGGCTTTCAATAAGTACTGATTTACTTCTGTATGTTATGCGAGGGATTATTTATTTGTTTTAGGAAATTGTTCTGAAATTTCGTGTAAGAAAAACATAACGTGGGAGAACATAAAAGGGAGAAAAACATAACGTGAGAAAATTTTTTTTTCATCAATGAAATAAAATTTAAAATACCGTTATCCCCTGTTATTAAAGAAATATGAATATTCTACGATATATTGATACTTAATCCAGCCCTAATATCCAGCCTTTTTCTGAAAAATAAATTTTTAACTGCATAGATGTGGAGGGGAATATTATTTTGTTATTTGTTTTCTTTTGCATAAAAATTGAAATACTATTTTGATTTCAAGCTCGAATTTTATTTAATTTCACGTTCTTGTGTCGGACAGTGGACCGAAATAAATAATTTTTTTTTTCTAAATTTAATTTTGAGGTATTTGAATTTTCTACATTTAAAGAAGTTTAATTTATCAATTATTATACAAATTACATTAATATTATTATTGTCATAAACAAAAAAATATTTGTACAAACATGTTTAATCTAGTGAAAATAGATTCAATTCATTGTTTACAATATAATTTGATTTAATGAAAATATTTCAAAACGCGTTGTTCGTTTAACTTTAAATGAAGAAGCTATATTTAATGTATCGAAACAATCTTCATTTTATTTTAATCTGATGAAGACAGTTTTTAAGCAATGAAATGCGTTTCAACTTTGTTTTATCTGATGATGACAGATTTATTATATTGAAACGTATTTCAATTTGATTCGGTGATGATAGATTGAATCTATAGTTTTAGGTTTATACGATAAATACAGGATGCATCCCTTTAATTTTATCTGGAGAGAGAGAGAGAGGGAAAAAAAAAAATAATAACAATGAAAATGCGTCTCAGCTCGATCAGATTATAATAGATTAAGTCTATTGTAATAGTTTTATCTATCGAAATATCGTAATTTTATAATCGATTTTATGTATTGCTTATCTGATGAAGATAGATTTAATACTCTGAAACGAATTTCATTTCATGCTTATTTGATGAGTACGTATCTTATTGCATCGAAACAAGTTTCAATTTTATTTGATGAAAAAGTGTATTCTATCGTTTTAGTTTTTATATAATGAAGATAAATTTAATGCACCGTTTTCGTTTGATGTGACGAAGGTCATTATCATTTTAAATTTCGACTATGTAAAAAAAATCATGCCGATTTTAAATTTTGGAATATAAATAAATAAAGAATTCTTTATAAATTAAAACTTAATTTAGGGACACTTTTTCTTTTTCTTTAATGTCTGTTGACCTATATAAAAAACATATGGTAACTGTGTTCCGTTCAATAGCAACGGTTACTATATTCATTTCTTTAAATTTTGTTTGCAGTTTACTTTGAACCATAGTTTTAATATATATTTTAACTTGTTGCCAATTATTTTGACAATATAATTAATTTTCAATGTTAAGTTATGGGAAAAATTCATTTTTCCATTTCTCTCAATTTAATTTTTAATTTTTATTTTTGTATATTTTTTTCGTGTTGCCAAGTAGAAAAAAAAAAAAAAAAAAAAAAACGCCTTTAAGTAGTTTCTTTTTTCTGACAGTAATAATAAACAGCTCACATATCAAGTTTGATGCTTATACGCTTTAGATGCTGAGATATAACCTTTCCGTACACGGAGGAAATTACAGTTTAAATGATTCACCTGCCAGCCGATATATACCTATTTTGACATACATAGTTTTTCATAAGAGCGCTTTCAAGTATTAAGTTTTGTGAAATTTTATACTATAGAAGCTGACAAATTATTTCCGGAAATGGGGACAATCACATCATATCAACGTTGCTTGTTGGGTGTTATAAAAGAGAGTTTGATTGTCACCAATTTATGTCAAGATGCAATTAAATATAATTTTTTAAGTTATGTGTATTAGTTCTTGATCTAGAGCTGCCATAAACTTTTTGTCACTCACACAGATGAACGGAGATTTTATTTTATTTTATTTATTTATGTATTTATTTTTGTGGTAAAATCGTGTTTAAGACATTTTAAAACGTGTAAATACGTCGGAAGTCGAAATTTTTTACGAATCCAACACATTCATATATGAATATAACTGAAAGTAAACATTCCTGATACACTCTGTCGTATAAATATGTATATAGGTATTTAGCTTGCTAAAATAAAAAATAAATAAATAAAATTAAATAACTGTTTTAACGGTTTATTTAATTAAATTATAAAAGAAAAAAAAAAGAGAGAGAGAGAGAGATTTTCGAACGGTCATTTTTGTTTATGCCCGTATGTATAGATAAATAGATAGACGACCGATTGAATTTAAGGGCATTACACTACTGTCTTTTCATGATGGAACATTTCCATACTCAAAAGTTATGCTATGTTTATATTATGTTTACAGTCAAGTTTATAATATCTTATTGTTTATAAATCTTAATACACATACTTATTTATTTTTTGAAACAAAAGTTACATGCGTTTTTGTTTCTATTTTTCCTCAGAAATTAAAAATAGATTTTAGAAAATTTTAAATTATTAAAGAAATTTATAAAATTAATTATCAATTTAAATAACAATATATACTGAAAAATCAATTTCCTTACTCTGTGTTTGAATTCTAGATATCAAATGTTTAAAATGTGTTTTAGTCTTCTATAAAACGAAATAAAATCTGCATATTCCCAGTTAAATTTGAACCACGTGTTTTACAAGTGCAATTAGAAAGAAAAAAAATCTGGATGTTTCACATATTCTTTAAGGATATCTGTGTTTTCTCATAGCACAAGTACTGAATTAAGGAATACAAACAGCTCATTTCGAAAAGAACGATCTCTTCTAGTGAAAGACAAATGCCAATTTTATCGGAAGAACGCAGCGAACAGTTCTGACTTCAGGGAGGGTACCGGAAACAGCTCATCCTGAATTTTAGGAATAGATCGGGAATGCCCATCTCTAATACCAATCGCTAGCGGCCGCAAAGGACGCTAACGATACTACAAGAATGAAATAACACAACTGAAGTGATATACACAAAACTTGTATCATTAATTTATATAATTAAAAGAATATAGAACAATAACGGTGTAAGTAAATTAAGATGTTAGTGTATTACTTTATTTTGTTTTTGATTTTTACATGGGTGTTTTCGTTCCGGGATTTTTATTTTATTTCCCTCCAGTAATTATGAATTGTATTCTTGGTTATATTTAATTTCTAAACTTTACTAGAAAACTATCAATAATATCATTATTAAAAAATTCTGGTAGCAATTTCCGGGGACACAAACACTCCTGCTTTTATTAAAACCCGAATAAACTACTACGTCAGAAACGCCAAAGAAAAATATTTGAGATGCTTACAGCTGTTTCGGTAGCCTTAAGCGTACCGTCTTCAGTGCAAAAGAAGTGCTTGTATATATAGGAGAGGGACCGAATTTAGTTCAACCAATAGGATTACGAGAAAGGTGGGGAGAGTGGCCAATAGAAATTCTTCGGTTTACAAAAGTATAGAAAGCAGCTATTTTTAAAAATGGCTGCTTTCTATACTTTTGTAAACAGTGCCCTTAATATTTGTTCAAATCCTATTTTATTAAAATCTGAAATTAAATACCTGAAAGCCATTGCAATTGACAGAGGTTATGACACCTTCCATTATAGACAAAGCTATCCAAAAATTACAACTCTCCCGTATTTCGTCTACTAAATCAGTCTCTTCTAATATCAGTATTGTCTTACCCTATTTTCCTAAATCCAGTCAAACCATAGCTAAAATTCTCAAACAATATGATTTTAAAATAATATTTTCACCTTCCAATAAACTCACCTTTTCTCAGTTAAAAGATCCCATTGATGTGCATAATTCTTGGGGCATTTATAGTATTTTCTGTCAGTGTGGTTTATCATATATTGGCCAAACTAAACGCAGTCTTAAATCCAACACATTTAAATGAGAAATTTATTGTTGGTAATTCACGAATTTATCTTATATACGAATTTATCTTAATCTTATAAAAAAAAATTAAACAATTATTAATTAAATTTTTTTTTTTTTTCCTTTCTTTCTTTCTTTCTCCAGATACATTAAAGTAGAGTTTTAATTTATCACTTTCGTGAAATAATAAAATACATTCAATACAATGTAATTCAAATGCAATAAAAACATTCGTGAGTTTTTATAAGCAAGTAAAGTGCCTCAGAAATTACTTAAAATAATCCTTTTTACATCCTTTTGTTAAAACTAAATGTATTTTAACCGATTTCAATATTTTTCAAAAGTCAGCTTTATTTTTAAAAAGTATTTTAATCTTTGTGACTATCACTTTTTTTAAGGAAATAAGATAATTTCTCACTGATTCCTTAACTCTTTTTCTAGTCATTTTAACACTAATCTTCATGATAAGACAACTTATTCAATTCAATTCTAAATCATTTGTGACATGAGAAACTATCAACCTCACACCACACCTCACTAAAAAATATTACACAATACTTCATTTCATTCATGCATCTTCGTTTACTCTTTTGTAGTTGTTGTTATCGAATATAGACATCTCACCTCCTAACACTAATTAATCTTCATGACAAAACAACTCTTTCAATTCACGTGGTACATGACAAACAACCTACCTCACAACTCACTACAACGCATGACAGAATACTTCATTTCATACATGCATCTTCCTCATTCTCTTGCAACCCCTCATGTCATTTGAAGCGTGACATTGCCACACTTCAAAATATTTTGAAGTGCCTCAATGTCATGACAAAATTTTCCCCTGTCCTACCCAACACTTTTCTTTAATATATAACTTCGAAAGTATAAGAAAATATTACTTTTAAAAAATAAGTGGTATAGAATACAGGCGGAGCTATAAATACTCCGGAATAAATTAAGATATTAGCATCTATGATAACGTTCGAAATAATTAAATAAACGTTACGATTAAAAATTATTGGTGATTATTGAATAAAAAATCCGCCAGATCTGGCATTGCTGCTTTCAGCACGGATCTGTTTCTTGCGTGGTTTTATTAATTATTCGTTGAAATTCATCAAACATAGTCATTCTTTACCGATAGCATAGATGCCAATATTTTAATTTATTCCAGAGTATTTTTAGCCCCACATTTATTTCGCACGACTTTATTTATAGGAAATAATTTTCCATTATATAACTTCGATAAAATAAGAAAAATTTACTCTAAAAAAATAAGTGGTATAAAATAAAAGCGGGGCTAAGAAGACTCCGTAATAAATTGAAATGTTAGCATCTATGCATCAATTTAAAATTACAATCTCAGTTTTTATGACGTCTTCATAGATGAAAACTTGTACGGTTTTTAACACTAGTGTTTCTTTGGAAAAAAAAAAAAAAAAAAATCATTATGATTAATCGAAGAAAATTGCTAAAAAATTATTAAAAATTTTTATCAAAACATTCCAGTAGCAAAAAAAGCATACAAGTTGGCAGCTTGCGTTATATATATATATACTAGCAGGCAACGCCCGCTTCGCTGGTCCCTATTTTTAAATGAATCACTATAATGAATTCTCAAAATTGCATTAATTTTTATCACGTGAAAAAAAAAGAAAAAAGAAAAATCATGCAGTACGCATTGATTAGTAACACTTTCCAACTGTACGTAATTGTTGTATCGAATAACTTTTATTATTCTTTGCCTACGTTATCACACAACAGACAGAAGGACTGAAAAATATGCAGATAGACTAATTGATTTTAAAATTGCTCTTAGGCATTTTGGAAAGGGTTAAAAAGGCTTAACGCAAAAAAAAAAAAAAAAAAAAAAAAAAAAAAATGCAGCCATTAGATTATAATTACAGCTTTTGATCTCTCTGAATATTTTAGTGTAGCCCTGTAAATCAGAAAGTTAATCATATCATATTCTATACAAAAGATTATTTTAGAGTATTAACAATAAATTTCAATATTTTTATGATTTTTTCAGTAGAAAGACTTTTAAATATAATTTTCAAAAAATTCTGTCCTAAAACGTAATGCATTGGCATATTTTTTTTTTTTTTTTTTTTTTGTCCCTGTAAACAAACTAGTTGTACAGGACCTATTAATGTCATTCTAAATGGAGAAAATTCTATAGGGATAATGTTTATAAAAACAACACTCATAGAACACAATGCTTTTGAATGCTTTTGGGTGTGCCTGTACACAAACCAGAAGAGATATTCACTCCATTTTCAATATGGAACATCCGATAGTGAACTTCAATAAAATATATCAGTTTCGAGAAATTCCATAGATAATTAATGGAGTTGGAGCGCGGGCTTACAGACAGACAGACAGATGGACAGATACACAAACTGAAATCATATTCACACTTAAAAATGTTAGAAAGTGTTAAAAACATTCAATGTAAACGAAAGTAATATTTTAGCAATTTTTTATTAATAGCTCTTAATATAAATGGATATTATTCTGTCACCCTGTAAATCTAATGCTAATTATGCTATATTCTATGCAAAGCATTTTTTTTGTGCAGATAAATAACATAATTCAATTTCCTAAAGCTTCGTGGAAAGTAATTAAAATTTGATTTATAGAAATATCTCTCATAGAACGCAATGCTTTGGAATACTTTTGAGTGTCCCTGTATATAAATCGGTGGTGATATTTCCTCCATTTTATACAGGAAACATCCAGTAGGGAATTGGAATAATATATTTCAATTTCATTAAGATATGTCTACAGTAAAAGTATGAAAATATGGTTTATAGAAATAGCTCTCATAGAACACAATGCTTTGAAATACTTTCGGGTATTCCTGTACACAAACCAGTAGAGGTATAAATTCCATTTTCAATAGGGAACATCCGATAGTGAACTTGAATAACATATATCAGTTTTAAGAAATTCCATAAATATTTACGGGAGTTAGAGATCGGACAGACAGACAGGCAGACGGACGGACGGACGGACAGGCAGATACACAAAACTGAAATCATATTCACACTTAAAAAATGCTAGAAAGTGTTAAAAACGCTTAACGTAAACGAAAGTACAATTCTAGCAATTTTTTATTAATATCTCTTAATATAACTGGATATTTTTGTGCCACCCTGTAAATCTAATGCTAATCATGCTACATTCTATGCAAAGAATTCTTTTGTGCGTGTAAATAACATATTTCAATTTCTTAAAACTTCGTGGATAGTAAAGTTATTGAAGTTTGATTTATAGAAATATCTCTCCTAGAACGCAATGCTTTGGAATACTTTTGAGTGTCTCTGTACATGAACCGATGGTGGTATTTCCTCCATTTGATAGAGGAAACATCCAATAGTGAACTTGAATAACATATTTTAATTTCATTAAGATATGTCTACAGTAAAGGTATGAAAATATGGTTTATAGAAATACCTCTCATAGAACACAATGCTTTGGAATACTTTCGGGTGTCCCTGTACACAAACCAGTAGAGGTATAGACTCCATTTTCACTAGGGAACGTCCGATAGTGAACTTGAATAACATATTTCAATTTCATTAAGATATGTCTAGAGTAAAGGTATGAAAGTATGATTTATAGAAATACCTCTCATAGAACACAATGCTTTGAAATACTTTCGGGTGTCCCTGTACACAAACCAGTAGAGGTATAAACTCCATTTTCTATAGGGAACGTCCGACAGTGAACTTGAATAACATATTTCAATTTCATTAAGATATATCAACAATAAAGATATGAAAATATGGTTTATAGAAATACCTCTCATAGAACACAATGCTTTGGAATACTTTCAGGTGTCCCTGTACACAAACCAGTAGAGGTATAGACTCCATTTTCAACACGGAACGTCCGATAGTGAACTTGAATAACATATTTCAATTTCATTAAGGTATGTCTACTGTAAAGGTATGAAATTATGGTTTATAGAAATACCTCTCATAGAACACAATGCTTTGAAATATTTTCGGGTGTCCCTGTATACAAACCAGTAGAGGTATAAACTCCATTTTCAATAGGGACCGTCCGATAGTGAACTTGAGTAACATATATCAGTTTCAAGAAATTCCATAAATATTTCCGGGAGTTAGAGCGCGGACAGACAAACAGACAGACAGACAGACAGACGGACAGACGGACAGACAGACGGACAGACAGACAAACCGAATTCATAAACACTTTTCAACCTTGTTGGAAAGTGTTAAAAAAAGAGAAACAAAATCTGAGTTGGAAAAATGTCGCACCGGGTTCTCACTGCCTTCGGAAAAAATTCCCAAAATGCTCTAACCCTTATTTCTATTATTTTCCCACTTCGCCCCCCTCTCCTGTCTATCCTAATAATTTTACAAATTTGAAAATATCTGCAATCGATTTGTAAGTATCAAAAACCTCTATGCACCAGTTTTGAACGATATATCTCTATTTTTATTTTTTTGCCGCTCTACCCCCCCCTTTCCCGCCCTCCCAATAATTTTAAAAATTCGAAAATATCCCCATTCGACTTGCAGGCCTCTAAAACCTATCTGTACCAATTTTGAACGGCCTAACTGTATTTCTATTTGTTTTTTGCCCATAGCCCCTTCCCTTCCCGCCCCACCTAATAATTTTAAAAATTCGAAAATATCCGCAATCGATTTGTAAGTATCGAAAACATCTATATACCAATTTTGAACGATCTAACTCTATTTTTATTTTTTTGCCCCCCCCCCTCTCCCCTTCCCCTTTCTCGGCCCTCCTAATAACATTACACTTTCGAAAATATCCCCATTCGAATTGCAGGCATCTAAAACCTATCTGTACCAATTTTGAACGGCATTACTGTATTTCTATTTGTTTTTGCCCATAGCCCCCCCTTGCCGCCCCCCCCCTTCCCGCTCCTCCTAATAATTTTACAAATTCGAAAATATCCGAAATCGATTTGTAGGGATCGAAAACCTCTATATACCAATTTTGAACGATCTAAGTCTATTTTTATTTTTTGCCCCCCCTCTCCCCTCCCCCCTTCCTGATATCTTACACAATCGAAAATATCCTCATTCGACTTGCAGGCCTCTAAAACCTATCTGTATCAATTTTGAACGCCCTAACTGTATTTCTTTTTGTTTTTGCCCCATAGCCCCCCCCCCCTGCTGCCCCACCTGGGGGCTGAATTTCTAAAATTCCAGAAATTGGTTTTTAGATACTTGCATTAGCTATATTTTAGAGCAAAAATTTCACGCATATCTATTTTTTTGTTTGAGATATATAGGATCATACGAAATCACATTCTACGCATGTGAAATCACGTTTTGCCCCCCCGCCCTCCTTGGGGACCGAATTTTGAAAATTCCAGAAATCTGTTTTTTGACATTTGTATTAGCTATATTTTAAAGCAAAAATTTCACGCATATCTATTTTTTTGTTTGAGATATATAGGATTATGCGAAATCACTTTTTACGCATGTGAAATCACGTTTTGCCCCCCCCCCCGCCCCCCTTGGGGACCGAACTTTGAAAATTCCAGGAATCAGTTTTTAGATATTTGCATTAGCTATATTTTAGAGCAAAAATTTCACGCATATCTATTTTTTTGTTTGAGACATATAGGATTATGCGAAATCACGTTTACGCATGTAAAATCACGTTTTGCCCCTCCCCCCCGCCCCCCTTGGGGACCGAATTTTGAAAATTCCAGAAATTGGTTTTTTGACATTTGTATTAGCTATATTTTAAAGCAAAAATTTTACGGATATCTGTTTTTTTGTTTGAGATATGAAGGATTTTGTGAAATCACGTTTTGCCCCCCCTTCCCCCCTTGGGGGGGCGGATTTTGTAAAATCGCTTCTTAGTGGATGCCTACGTCATAGATCGAACATTGTCACAAAATATCATGCTTCTAGGTCCAGGGGTTTGGTCTGCGCGTTGATAGATCACCCCCTCACTCAGTCAGGAAGTACTCTTTTATATATATAGATAGAATGATAGATTTATAGTTTTTAAATTTCTTTTTTCAAATTGTTCGTGCTCTACACGAACCATTTCACTTTGTACAATGTATGAAAAGGTATTCATAAGATTTTATTTTTATTCTCAATTATTACGCTGTTGCTGCGCGAATTTTTTGGAATGTTTTATATCATTTTTATCTGCATAATTTGCATACTTTAATATATTTTATATGCTCTTATTTCGTTTTCACTTATTATTATTATTATTATTATTTTTTTTTTTTTTCACTTAGCATACTAATACATAACTTGTCTTGCTACTATATGCTCAGCTGCTTATATTATTGCTCTTTTAAATCAACTTCTTTTTATTGAATTTCTTTTTCTTGCATTGTCTTTCCATCAGCGGTGGCTCGTGAACCGAAAATAGGTGAAGAGCTAAAAAATAACATTTAAGTAGTTTTAATGCATAATTTTTACTAAGCATGATTTTAACTAAAACTCAAATAAAAATACTCATTTTATTTAAATGCAGATTTATAATTGTAAATGAATACAGTTTAAAACTTTAGGTCAATTGCTTCTTATTATTGCACATTATTATTATTGCCATTATTATTGCACATTATTTTGATTTACGTTTTTTTTTTTTTTCAAATGATTCTCGCTGTCCTGGTAATGTCATTTCATTTTATACAATGTATGGAAAAGATTCACATTATATATATACATATATATTAAAAGTATGAAAAAAAAAAGAGGAGCTGATGATATTTTAAAGTATAGGGTGTTTATAAAGTCCCGGACCAATTTTGATGTTTAATAACTCATAAAATAATAAAGATAGATTAAAATTAATAACATAAATGGTTAGATAGACTCAAAAAGTTTCATGACCTTGTCAATGAACTTCCCCGTGTGCCCCCTTCGTCGCACGGAGAATATCAAGTCGATAGTCAATTTCACGCCAGGTAGCGGCAAGCATGTCGGCATTCACAGAGGCTATTGCGGTTGTAATTCTGACTTTTAGGTCATCAATGTTTGACACTCTCCTCCTGTAAACATTGTCCTTTACAAATCCCCAAAGGAAAAAGTCTAGCGGCGTTATATCAGGTGATCTGGGTGGCGAAGGAATTGGACCTCCTCGCCCAATCCATCCATACTTCCAGTTTCTAGAAAATTATTTTTCCACCGCAAGATGCTGCTTTTGGATGGAGGATCTTTTTGGTAAATTCTTCTGCAATTTCTCTGTGTTTGCACTATCGATTTCGTTTCTATGTACCACCATAAAATATGTGCTTTCTCTTGTGGTGTATGCATTCTCCTTATCCGCTCGAATCAAACTCAAACATCACATACAAAAGTACTACATAGAACAAACACATCAAAAGTAAACATAACATTGCAATAGTTGCCAAAAACAAAAGAGAGAAAAATGCAATTAATAAGCAGACGATATTTAGAAAAGTACAGATATTTAGACTGGAAAATGAAATTATCTGAAATTAACCACACGCGCAGACGATATTTACAAAAGTAAAGATATTCAAACCTGAAAAGAAAATATATGAGTTATTCCATCAATAAATGCCATAAGTTTATTTATATCTTTATTATTTTATGAGTTATTGAACATCAAAATGGGTCCGGGACTTTTATAAACACCCTATATTAAAATCGTTTTGTAGCTCACTTTCAACCCTTTGCAAGCGAAGACCTTTTTCCAAAGATGCCAATATTTTAATTTATTCCGGAGTATTTTTCGCCGCGCCTTTATTTCGCACCATTTTATTCATCGAAAAATTTTCTCCAATATATATTACTTCGATAAAATAACAAAAAATTACTTTAAAAAAATATGTGGTATGGAATAAAGGCGGTGCTAAAAATACTCCGCAATAAATTAAAATGTTGACATCTATGCTTTTTCACTCGCACGAACAAGTGACTTGAGATAATATTCTCCGAATTTTGGGATTTTTTTTACTATTAAAAAGATTTGAAACGCAATTAAATATTTAAAATATTATATTTTAATATTCTCTATATCTTTATACTTCAGTTATATATTAACCCTTTCAAACGCGTAATATTTTCGTGAACACTGACGTGGACTTACATCATTTGGAAATATGTAACTCTGCTAGTAAGTCTTTCTTTTGAGATTTGTATGTTATTTTATTTCTTAAGAATATACGCAATATTCATATTTGTACAATAAATAAACTGTGAATATAAGTGTTTTGAGTAAAAAGAGTAAAATTTATAATGTATATTCATTTTTAATAGAAATCAGAAAACCTTGTTGTGAAAGAATATAATTTCAAAAAATGCCGCCCACAGGTAAAACTTACAGTCAAAAACACAAAAATTCGCTCTCACAAAAATATTAATATACGTTATCGCGGTTTTCGTCCTGAAAGGGTTAAATATTCGCTGTTGTTTCTGCGCATGTACTGTTGAATGCACCCATGAACATATATTGCCCAAACCAAACGTAAATACACACCGTTATCCCTGAAATTAACCGATCGAATTAAATAGTGACTGTTGGTCACCTTTCGAGTTACCGCATCAAATCAAATGGTGACTGATCGAATAGAGCCACCTCTCAAACGCAAAAGATTACTAATTTAAGAGGGCATTTTAACACTTTGCCGGGCCAATTTAATTTTACTCCTCTGATGAATCTTGCTTAATTAAGGGACTATTTTATTCAATTTCCCCCAGTAAAATTTAACTGCCTGTAACAGTTGGCTAATTACGTCGACGGTTATTCGTCTATTTTATATATGACATATTACGTTTCATAATATTGGTGGAAGTAAAATAAAAGAATCCGAAAATTCGGAAGCATTGTTTAGAGCGCTTTTGAGTGTTGGGGCCTGCAAAGGGTTAAAGATTATTTTAGAAGATTTTCCCTATGTATCCAAACTTAACAATCTATCTATCCAAAACTTAAATCTATCCAAACTTAACAGTACTAGACGATCATTAATAAAAATGCCAAAAAATGTTTATAAGAAATGAAAATAAAACAAGTCCTTCCGGCTTATTCGGAAGGGTAGGTTGATTTCTTTTTTCTTATCAAGTAGCCGCCATTGTTTCAAAATGGCGGCTACAAATTATTAATGGACTTGGTAGAAATATTGATGTAGGCTATGCACATATGGAGTTTTAAGAAAATCGGTTCGTAAATACTTTTTTATGTGAATATTAAATTTTCAAGTGGCCGGCGCTTGGAAACAAAATGGTGAGTTAAGTTGACAAATATATCAAATGCATTTGTGAGATAAGTCTACTGTACACATACAGTTCGAATTAATTCAAAATCTCAAAAGTCATCCTGTTCAAAAATTAAGTGGCTGCTACTTGGATCAAAATGGCAGAGAAAGTTGCTCATCTAAGATATCGTTGCAAATTTGAATTTTTTTTTTTTGTAGAAATTCTTTTAAAGAGGCTTAGTAAGTTGAAACAATGTTAGTTTTCTGCATTTCTAGTTTGTTTTAGCATTAAAATAGCATAATTTTTCCTTAAAAACGCATTGAAAAGATCCAGTAATGCAGGTAATGGATTTGGCGCCAGAATTTTCGACTTTTCCCCATGGCGACTTTTGGCGAGAAAATACTTCTCGATATACCAAAGATGGACGCAATAACTAAATTGGTTCACGAGTTACGTGGAATTTCTAGATTTTTGGTGTTTGAATGATAAATCCATTTTTCAACTTTGATTTGAATTAATTATTTCAAAAGTTACCGTGATAACAAATTTTCAAGTGGCCGCCACTTGGAAACAATATAGTAAAACAAGTTGCCCAGCGAACACACCCAAGATATTTGAGGCATAGAATCACTATGCAACTGTGGTTCAAATCAGTGCCGTGTTTCAAAAGTTATCATTATGGCAAATTTTCAAGTGGCGGTAGAAGTGGCTGCGACTTGCAAACAAAATGGCGAAACAACTTGCCCAGCGAAATCATCCAATATATTTGTATAAGTTCATTGTCCAGTTTTAGTTTAAATTAAATCAGTATTTCAAAAATTATCGTCATAAGAAATTTTCAGGTGGCACCACTTGGAAAATAAAAGCGTATTGAGATGCCCAGCGAACTTATCTGAGATTTTTGAATGATAAATCCGCTACCGAATCGATTCAGTATTACTAAAGTTACCATAAAAGGGTTCGTACGGGCCTTATTTATTCCCTGAGTCTTATACCGGTAATTTTGTAGAACGATTTACGTTACAAAATAAGTCTATTCTATTAAGTTGAATTTTATGGTTTCAGAATACTGGTGTGAGACTCAGGGAAAAAATAAAGCCCGTACGAACCCTGCATAGTGACAAATTTTCAAATGGCCGCCACTTATAAATAAAATTGCGGATCAAGTCACCAAGTGAACTTATCTTAGATATTTGAACCATAAGTTCATTATTCAACTTTTATTTGAATCAGTTTAGTATTTTAAAAGTTTTCATGATGGCATATTTTCAAGTGGCTGCAACTTACAAACAAGATGTCGGGACAAATTGCCCAGTGAACACATTCAAGATAATTATATGATAATATCACTGTCCAAATTTGGTTCGATTTGGAGTATTATTTCAGAAGTTATCGTGATTTTAAATTTTCAAGCGGAGCCTGATTTCAGGTGGCCCGCTTAGTATAAAATATACTGTACTTTTCAAAAAATGGCTGTTAAAATAAACTTGGTTGAGACCCTTATATGGTCGATGTATACATCAAAATTCAAACAAATTTGGAATACGCTTTTTACAATGTGAATTTGAAAATTTTAAGTGGTCTCCACTTGAAAACAAAATGGCAGAGCAACGTGATTGGCAAACACATACAAAATATTTATAAGTTCACTGTCCAAATTTGGTTCGATTTGAAGTATTATTTCAGAAGTTATTATGATTTTAAATTTTCAAGTGGTAGCCTGATTTCAAGTGGCCCAGCTTAACTTAAGATATCCGCCACTTTGTTAAAAATGGCGGATAAAGCTCATTGAGACACTTATGTAATCTATGTATACATCAAAATTCAAACAAAATCGGAATACGCTTTTTACAATTTGAATTTGAAATTTTCAGGTGGTCTCCACTTGAAATCAAAATGGCAAAGCAACTTGGTTAAAAAACGCATCTAAGATATTTATAAGATAAGTTAAGATACTCTCCAAATTTGGTTCGATTTGGAGCATTATTTCAGAAATTATTATGATTTTAAATTTTCAAGTGGTAGCCTGATTTCAAGTGGCACCGCTTAACTTAAGATATCTGCCACTTTATTAAAAATGGCGGGTATAGTTCATTAATAAACTTCATTGAGATCCTTATGTGGTCTGAATTTACATCAAAATTCAAACAAATTCGGAATACGCTTTTTACAATTTAAATTTTCAAGTGGTCTCCACGTGAAATCAAAGTGGTGGAGCAACTTGGGAAACAAATTCATTTAAGATATTTATAAGATAAGTTAAGACACTGTTTAAATTTGGTTCCATTTGGAGTATTATTTCGGAAGTTATCATGGTTTTAAATTTTCAAGTGGCAGCCTGATTTCAAGTGGTCCCGCTTAACTTAAAATATCTGCCACTTTCTTAAAAATGGCGGATAAACTTCATTGAGACCTTTATGTGGCCTGTATTTACATCAAAATTCAAGCAAATCTTGCTTTAAATCTGCTTTTTACATTGTGGGTTTGAAATTTTCAAGTGGCTGCCACTTGAAAACAAAAAGTCGGAGCAACTTGGTTAACGAACTCATCCAAGATATTTATAAGATCAGTTCACTCTCCAAATTTGGTACGATTTGGAGTATTATTTCTGGAGTTATCGTGATGACAAAATTTTCCTTATTGATATATATATAGATAGATAGATAGATAGATAAACGAAGTGATTGCAATAGGTCGATTTCTAAAGAAATCAACCTAAAATCGTTTCCATAAATGTGAGACTTTCTGCTAAAAAAAAAAAAAAAAAAAGTTGCACTTCGGGAGTGCCGACAGAAGTGAAAACGTGAACAATTACGTGTGTATTTCTTGAATCGTCAGGAAATATTTTATTGTGCAGGAAGTACTTTTAAATGAAGTGTTTTTTTATTCATTAATATAAACTACTACTACAAAAATTATATTACAATTTTATTTAATGCGCTAACTGCAATAGAGACAGTGCCCGGAGATGAGAGAAGTCGTGTAGAGCCGCACCAGATTGTAAAAACGTGAGAAAAATGGAGGCTTTGGCCTTTCTCACGGTTTTGTGAGGTCTAACTGGAATAGAGACAGTGTCCGGAAATGAGAGAAGTCGTGTAGAGCCGCACCAGATTGTAAAAACGTGAGAGAAATGGCGGCTTTGGCCTTTCTCGCGGTTTTGTGAGGTCTAACTGCAACGTTTCCGGCTGCAATCTATAAGAGACAGTGTCCGGAAATGAGAGAAGTCGTGTAGAGCCGCACCAGATTTTAAAAACGTGAGAAAAATGGCGTCTTTGGTCTTTCTCATGGTTCTGTGAAGTCTAACTGCAACGTTTTCGGCTGCAATCTTTAAGAGACTGTGTCCGGAGATGAGTAAAGTCGTGTAGAGCCGCACCCGATAGTTAAAACGTGAGAAAAATGGCGGCTTTGGCCTTTCTCACTGTTTTGTGAGGTCTAACTGCAAAAGAGACATTGTCCGGAGATGAGAGAAGTCATGTAGAGCCGCACTAGATTGTAAAAACGTGAGAAAAACTGCGGCTTTGGCCTTTCTCACGGTTTTGTGAGGTCTAAGTGCAACGTTTCCGGCTTCAATCTTTAAGAGACAGTGTCCGGAGATGACAGAAGTCGTGTAGAGCCGCACCAGATTGTAAAAACTTGAGAAAAGGGGCAGCTTTGGGCTTTCTCACGATTTTGTGAGGTCTAACTGCAATAGAGACAGTGCTCGGAGATGAGAGAAGTCGTGAAGAGCCGCACCAGATTTTAAAACAATATACAGTATATAATTACTAATACTTCACATTAGCAAGTTAATTGTTTGATACATTATTTGTATCATACAATGATGGAAAGCGTTTCGATGACGCGAATTCAATGATTTTTGTTCACCGAAAAGTTTTCACTTCAAATGGAAAGCGTCAGCTGACGATGATGGGAATTCAAAGATTTTTCTTCACCCAAAAGTGCTCAACGCGCCTAAAGAAGTTTTCACTTCAAAAATCTTATTAATGTTACCTTGACGCTGTACTGAATAAATTCCTTTCTTTCTAGACCATAGATAAGATTCACAGCAGCCACTATTATGAATACTTTTTTTTTTTTTTTTAGTAACATTCATTAAACATTTGTAGTGCATTCGTAGTAAACATTGTAGTGCATGTCTTATCTTCGAAAAAGTAACACAACGATTGCTCTATATAAAAAGTGTATTCTAAAATGTTCCATAGAGCATTAACTTTGTGTGTGTATGTGAATGTTCAATTCTGATTTAATGTAGTTTTATTACAATCGTCAAAAAAATGCAAATTCATATATTTTTCTTGACGTAAAGTATTTATGACTTTGTTTTAAGATATAGCAAATTTGTTTTAAGATATAGCAGGCATAGCAAAAAATTTCTCAACTTTTATTACTCTGGTAAACTGCATAAATACAAAACACCAATTCAAAGAAAAACTTTCATTATTTGGAAGATTTAGGAGAAAGTTATTCTTTCTCCTAGCGTAGATAAAAGGATATTTGCTTTCTGGATTGGATGTATATCTCTGCCCTGTCAGTTCATTTTCTTTTCATCAGCCATAATCATAATACATCTTAAAGAAAATTGGGTCTGTCTAATGCAGGAAAAGCAAATTTCATTTGGAAAAATCAATTAAAAGGAACCGAGTTTTAAGAAAAAGGACTTTATTTATTTATTTATTTTTATTTATTTATTTTTATTTTTATTTTTAATTTAATTAAATTTATTTTATTTTATTTTTAAGTATAATAGATAAATAATACAGATCTACAAAGAATAATGTTGGCAAAATTTGATTTGATTTTTTTTTATCTATCATCATGGATTTTGGAGTGCTGAAGCCGAAAATGAATCACCCTTTTTTTACAATCTCAATTAAGCATTTTAAAGAAACAAATTCGAATACGGAACGCAAAAATTCACTTTTCCATACCGTATACTCCGATGCATAACGCACAGAGTATATTAAGGCCTTCAAGAAGGCCGTAAAAAAGGCCTTTGCCTCGCCCTTCCCTTTTTTGGGCGAGGAGACGCCGGCACGTGCCACTCGGAAGATTGCCTCTTTGTCTCGGGATCATACTCAAAGATCCATGACACGTCACCTGTGATTACGTTATTCAAAAATGGGGGTCACTTTCACTTGGGAGTCGGCTTGCACCACTCACAGAAACACGTCCCGCGAAAATGCCTGTCCTGATTCTCCAGGTGCTCGGAGATAACTGACCAGCCGCTCGTTCGTTAGCTAGGAACGCCCTCTACCGGATCCAGTCGGTGCGCGCACGCTCCGAAGTACAGTCGCGGAGGAGGAAAATCAGTCCTATTACTTTCCGGACAAACCCTGTATGAGCGTTCTCTAAAAGTGAATTTTTGTAGATTTTGCTACTTTTTTTTATTCAACAATCGCCAATAATTTTAAGGAGTGATACTTAATATATATAATAGACGATCAATATTTAAAGTGATTGGGCAACCGTTACATTTAAAATTTAGTGGTGGATATTAGATAAAAAAAGTTGCAAAATCTGGAAAAACATCAAAGTCGAAAATCCATACCTGCCAACATTCTAATTAATATTCCATAAATCTGTTAATACCACTTTCTTTTTCACACCAATCTTTTTTATTTTCTCTAAATGCAATTCCGATTAAATAAGAAAAAAATACTCTAAAAAAAGAGTGGTGGAGAAAAAAAACTGTGGTATTAACAATTTTACAGAATATTAATTAGAATATTGACAAGTATGAAAACATCTTATCTTACTACCTTTGAAAGTTTTATACTTGTGCTTTAACGCGGTTCTCGCGCTGACATTTTTTTTTTTTTTTTAATTTATTTATTTACGTGATGAAAAGCCGTGCTTACTTATTTCGACACAAAATAATTGTTGCTTGTTTTTGTTACTTATAACGTTTGCTTAAAAAACTTTATTCTTCATCATGTTAGGAGTGTCGAATTCGTATGCTAAATGGTATGGGAGAAAATAAAAACCATTCGAAGTTGGTGTGACATAATACTAAATAATAAATGACGCGTAAATAATAAATTCTTTAATTCCATAGATCTAGAACTTCGTCCTTCAAATACTGATACTAAACATACAGCGACATTTCGATGACTATCTAAAATTGCATTAATATAATTCTAAAGTAAAATTCTGCCTGAACTGCATAATTATGCAGCACTTCAATTGAAATACCATATAAAATCGTAAATATTAAATTTTTGATGGTCATAATTGCCCATCGCAACACTGATAGTACTCGTTATGTACAGCTTACCCTTACTCTTAAATAGAATAAAAATTTGTACTATCAAGGCACTATTTTAGCCCACATTCTTTAACCACATTACCTGAATTACCGGAATTTCCTTTCCTTCAATGATCTACTGTTCTTTCTTTTTCTTTCGCGTTCAACGCATAAATGTCCCTTTGAAAGATGTTGCAAATATATCGATTAAGTTTCAAGATATTCAATAGTTTACTACGATTTTATTCTCTGACGTATACAAGTGATTCGCCTTATATTTCATTATATTCAGTACATTCTTATTATACTTTTTGAATAAAATGACATATTAAAAGGTTGGCTATAAAATACTTTTTTTCAGTTTGGAGGCATTAACATCTAAAACTTAAATGAAAAAAACGAAATTTTATATTATAGACTGTTGAATGAAGTATAAATTTTTCTGCTGCAATTAAAAAATTATTAAATATTTGTCGCAACTGTATATTCTATATATTAAATTTTCTGGGACATTTAAAAGATTTACATTTAATTTTCAAAACACACTGCAAGAAAAATCAAAACAGCTTTAATATAGATTTAAACAATTGTTTTTAATATTTGATTTTCAATTTTAATCACAGCTGCCAACATCCTAATTAATCGTCTGTAGTCCATTCCTGTTATTTTCAGATCCGCCTTTTTCCCTAAATCAAACATCGATTCCCGCCTTTTGACGCAGTTATAAAATTGTATTACATTTCAGTAGATTGTAGGCCCTTTTAATATTCAGTGGACTACTTTAAATGTACCCATTTCGTTGCATTTTAAATTTTGAACGCAGATCCTACCTAACTGGAGAGAAACGATTTACCACAATGCTACGCATCATTGCTAATGAGTTTTTTTTTTTAATGAAAACAACGAAAACAAAATAAATATTAAAAAAAAAAAAAGGAAAAATCACTGTAATTTTTCATTTCCTAGAAAAAATCGACTCTCTAACCCTAAGGTACGAGAACAGACTGACCGTCGAAGGCTGCAGATATAATTTCGATTTTTCCTAACAAGTCATTACAACTTTTGATTTTATTTAGAGTATTTTTAAGTATGAAGAGTAATTCACTAAAACTATTAACTTAGAATTAATAAGCAATATCTTTAAGAATCTGGAAGAGTTCTCAAATTTCATTAGTTTAAGAGAGAGGCTGTGTTGGAAGGGTAGGTTAGATCTGAGGATTGAACAGCCATCTGTGCGTAAGAAATTTCCGACTGGACAAGTCTGGAAGTGTGTACTTTTCTCCAATTTTCCGGCAAAAATGTGCATCCTCAGTAACTAGCAGGATTTTCCCCGCCTCAGTTGCAGCATTTTAATTTTTCGGGATCAATATTTATCTTTCCAAGTTCACATTCTTTAGACCCATGTTTTCCAGAACAGCCAACACATCTATGGGTCATCCTGCAATTTAATGAAGAAAGTACTGACATCTGGAACATTGCATCGTACGGGTGAGCAGAGCCTAATTAAGGGGGAAGCACACATTATTTATACTTACACCGTTATTTTTTAACAAATACTTTCCTCCTATAATAAACAGAAAATTCTCATTAAAAATTATTTTAAAAGAATTCTGGTGTCTAATAACGGTGAGTAAATTGGATTGTTTTACACCGTTCATTTTTTATAAAAAATATTTCCTCGTCAAAGCGTGGAGTTTCTATGACACGAAGTAAAAAATAACTGTAAAAATATTCCGGTGACAGCGGAGATAATGTGTCCTTCCCCCCTTAATCAGGCTCTGCGGTGAGGTACCTGCATTCAAAGCTCTTTATTCAGGACACTCTCATCGATTAAAAATATTCGCTTTTTTTTTGCTACCACTATTTTTATCAAATAATTTCTAACGTATTTAATCACGACACTTTAATGTAAAAGCAAAGTAAATATTTCTGTATAAATATAGTAGTGACAAAGAAACCAAAAATCTTTCATTTCTGAAATTGACCTGGAAAAAGGGCGGATACTTCGAGCTCAGCTGTAATTTTCAGCATAGATGCAAAAATATAGAAATCTGTCTAATTAAAAAAATTCCTTAGAACCATCGTTGTTGACCAACGGAATTTGGAATACGGGTAGAGGAAATTTTATTTTAAAGTAGGTTGACTGGGAGACCCTAACAACTTCAAATTTAATTCGGTTAGAGCATCCTTAATATCTGAAATGGCCGCATTAATCGGAAGACCTCGAATGGCAGCCTTTAATGGGGCAGCGAATTTTTGAGGCATGATGTAATACTCATACTTGCCAACATTCTAATTAATATCCCGTAGTGTTGTTAGTCCCGCTCTTTTTTTCACACCAGTAAATTTTTAGAGTAATATTCTCCAAATGTAATTACGATTAAATAAGAAGATAAATACTCTAAAATGATACTGGTGGGAAAAGGAAGGCGGGGTTAACAATATTACGGAATATTAACACTTTCGCGACCGCAGTAAAAAGCAATATATTTGTAATAAAATCTATAATAAAGTAACTGTATTCATTTTTCAATCTGGGACGTACATTTCTCTGAAATTCCACAAGCCAGAGCTGAAAATCTTCTGTGACGCATCAGTACGCCTTGGAACATCTTTGGATGCTCCTAAATTCTAGGTGTTTACCCCGGAGAGTGGTTTTAACGCATGCCCTAATAACATTACATATTTAGTCCACTAAAGAAATATACATTTTTGTGGTGCTGTATGAAGATAGTTGGATGCAGGACGTTTGAATTGCAATTTTATTTATCAGATTGCTTACTTAAACTCTACTATTATTACTGTGTACAATAGTAAACTAGTTGGCATAGGTGAAGGTGGACTCTGCTCAGTTCCCCACCATATTTATGTTCTCATAAATTTCTAGTGCGAGACATATTATAATCATGTTAAAAGAAATGAATTTGACCAAAGCTTGATACAGTGACAGAACGAAATCCCCGCCTAATAGGCTATCCAACGTTCACTTCGATATATTTATCTTATTCTAATCTATCAATTTATTTTATCAGGGTCAATTCCGTTGTTTAGCTTTCATGCTACTATTTCCAATGCAATAATCCTCAAAATTCATATTTATATTAAAAATTTACAATTTCGCTATGTTGATAAAATCGTAAATTATTCGTAATTTACGAAATTTTCCTATTAGAATATTTGTATTCAATCATCTTCAAACAAATATCATAAATGTAATTTTGAAGTTGTCTAATGTATTTATGATCCTCAAAGTGGAAGTTTATGCTCAATTTTGCCTTATTCTGGCATGTTAAGTAAATCGTAAATTCCAAATAACTTACGAATTTTTTAAATTGGAAAAATCATAGACTATGATATTCATGCCAGTATCCTAAATAATATTTCGAAAGTGGTTTGACATCTTTACGATGGAAGTATCCCTTAAGATTGACGTTTATGTGAAATTTTGTTCTATTCTGCCATGTTAAGAAATTCATAAATTTCCAATAGCTTACGAAATTTTTATATTGGAAAATTCATAGTCATTAGTATTCATGCCAGTGTCCTAAATAATATTTCAAAAGTAGTGATACATCTTTACGATTAAAATATCGCTCAAAATTGACGTTTATGTGAAATCTTGCCCTAAACTGCAATGTTAAGAAATTCGTAAATTTCCAATAACTTGCGAAATTTTCAAAGTAGCATATTTATAGTTACTGATGTTCATTCCGGCATCAAAACTGGTATTTTAAAACTGGTCTGACATTTTTACAGTAAAAAGTTTCCATTTAATGCACGTTTAAGTGAATTTTTGTCCTATTCTCCCATGTTAAGAAAATCGTAAATTTCTAATAACATACGAAGTTTTTAAATTCGAATGTTGCAAATGAATAGAGTTCTTGCCAGTGTCGAAAGTAATATTTTAAAACTGATCTGACCTCTCTGTGACAATTTGTTCTTGAGATATCGTGTACACAGTCTAACAAACTAACGGACTAACGGACTAACAGACTAACAGACACCATACAAATTTTGTCATTTTCGTATTCCACACACCTGAAAACGTGTAGAAAAGTCCAAAAACCGAGGTCGAAAATTTTCACGATTACCTAAGTTCCCCATACCTATAGTATGATGGGGAACTAAAAATGTGAAAGGATGCAAGAAAAATAGAAAGTGTAAAAGAGGAAATAAAAGAAACGGTAAACAGACAAAAAGACAAACAACAAGCAAGCAGAAACAAAATCCTTAATAAGACAAAAAAAAATCAAAGTTGTAAACTTTGCCAAGATCTCGTTAAAACATGAAGAAAACAGCTCAAGATTTCAGCTACAGCTTGCAAACTTCTGAATATAGGGCCGTTTAACCCTTTGAGGCCCTGACGCTCTAAAAATTGTTTCCAAATTCAGAGACTCTTTTATTCAAATTCCCCAATAATTTGTGTAAGTAATATTTGTGAGCAACCGTTACAGTTAAATTTTAGTGGTAGATATTGAATAAAAAATTTCCTAAATTTGGCAGTACTGACTAGACGAATGAAATTAAATTAGACAGGCAAAGGGTTAATGTGGGCAGAAATTAGAAAAAGAAAAGAAGAGAAAGAGAGGAAGCAACGAGTAAAAAAATCGAAGAAGAAGGAAAGAAAAAATAATAAAATTAAAATTAAATAAAATTAAAATAATAATTAATTAAAAATAATATACATAAAATTTCCAAACTAAATGTAAAGAAGATAGCATTAAAAAAAAAAAGAGATAAATTAGAAGGTTAAAATTCTCGAAATTCCTAGCAAAATCATGAAGAAATCATACATAAGACTCCAGCAATATAAATATCTGGAAAATAGACTTATTGTTATTAGTATGGGCAGAAATTAAAAGGATTATAAAAAGAAGAAAAACTGGAAAAAACGAACGGACAAAATTGTAAAAGAGGGAAAAAAAAAAAAAAAAAAGGATAGCCAAACAAGAAGATAAGAAAACTTGAACAAGTCGACAGAAACCGAAAGTTCTAGAAATCCTTCATAAAATCATGATGATGGATAGAGTGCACAATACTCTATACGTCGTTAATTTTTAGATACTAATTGTATAGCTGCCAAATCCTAATTGAAATTTCATAGTTCTATTAGTACCCGCCCGCTTTTCCACACAACTTCAGTTTTAGAGTAATTTTCTACAAATGCAGTTGCTACAAAGAACAATTCTTTGGTTGCTATTTAAAAAAGAAGAAAAATACTCTTAAAAAAGACTGGTGCAAAAAAGATGTTTTCGACGAATTTATACATAAAATATTTTATATCTGAATTTTTCTTTCTTTTTTTTTTTTTTTTTTTTTTTTTTTTGTTTCTTAAAAATCAAAACATATGTCTCGAAGCCCTACAACATTTAATTAGGTTCGTTTTGAAACATTCGCTCTTAAATGACCGTTTTGCGCTAAGTCACTGAACACATCTGATAAACGCTGTCAGAGGCAGCAGCGTCCATTATTCCATTTGTTGTATTAAAAGTGACCGCTAGGCTGATTTAGAATATGAACTTAAGCTTCTTAATTAAAGTTACTTCTTTTTTAATAAAGTTATGTATATGTATATAGATATAATACTGGATTCTGCAAATTCATATGTGTGTTATATTTACAGAATTTTATAGAAATTTACACATTCATTAAACAATTATATGTTTCTTTAATTTTCAATTTTACACTTATCTGCTGATTGTACGTTATGTTGTGCTGTAACTGTGTAAAATAGTATATGCTGAAATACTCATAATTAAAATAAACGTATTTCTGTAGAGCATAACTTTGCAACCAATTACATCAGCTGTCGCATGGCATGATTAAATGTTTGCCCAATGTAATTAAATATTTCTTGAGGGGTTTTGAATACGATGGAATTTATTGTCATACAATTTTCATTTCTATGCGACTGGAAATTTCATCATCCATGTAAATGATTGCACTTTTGTCATGGTATAGTACATTAAACGATTATTCCGTTTCGTATAAAGTGCCCATTAAGAATTTTATTAAATAAGAATTCGTATGGCTGACACAAGTGACTTATTATTATCATTATTTTTATTAATATTATTATTATTCATACCACATTTCCATAACATAAAATTTATAATAAATTTATGCAGCCAAAGAGTCCTCCCTTCCAACCATCAATAGCACTAATGACATAGATCTCCTGGTTAACACCATCACTAATGATATTAAGAGTGCTATTGACTATGCTACTACTTCCAAACCTGCTAACGAATTTTTTAAATTAGACCCGCACGTCCGCATTCTTACTACTAATAAAAATAGAGCCACTAAAACTTGGCAACGTACGCATAGAATTCAAGATAAAATTATTCTCAATCGAGCTCAGCAGGATCTTAAAGATTATCTTTATAAAAAACGCAATGACAGTTGGAAAGAATTCCTCGAGTCCCTGTCTCCAGAGGATAACTCCATCTGGAAAGCGGCCAGGAGATTTAAGAGCTCCTTTGAACCAATGCCTCCTATCCTTATTCCAAATTCCCAGAACTATGCGTACACTAACGAGGAGAAGGCTAATGCTATTGCCATAAACCTCGAGACACAATTCCAAGGTAATCCTATTGATAGTACTGAAACTGAGAGAGAAGTCAATTCTACTGTTAGCAGATTCTTGAATAACCCCATTCCTCCTTCTGATTTTTTGGTAACCCACGCTGATGTCATCCGCGAAATCAAAAAACTTAAAAACAAAAAAGCCCCAGGCATCAGCGGAATCACTAATGACGCCCTCAAGAATCTACCATTCACTTATATTCCAAAAATCACCCACCTGTTCAATAATATTTTTAAATTCAATTATTTTCCCTTCTATTGGAAAACTGCTGTCATTGCTCCGATACTAAAACCTGCCAAACCCCCTGATAGGGCTTCGAGTTACCGCCCAATTTCCCTTCTGAATGTACTTAGTAAATTATTCGAAGCCTTTATTGCTCAACAGATAGATTTTCATATTGCAGAAAATAATATTATGATCCCCGAACAATTTGGATTCTGCAATGGCCTTTCAGCCCCACACCAGGTCTACAGATTAGTTGAGCACATTACCACCGGCAAAATTCGGAAGCAATATACCGCGGCAGTTTTTCTTGACATTGAAAAGGCATTTGACAAAGTTTGGACCTCTGGCTTAATTTTTAAACTTATTAATTATAACTTTCCACCCGCCCTTATTAAGTTAATTCATAGTTACCTACTTGACAGGAACTTCCATGTGAAGGTGAAAGACACTCTTTCACGGAACTTTTTTGCCCATTTCGGCGTTCCTCAAGGCTCCAAAATCAGTCCTAAATTATTTAATCTTTATATTAATGATATACCTAGATACCCTCACACCTCATTGGCTATTTTTGCAGACGATACCTGTATTTTCGCTTCGAGCGTCAACAGGCGTTATGCTATTTCGGCAATTTCCCGTCACCTCAAAATTTTGGTTCATTGGTTTTATAAATGGAGAATAGCATTTAATACTACCAAAACTGAAGCTATTCTTTTTTCACGTGGAAGAAATGCTATGACATCTGATAAACGTGATAAATTCCAAATTAGCCTCGGCGCCACCCCACTACCATGGTCAAATCACTGTAAATACCTTGGTGTTATTCTAGACCAATCTCTCACTTTTCAACAACACATTATCACCACGCGTAATAAATTCCGTGCAGCTAAAAGTAAATTACTTCCCCTCTTAGCTCGGAATAGCAAATTAAACTTTAAAAATAAATTGCTCTTGTACACTTCCTACCTACGACCCATTCTAACTTATGCTTGTATGGTATGGTCATATGCTGCCAAATCGCATATCAAGTTACTCATTAGGGCTCAAAATTCAACCATTCGGCAAATTCTTGATATGCCTTGGTACGTTAGAAATTTTCACATCTACAAAGAAATTGAAACTCCTAAACTTAATGACTTCATTCAATACTTAAATATACAATTCCATTTGGCTCTTGAATCAATAGATAACGCTGCTTTAAACACACTAGCAACATATGACCATAATGCTCCTCTGAATAGACGCAGACCCAGAGCGGGCCTCAGTCTAAACTCCCACCTTTAATCTTTTTATTATGTTAACTTCTTTATCTTTTCATCTTTCTATCGCCCTCGGGCATTGACTTCTCTTCGGAGATTATATCCTGTCCTCGTCCTTGTGTTGTCCTGTATATGTTATTTTTGTCCTTGTGTTAAAAAAAAAAAAAAAAAAAAAAAATTAAAAATTGTGTTTTAAAATACCAAAAAAAAAATTAAAAAACTTGCTCTCTGAAAAATAAAAAATATTCTTACTATCCCTAAACTTTCTCCTAGATGTGTAATGCTGTACTTAACCTTCCTACTCATTTTTATTATTGTGTTTCCTCTTTCCATAAGCTCTAAAATTATCTGTTATTGTTTTTTTGTGCCTTTTATGTTCCCCCCCCCTTTCTCCATTGCAGTGAATTGTTGTTCGGGACCCTCACTCCGTTAGCTTCCACATCTAGGTACTGGAGGATGCGTGACGCTGTCACAGGTGCCTCCCAACCATTCCATCCGAAGAAGTAGATTTAACTGTGTAAATATAGTATAAATTTTACTTTATTTACTTTTTTTTTTTTTTTTTTTTCGAACACTTTACTGAGGAAAGTATTGTAATCATGTCAAAAATCTGAGTTTGAGATTTTGGTATTTCTACACGTTTTGATATCCATTGAATTCATATTTACTGTTTTTACAATCATGTATGTGAGTGAACGCGATAGCGTCTAAACGCTTTGTTCGAATGAGCTGAAAGTTGGTACGTATGTTATAGGTCACCATAGCACGAACCCTATTGATTTTGGTGAATATAGCATTTATAGTTTTTTTTTTTTTTTTTTTTTACAGGGACACAAAGAAAAATTCTTTATCATTATGGTCTATGGGCACAATTTTTTAAAAAGTACGATTGCGTCAAAATGCGTTACTCGACTAAGCAGAAAATTTATACACACGTTATGAATCACCGTCGCACGAACTGTTTATAAAATTTGGTGAATCTATCGTTTATAAATATTTTTACAGAGAAACAAAGAAAAATTCCTTATCATTATAGTCTATATGGACCCAAATTTTTTAAACTGCGATTGCGTCTAAACGTCCCATTCAATTGAGCTGAAGTTATGAGTCACTGTCGCATGAACTGTAAAAAGTTTAGTGAATCTAGCGTTTATTAATTTCTTACATGAGCACAAAGAAAAATTCTTTATCATTTCAGTCTATATGGGCGCACATTATTTAAAGTGCTATTGCATCTAAACTCCTTATTTGAATGAGCTGAAAATTCATATACATGTTACAGGTCAGAGTCGCACAAACCTTATAGGTTTTGGGGAATCTGACACCTGTATACTTTTACACAGGGACACAAAGAAAGATACTTTATCATTACGGTTTATGGGCTAATGTTATTTAAAATACCACAGCGTCTAAATCCCTCATCCGATTTGTTTGAAAATTTATCATTATGATATATGGTCTCAAATTATTTGGAGGACGATAGCGTCAAATTAAACAACGTACTATATGAAAAATAGTACTCATACACTCTATTATAATCAGAGCCTGATTAAGGGGGAAGCACACATTATCTCCGCTCTCACCGGAATATTTTTACAAGTATTTTTTACTTCATGTCATAGACGAGGAAATATTTTTTATAAAAAATGAACGGTGTAAAACAATCCAATTTACTCACCTTTATTAGACACCAGAATTCTTTTAAAATAATTTTTAATGAGAATTTTCTGTTTATTATAGCAGGAAAGTATTTGTTAAAAATTAACGGTGTAAGTTTTAATAATGTGTGCTTCCCCCTTAATCAGGCTCTGATTATAATTTTCTCTTACTCTATTTATACAGGCGTTAATTACTTATTGTTCGGAAAGTCGAGTGGAGCCACTCCAGATTTTTATTTATTTATTTATTTTTGAAAGAGTGTACGAAAAGAATATAAAAGAAGTCGCCTGTGGCAGCACTCTATTCACACGACAGAATCGTTACTAAAATTTCATTTCGTTTTAAAAACAGATACACATTACAACCAAGGTTTTCAGAAAGGGAATTCGACTACCACTTTTTTAATTTAGTAATTTTAGACTTGATTAATCTGTGATATCTATTTTTAAAAATTACGCTATAAAAATTCTGGTATCCAAATTTCCCTTTGTGAACCATGATTATAATTTTTTTTTTCAAAAATGGTAAATTAAAAATTTATTTAAATGAGTTATAAAATGGATTGACAAAATGAGTCGTTAAGTTCTAACATATTTTCAGATTGACATATTAACAATAAGTAATCAGGAAAATTAATACCCTTTGGGCATCACAAAATTTTCTCGTTATCATTTTGTATGACAGAGCAACCTACATTTAGACTCGTGTACAGATATAAACAGCGTACTATCTCACAATAGAAATTTTGCAAATGTAGTTTAAGTTTTCATTTTTCAAAAATCCAGTAAATATGTGTCAAGTTTGTACACTTTAAGTATTATGTAATTACATGTCTTCATTATCATTATTTTTTTTTTCTTTAAATATAATACCTGAAAAATGATAAATTTTTCATATTAACCTTTTGTATCCCACCGGGACTTCAAAGTCCCATCAAAACAATTCCTCGATATAGCCTAAATTTACTACAGGATTTCATTGGGACTATAGTTTAAGCTTTAGCCCCTATAGTTTAAGCTATAGTTTAAGCTAAGTTTAATACTTTCACGTCATTTGAAAATCTGTAACTCCACCAGTGGGCGTTTCTTTCGCAATTTCTATGCTATTTATTTCTTAAATATATAACCAATATTCACATTTTTACAATGAAATATATTATGGATACAAATACTTTGATTAGAAAGAGTATAATTATAATGTATATTCATTTGTAATATAAATGTGAATACAGAAAATTTTGTTCTGAAATATTGTAACATGGGAGGATAACGCCCACAGGCAGAACTTACTGTCAAAAATTCAAAATCATGCGGTCGCGAAAGTGTTAATATGAGATGATTCTCATGCATAAAGAAATATAATAAAAAAGTTTCAAACTATTTTTCAAAAAATAAAATAATTTGGGACATAAAGGGTTAACAAAACATAACACCCTTCCCCATTTTTCTTGCTGAATTAATTTTTAAACTGAATAAACATTTTGACACATTTTATAATGTTTTTAAATATCCCTGTCACATTCACCTATCATTTAACTTTCTCTATGCTTCTAGAAAGAAAAGCAATATATGCATTGTTTGATGTTCCCTGTAAATGTGCATTAACAAAATTTAAATAGAAATTTAAAAAAGAAAAATAGGTTACATCTTTTGCTAAATAAAATTTCGGAAAAAAAAAGAAAAAAAAAGAAATCTTCAGCTTTTCAGGAAATGTTGAGTGAATTACATCCTTATCTCTCTCTCTCTCTCAATATTACTTACTTATTTTATTTGAATAAAAGTAACTGTAAACACACTGGTTTGTTGATACTGAACATCAAAAATTGTTATTTTGAAATTTAACAGTTCTAATAAAATAAAATTCCTTTATTACTAGATTCTAATTTAAAAGAGAGAGAGAGAGAGAAACTGCTATGAGAATTCTGTAATAATTAATTAAATTAAATTTGAAAATGTATTTTTAATGTAGATTCTTCACTATGAATAAATATTTTCTATTAATTAAGTAAATATTGGATAAAGTCTTATGCTACTAAAATAATTAATAATATTTTATCTGAACATTATTTTGTACTAATCTATTATATATCTCAAATATCTCTTCACAAAATTATTGGTGACTGTTGAATAAAAGTCCCCATGTCAGGCAATACTGCAACTGTTCCACTATTTCTATCAATAAATATTTATTATATTTTATAACATTTTTTTGTGTGTGACTGAATATGATAAAAATTATTGATAAGAAATAGTGATGTAAGAGCACTGTCATGAGGCAGAAACTGTTTTACCCCTGCTGTCAACTACGAAACAACATTTGTAGAGATGCAACATTGGCACAGAATTCAGAACGTAATTTGTCGAAAAATTTTCTCTACTTATAAAATCGTGGCTTTAATAACAAGAAAATTTTGTTTCATTAATAGTCGTATGCAAGGAGGGGGGAGGGAGGGGTATTCCACACTATCTGCGTTACTATTTTTATTTTGAAATATTCATTGTTTTTTCACTTTGATTATTTGTGATTAAACAGGATTGAGATTATTGTAAAAATATACTCGTGGCGCTGTTCCGTCTTACTTTCACTTCTAGTCGTATGAATTCTGCGCCAATGTTCCATCCAGTGATGCCAAATTTAACCCGTTAGTAGTCGCTAGTTGGTCGATTCGCTTCGTAGTGTTTATTCAACAGCCACCAAAAGTTTTTAGAAGTGGTATTTGATATACATAAAAGACGAATCGACTCAAATAATCGTCGATTATGTATGTCAAATGCCACTTATAAAAAATTTTGGTGGCTATTGAATAAACACTGCAGTTATGGGCGGCGAATCGACCAACTAGCGATTACTAACGGGTTTTGAGGACTTTTTTATTCAATATTCACCAATAACTTTGAGAGGTGATACTTGATATATATAATAGACGATTTATCTTCGAAGTGATTATACAACCGTTACTATAAAATTTTAAGGGTAAATATTGAATAAAAAAGTCCGGCAACTAGGGCCTGATTAAGGGGGAAGCTCGCTCATACCGGAATATTTTTACAATTATTTTTTACTTCATGTCAAATAAATTCCACGCTTTGACGAGGAAATATTTTTTATAAAAAATGAACGGTGTAAAACAATCCAATTTACTCACCGTTATTAGACACCAGAATTCTTTTAAAATAACTTTTAATGAAAATTTTCTGTTTATTATAGCAGGAAAGTATTTGTTAAAAAATAATGGTGTAAGTATAAATAATGTGTGAAGAGCGAGCTTCCCCCTTAATCAGGCCCTGCCGGCAACAATGGTTCCATCCCTGCATTTTATGCAGTTACATATCACTTCCCAATTCTCCTTTAATAGCAATTTTTTGTTTTCAAAACAAAAAATATATGTTCTCATCAGATAGAACCTGCATGAATGGTTACACTTTTTATCTTGTTACAGAAATTTGATAGATTGATTGTGATAGATAAATAGAAGAAAATTTAGATTAGAAGACTGGAGATATGATAGAATAAGTGTAAATTTATTGTAAATTTCAGTAATTTTAGAAAACAGAAATTTTCTGTAGGAAAGTTACAAAAGTTTCCTCTCCCCCCCCCCCCCAACCTACTCTGCCGTTAACATTTCATGAGGAGATAAAGGTGGTTTCATGTACAATGCATAATAAGCAACACAGATGTATATTTTTTCATTCTCAGTAATAAATATTTAAGAAATAATTCTCATAACTTCGAATTTCGTATCTATAGGCCAGGGGTCGTATTCTCCGCCTTTTTTTCAGGACACTCTCTGTAATAATTTTTTTTTAATTTATTGCTACCTCTATTTTTATGCAGTATTATCTACCCTGTATAATCATGGCACATTGCTATAAATATAACCAAAAGATCTCTTCATAAACTTAGTGGTGGCGAAGAAGATGGCAATTTCTTTTCTTTGAGGGTGTCTTGAAAAAGGGATAGAGTGTAAGACACCGGAGAGGCATGTATAATATTAGGCATAGCCTCCTAAACTAAATGCCTGTCGCGTGGCTTGGAAACTTTTTAGAAGTGGGATATGATATACAAAAAAGGAAAATATAATCGAAGAAACGTCGATTATATATACCGCATATCACTTCTTAAAATTATTGGTAACAGTTGAGTAAAAAACTCGCACAATCTGTACCAGATGGCGCTGTCTACCGTTTCAACTATTACCAAGTTTCTGAGCCACGCGACAGGCATCTAGTTTAGGAGGCTATGCTTATATCATAAATGGATAAACTTTATAATTATATTCTTTCTAATCAAAGTATTTGTATCCATAGTATATTTGATTGTACAAGTGATATGTATACAGGATATATTCTTAAGAAATAAATACCATGAAAATTGTGAAATAAACGCCCACTGGTGGAGTTACAGATTTTTTGTTGACGTGAATCTACGTCAGTGGTCGAGAAAGTGTTAACATAAAATGAATTAGTTTTTTCTTCATGAAATGCACTTCAAGACCAACTGAACTGAATAGTAAAGAGACCTGGTCAGAAACAGACAGTCTTCTTCGAGCTAACTATGTACTAGAAAACAATTAAATTCTAAAACATCATGTAATTCTCGATTTTCAAAATAAGTTTTTGAAAGAAAAAGCTATAAAATATACTGGTCAAACATGTAACAATGCGGTAGCGGTAAATTATAACGAGTTTTTCATTCCTATACCTAAGATGTTTTTCCTAATGTTGTAATCATTAGTCCATGTGTTAACAAAGCCCCAAACGCGAATAAAAGAATACTTTTATCAGTAAATATGGAATCCAATATTACAAATCTTGTCGAAGGTAATTTGTTCATGATCGACGCCAAGTTTAATATACATAGCTGCCAAGTTTTTTAATTTATTCCGGAATGCTTTTAGCTGGAATGCTTCCGGAAAAATGTTCTTCAATACATAATTACGATTAAATATGAAGAAAATTACTCTAAAAATATTACGGTGTGAAAAAGGGGCGGGACTAACAGCATTCTGGAATAAATTAAAAACTTGGCAGGTATGAATATAATAGGTTTGAAGTTTTTATTATTATTGTTAATTATTACAATTATTAGTAGCGGTAGTATTTCTTTGGAATAAGCATTTAACTGATGCCAAATTTGAGGAAATCTATATAAATAAAATCTGACTTTTGTCTGTAAGTTTGTCGGAATCAAAAAATTTTGCGATATCTTCACGTTTCACACCCAATGAAAGCCGAAAATGACTTCAGAAAATTTTGCCTGTGTGTGTGTGTGTGTGTCATCGTGTCTGTATGTCGCTTTTTTTGTCCGGGCATCACTCGAGAACGGCTGGACGGAGCAAGGCGGCGCTTGGTAGAAATTTAGGTCTTCACCCAACTTAAAATCATATCTATAGAAATTTTTAAAAAAATTATTAGTTTTTGAATTGTGGGTAAAAAACGCCTGCGCATCCGCCATAAATATTTTTTCACTAAAACGCTTTGAATGGAAAAATAAAATATAAAAATAAATTTTTAAGTTAAAGAATTTTTTATTCGCGTGATTCGCACTACAAATTATGAAAATATTGAAATGAAGTGTTGCCATCAAATTTGATACTTTAGTTAATTTTAAAAAATCTAATTGTCGTATCGAAAAACTCTTTACACCCCAGAATTCAGAAAAATCACCCCTTTCATTTGGTACTGAATTTGTAACGATAGGTCTGATATTTCTAATTTATTTTTCCCTTTTTCCGTTTTTCTGTTGCCACTTAAATTTTATACTTTAGTTATTTTTAAAAAATCTAATTATCGCATTGAAAAACTGTTTGCACCCCTGGATTCAGAAAAATCACCCCTTTCATTTTGTATCAAATTTATAAATATAGGTCTGTTTCTAATTTATTTTACCTTTTTTCCATTTTCAACCCAGATTCGGTAGAAGGTTTTATATTTATGTATACGCATTTATATATATTTTTATTTTCCAGAAATAAAATGAAATATTTTTAATTTCATGTGAATAATAATAAAAATTAGAGAGATAAATAAATAGCTGACCTACAAAAGTTGGTGATTTTTTTTTTTTTTTTTTAATCAGGAATTTGCATATGGATAAATATTTTCATAGAGATATTTGGCATTAGTTTAATATTTTTATTTAATTAAGCAGTACTTTTCTTTCCTGCAGTAAAACAAAAATTTTTGTTGTTATTATGTACCTTATGAGATTTTTTTATGTATTATTGTATTATTGTTATTATTTTTTTTCCCCTTAATTGTAAATGATTATAATTTGGATTTTATTAAGATTTTTTATTTTTATTTTGTTAATATCAGAAAAGAGTTTTTATTTTATTTTATTATTTTATTTTATTTTATTTATTTATTTGTTTTGTGTATGGAACAGCTTTAGTATCGGATCCCTTTGACAAAATTTGAAATTTGGCACCGAAGTAGCTCGGACGTTTCTCGCCAAGACCTTTAATTGCACAATTGAGATAGCCAATGCAATTCATCGCAAAAAATGGCTTAAAACATTTAAAGTCACCAAAGGTGTGCAAAATTAAAGCTGTACTTTTTGTATTTATTTATTTATGATACTTTCTATTAAAGACTTCTGTGGTCACGAAATTTGGCGCGTAAATTGTTTATATGCATCCGGCACTTATTGTAACTGGATTTCACGAAATTCGAAATTCCCCCCCCCCTTCTCGGAGTCGGAGGGCAATAAACATGTGTAAAAACATGTTTTTCCGTTTGGATTCGCTTTGAATTATCTTAGAATGGCAAATTTTGGTGTGTGGATATTGATTAACTGTACGCATTTTTACATTAGTGCGATTTTGTAAAACTTCGAACTCACCCTCTGAGGAAGGGGAAGTAAGAAATGTGTAAGTTGCTGCCGAAGGCAGTGGGGACCCAGACTCCTCACGATGCGAGCGAGAAAAACCTGTACCAATCACAGCGAGAACCTGGGTAATTAATAAAGGTATGGGATTTTGGCAACTCATTTAAGTTTAATGTCCAGCGAAGCGGGCAAAGGCAGCTAGTAATTAATATATTGAATATATATTAACTTTTTCATAAATTTTTGACATTGTAAATATACAAAAGTTGGTGCAATAATGAATATATTGAGCATATATTAATTTTTTCATAAATTTTTAATGTTCTAACTATATACAATGACAAAGGATACTATTTAAAACATATTTTTAATATTACAATCTATGTTGATATGCATATTTATTCATAATCACCTTAGATTTTTTTTCCTCTAAAATATTTTTGTTTCATCTTCATCAGACAATTTTCGTAAGGAATTATTTTTATGACAAATTTTGTTTTTCTTACAATTTATGTCTTCATATAGAAAAATTTAATTTTTTTTTAATAAATTTTTTACAAAGCAATACACGTATTAAATATCCAATATTTCTTAAATTGAATTGCATTACTGAAAGCTAAAGTATATAATTTTGTAAAAATGATTCTTGGAGAATATTTTTCTGAATTTTCCTGAATCTGTAGTAAATACTTTTTTAGATTTCGAAATCTTAAAAATGTTGACTTGTTCTTTTCGGCTGCATGGTTTACTTGAGTGATTATACAAACTAATACATTACGCCTGTTGATTAAATATTTTTAAAGAATGGCGTATATTGGATGTAAATGAGTTTATAAATTTTTATGTACTTCACTATATCGTATTCAAAATTATATCTAAGATTATCTAAACTCACAAGTTCATGGTCCATTCTCATAACTTATACATATAATTACAGATTTGCTAACTTTTATAGTAAATTAATCCTGGTGCATTTTTAATTTCGCCTTTATTTCCCACCACTTTATTTGTAGAATAATTTTCTCTAATATAAAATAACGATAAAATAAGAAAAGGTTACACTTTTAAAAAAAGTGGTATCAAAAAAAGGCAGAACTAATACTGATCCGGAATAAATTATAAAAGTAGGCAACTTTGTAATTAAGGCAACTCGAAATTGCTATAAACTATATACTATCATTATTTCAATATAACATAACATTGAAATTGCCGCAATCAACCCATTATAATCAATCAAGATGACGAAGAATTGTGTAAAAGAGAAAAACTGCAACGAATTGGGAAAAAGAAAATGCTACTATTAATGACATTTCTTAACCCTTTGCCGGCCCTAACACCAGAGCCTGATTAAGGGGGGAAGCACACATTATTTATACTTACACCGTTATTTTTTAACAAATACTTTCCTCCTATAATAAACAGAAAATTCTCATTAAAAATTATTTTAAAAGAATTCTGGTGTCTAATAACGGTGAGTTAATTGGATTGTTCTACACCGTTCATTTATTATAAAAAATATTTCCTCGTCAAAGCGTGGAGTTTCTATGACATGAAGTAAAAAATAACTGTAAAAATATTCCGGTGAGAGTGGAGATAATGTGTGCTTCCCCCTTAATCAGGCTCTGCCTAACGCTCTAAAGCACTCTAAATAGTGTAGCTAAATTTTGGGACGCTTTTATTCAACTACTATTACCAATAATTTTGAAGAATGACATTTAACAAATAATCATCAAAGGGAATAAGCAACCGTTATAGATAAAATTTAGTGGTGGATATTGAATAAAAGAGTACCTAAATTTGGACACTGACCAGAGAAGCAGTCTTGCCAGATCTGGCGGATTTTTTATCCAATAATTTTAAGATGTGATATTTAATATACATACAGTCGGCAGCAAAAGTATTTAAGCACTAGCAATAATTCCTACTTAAAAGATGGCCCCCTAATACTGTTTTGTTAAGTAAAAGTTTGTCGAGTGAGGATCTTAGTCTTATACTCTTTATAAAAAAATAAGCTGATGACAAAAATTAGCGATCAAACTAAAAAAAAAATACTATCTCCGTCTCAAATTAGTTGCTACATTTAGGTCGAAAATGTTGTCCCAAATTTGTTGCTACATTTCAAGTAGGTGGAGTCATAAATAACTTCTGATTCAGTTTAGTAGATCGACACGAGTAAAATTATACTCCCTCCGTCCGAAATTAATTAGCACGTTTAAATACTTTTGTACTGATTATTAATACAGATGATTTTATGGTTCTGTCTGAACATTTTTCTGGGTGCTATCTGCTATACTATTAAATCAATCAACAACATTTACTTACTAAACATTCTTTTCTTAAATCAGTACTAAATAAGTTTAAAAAAAATTGCTTCGAAAAATTTGTCCCAAAATAATTTTATATTTGTGGAATGTAAAAAATGAGAAAGAAAATACCAAGTTATGATAATTTTAAACAAATAAAATGATTTAAAGTGATGGTTAAGGAATTTATTGCACATAATATAGCTTTGGGATTGCATGCCAGGTTTTGTGGAAGAAGATTTTGACGACGAAGTTTTTCCTTATTGAGATGAGATATTTTATACGAGTTGCCTCCACCTGACATCATAATGTTTTCCATACATGTTTGTAAAGTTAAAAACACATTGTCATGCTTTTCTACTTCTATATTTTGAAAAGCGACTTCAACAGCATCAATTAAGCTGTCAATATTCTTTGTAGACATCTGATGTTATAATGACTGTATTGCGTTGAAAAACCCGGGATCAAGTACATTTAAATCTGAACTATTGGAGGTTGACATTGTAGTTGAAAATCCCATCCATCTTTCACACATTCTTTTGTGATATTGGGATCATCGACTGTCAAATGAGGCTTGGCATGATCCTGTTGCATGTATATAGGACTCGATTTTCGACTTGTTGGAAGTTTTTCAAGTATAGCCGGCAAAACTTTATCTATAATCATTTTTCGGATTTCTTCTTTGTTAAAAATTTCTACAACTTTTGTCACAGCAGTTCCTTTTGCACGATTTTTTGAGCTTCTTTTTTCATTTTCTGAATAAACAAAAGGCCATATTCCAGTTTTTTCAACAAACATTTCATTTCTATTGGAGTCCTATCTTGGTCTTGCCACCGCTGCCATAAACATTACTTTGGTAATAAACCTTTTGCTTTTGCAATGCCTCAAAGGTTCAGTTTCATGTAGAGTGATGTAAAACGAATTACTGGTTTTCGTAATATAAAACCATTTTTCATCGATATGAATAGGATCCAACATTTCCGAAAAGCATCCATTAATTTGAACATGCTGTAAACAAAATCGAATTTTATAGAGTTAATTTTTTTCTGTTAGACTTGACTTAATGATGGATGAAATATGCTTCAAATTTTTTCCCTCCTTGACAATCCTCTATAATGTTGATTTAGGAATACTAACAGCACTTGATAAACTCCGCAGTGATTGTCTTCGTTTTATTGGAACATCTTTAATTTTGCTCAATTACTGAGAAAAATCTTTTTTTTTTTTTTTTTTTTTTTTTTTTTCGTCCGCATTTACCAAATGTTTGTGAACTTACATTGTAAATTTCATCATCATTTATTTTTGACGTCTTTGCTAGCTTTCACAAACGGGATATTGTACTACGATGAACATTTAATTTAATCGCTGCAGCATTTATAGCACTATGGCTCAGTTTATCATTTTTCAAATTTTGCAGCAAAAATTGCAATACAGCATTACGCTCTGTATTTTTCATTTCCTTCTTTAGAGTATTTCCTAAATTATCATTCATAATTACAATTATCGTCACTTTTTTATTAGGTCGAGTCACATTATTTCACATTCGTGACATGGCTTCTATAACCTAGTATGCCGTGTTACTTTCATTGTAGTGGTATAATTTTACTGGTTTTCGATCTACTAAACTGCATCGGAGGTTATTTATGACTCCGCTTACTTGAAATGTAGCATCTAATTTCGCACTGATTTAAAAGGAAGGAAGGAATGCTTGGTAAATGAATGCTGTTCACTGATAGCATAGCACACTGAAGTCTCTGAAAAACGTTCAAACAAAATTATAAAATCATCAGTATCAATAATCAGTACAAAAATATTCAAGTGTAGCAACTAATTTGGGACTGAGGGAGCACATGAAATATGTGGATTTGTACTTCAATAATTTTGCTGCTGACTGTAATGGATTACCAGTCTACGAAGTTATTAGCCAAACTTTACAATAAAAATTATTGGTGATCATTCAATAAAAAATCAGTCAGATCTGGCAACACTGAAGAAGAGTGAAATCAAATAGGACTGGCAAAGGATTAAGGAATAGTTGCCAACTTTCTCAATTTCAGGGATCGTACTATCCGCCCGTACTATCCGCCGATCGTACTATCCGTCGAAAGAGGGGGGACTAACACTGCTCCAGAAAAAATTATAAAAGTTGACAATTATGTAATTAACACTTTCGCGACCGCATGCTTTTGCCTTTATGACAGTAAAGTTCGCCTATGGGCGTTATTATCCTAAGTTACAATATTTCAGAACAATATTTTCTGTCTTTACATTTATATTACAAATGGATACATTATAATTATATTATTTCTTATCAAAGTATTGGTATCCATAATGCATACTTGCATGCTTGCCAACCATCTCATTATGAAGCGTAGTACTTTTAGTCACCACCTTCTTTTGTACACCAGTAAATTTTTAGAGTAATTTCATTCTTATTTAATCGTAACACTATTTGGAGAGAATTGCTCTAAATATAAAGTGGTGTGGGAAAAGGGGCGTATTTTCAAGGGGCGTTAACAAGTCTACGCTTATTAATGAGATGGTTGGCAGTCCTGTACTTGCCAAACATCTCATTAATAACCGTACAATTGTTAACGCCCCCTGAAAAAACGCCCCTTTTCTCACACCACTATATTTTTAGAGTAATTCTCTCCAAATGTTGTTACGATTAAATAAGACTAAAATTACTCTAAAAAATTATTGGTACGAAAAAAAAGGTGGGTACTAAAAATTGTACGGTTCATAATGAGATGGTTGGCAAGAATGATAATATATTTGATTGTAAAAATATGAATATTGGGTATAGTCTTAAGAAATATATAACACACAAATTGAGAAAGAAACGCACTTTGACGGAGTTTCAGATTTTCAAATGACGTGAATCTACGTCAGCGGTCGCGAAAGTGTTAAGACAGCTCGATGTTGCTATAAACTATATACTATCATTATTTTAGTATAACATTAACATAACATTGAAATGGCCGCAAACAACCTGTTGTAATCAAACAAGATGACAGAAAATTGTGTAGAAGAGAAAAATTGCAAGTATAACAGAGTTCCCACGGCCCGATTTTTTTTTTAAGGACTCTTCCACCAATATTATCTAAAAATAAATTTCTTTTTGAATGTGCACTGTTCATTTAACCCGTTAGTAGTCGCTAGTTGGTCTATTTGTCGCCCATTCTTCAGTGTTGCCAGATTTTTTAATTCAACAGCCACCAAAAATTTTTAGAAGGGGCATTTGATATACATAAAACGCGAATAAAATCGAAGAAACGTCGATCACATCACTTCTTAAAATTATTGGTGACATTTAAATAAAAAATGCGCAATCTGTAATAGGTGGCGCTGTCTATAGCGACTACTAACGGGTTAAAAATAAATTTAACTTAAGATTATTCTGGTGGAAGAGTCCTTCAAAAAAGTCGTAGCTGTGGGAACCCTGTATAAGTAATTTCTACCATTATTGCTACCACTATTCTTCTTCTTTTTTTTTTTTTTTTTTTTTACAATAATCTCTATCCTATTTAATCGTGATACATTACTATAAAAATGCCATAAAGATTTCTGAGTGAAATTATTTGTGGCAAGAAAGGCAAAAATTTCTTCAAAATGTGAGAGTCCTGGACGGAGAGTACGACCCCTGCAATTTATTCCGGAAAATTTTTAGCCTTGCTTTTATTTCACACCACTTTGTTTACACCACATTGTTAGAATATTTTTCTCCGATGTATAACTATGATAAAGGAAGAAAAAAATTGCTCCTAAAAAGTAAGTAGTATGAAATAAAGGCGAGCTAACAATGTTCAGGAATAAATTTTAAAAACTGGCAACTCTGTTCATGTCATTTGCAACTAATGTCAATAACCAATTTATTTTAAAATCCTATGCTTTTACCAATTTTAGAATTACTTGAAACTGAAAATAGTTATATATGAAACTGAAAATAGTTATATAACAGAAAAAAGTACAACAATGCATGATGTTTTCTAAACAGCTAGTTAGGCATGAATATACATTTCCCTGGATAAAGAAAAGAAGAATGATTTTTTTTTTTTTTTTTTTTTTTTTTTTTACGAAATAAACTGAATTCTTATATGTCTCAGACACTGAATCGTACATTATTCTCAAATCTTTAACTAGATTTAATTGTGTTCTCTGAATGTATTAGCTTTCTCCTTGTCAGTATTTTGCTTTTACGTATGATCAATCTTCTTTTTGCAACTGAATAATGCAAATGGCAATCGTGCGATGACATTTCTAACATGTGTGTTGTGACTGGGGAAAAAACAACATAATTTAATATCACTCCTGATATTTCATTTCGAATTCATTTTAAGTTCTCATACATTTTTTATAAGACTAATGGAGACTTGAAATCTCATTTGTAAGCGGAAATCACATTAATATTTTATGTGCTTCAAATATTTATCGTAAACACTTTGTTTCAATCTTTCTTTCAACACTTTGTTGCCCGTTTAATAAAATGGTCATAAAACTAGTAAATGAGCCCTATTTTTCAACAGTGGCCTTATTCAAAATCATATTTATAACATGGAAAAGGAAAGTAACTGTCGTGAATTAGATATGAAATGAATTATATATATATATATATATATTAATAAGTTCTGCGAAAAATACAATTTTCTTTGAAAGCGAATTTATAGTGAACGCAGTGGCGTCGCCAGAAAAAATTTCAAGGGGGGGGGGGGGGGGCACAACCGGAAAAAAATTGTTTTTTAATAAAATTCTGATAGCATAGTTTTAAAGTTGAAAAAAACCGCTTACTAGAATTTTCTACCTCCTTGCCCCATTGTGCCGACGCCCATGGGTGAACGGCTAACGATCTTTTTTTAAGAATGATATGCATTAAAAAACATTAATAAAATAATATAAAACTAGTCTGCTGTGGCCACCACAAAATTTCCTTCTATGTGTTTTCTGATACTTTTTCCCAAAATGCAAATTATTTGTTAAAATTACTAAATGATTTATCATTATGAATGCAAACGATTTTCATCCCAGAGAAATATAACAGTGGATCCCAAAAGAAAGTCAGTTATGTGCCCTACATATAAAATATTATTTTTACCTTTTTATAATGAAAAAATGAGACAACTTTGTTTTAAATCATCAAATATACATCGTTCAACTATTCATTTTAAATGTATTTAAAATATACTTTTGAAATATACTCATGTTGAAAATATACACCTTAGTACAGGGCTCGTGAAATACGGTTTCCTGGTTGCCATTGGCGACCGATATATTTTAACTGTCGACTATGTTTTTAAATTTAAGAAAATTCGACTTTTTTTTTTTTTTTCCCCAATATTTTGGTGAAAAAGTTTATCCCAAAATCGGCGTCTAACTCTCGCCATTTTGATACCCGATCCTCTGTAAAATAATTCTCGGTTCAGTGGTATTTGAAAATCTAAGAAAAAAGGAACAAAATCGAGATGCCGGATTTCTTTAAGCAAGAGAATGAAAAAGGGACAACGATGCATTATTCTTTTTGAAATTTAATGATTATAATAAAAGAAAAGATATATTTACACTTTAAATTACATTATATACAAAAAGGAAATACTTAAAGGAACATAGTTCCGAATCTAATCAACTCTCATAGTGAGAGATCGAAAAATTCCATCTTCGAACGCAGTCGAAGAATCAAAATCTAAAAACTAAACTTACTGGCTGTTGCCAAAATCTAAAACAAAAACATTTAAGTTCTTTTGTTTTCTTTCAGTGGCGACGCAGCGCCGTCAAAAGGGAATTGATTTTACTACACATTCCCCGCCGTGAACTCTTACAGAGTTCACAAATCAAAATCTCATTAAATCAAAAATAAATCTCAAATCCGAACAACTTCTGATAATCATAAATTGTTCAAATTTCTAAGTATTCAATTAGTACTAAATCACATAATCATTTTTTTTTTTTTTTTTTCAAAATATCAACAGTTATCTAATATTAAATACAAATGTAAACAATATTTACTAAAGTACTATAACTAAATCAATAAAAGATCAAATCAAAATATTAAATTGAAATATCAGTATTAAACATATGCAAACACATTATTATTTTAAGCAATTAACTCTTAGTTATCAAATATAAACAAAGTTATCAAATATAGGCAAACTTAAAAATAAAGATAATAACACATGCAAAATTTTAATATTTTCAATTATCAAATAAAATTCACTAAATTATTCAAAAAAGGATATCAAATACTCCGAAAATTAAAGAAAAAGTGTTCATTAAAATGAAGGTTTTTAAAGTTCAAATTTTTCTCAAAAGTTTGTTATTTTATCAGTTCGTAGCATTAAAGTTTTTAGTTAAGTCAATTCCAGAGGGTATAAATGCTGAGCAGTTCGTTTTAAAACACCATTGGCAGTCTTAACCTCATAAGATCGGATGTTGTGATCTCTGCCGACGATTGTTTTCTGGATTATACCAAGTTTCCACAGAAGTTTGTTTTTTGAATCATCACCAATTAACACTACATCTCCTACTTTCAGTTCAGGTTGTGCTGTAGGATTCTTTAAAGTATGTGCTGTTTTTAAATCCAATAGGTATTGACTTTTCCACCTATTCCACAATTGCTTTAACAATAGTGATTGGTATCTTTTACGTCTTAAGGCAGATATTTTGTTTGAAGCACCTTCAATAATGTCAGCAAAATTCACTGGGTAGGTGATTTCTTTACCAAAATTTAAAAAGTGCATAGGAGTTAAGGGGTTCGGTTCTCCAGATTCACTATACACGTAAGTTAAGGGGCGTAAGTTGAGCACTGTTTCTACTTCTATAAGGAGAGTAGACATTTCATCATAATTCAAGAGGGCTTTGCCAATGACTTTACGCAGACAGTCTTTGACGGATCTAACTAATCGTTCGTAGAACCCGCCCCACCAGGGGGCCCTTTCTAATATAATTTTTCCATATGATTCTTTCATTTGCAAAAAACTTTAAAAGTGAATCGTCAGAAAGAATTTTATACAAATTTTCTAGATCTTGTTTCGAACGTTTGAACGTTTTGGCGTTATCCGAATATATAACTTTACAGTTTCCTTTTCTCGCTAAGAAACGTCTGAAGGCCAACAAAAAAGAATCAGTTGACATGTCGTGTACAAGTTCTAAGTGTAAAGCTCTGGTTACTGCACAAGTGAACAACCCTATATAAGATTTTTCAATTTCTTTAGCATTTTTAATGTAGAGAGGCCCAGCAAAGTCAATGCCACATATGGAGAAAGGGGGCGACTCTGTTATTCTGTCACGAGGTAGTGGAGCAGTGATCTGATCTGTTGGTCTGGAAAGGTATTTCTTACATATAATACACTTATTCAGGACACTTTTAACTAACTGGCGACCTTTGGGAATCCAGTATTTAGACCGTATTTTTGACAATGTTCCAGATACTCCTCCATGCATTATTTTTTCATGTTCATTTTTTATAATCAAGGTAGTCAACCACGACTGTTTGGGGAGAATGATGGGATGTTTTTCTTCTAGCTGTAAATCACTAAACTCTAATCTCCCGCCGAGCCGCATCATTTTTTCATCATCTAGATAAGGAGTTAAGTTGTTAAGGGGAGAATTTTTATCAATAATTTCTTCATTTATTAGCGAGTGAAATTCATTTTTAAAATAGAACTTTTGTTTATTCGATATCAAATGTTTCTCAGCTTCTATTAGTTCTTCGGTTGTCAATGTACTGTTAAGTTTTGGAATTTTTTTTATTCTCTTAATAAATCTTTTTACCCAAGCTGTAACTCTGATTAATTCTTCTAAACTGCTGTATTTTCTGATATCAATGGGGTTTTCTAGTTGTTCTGTCATGCAATTGAAAAGGAGTGTTTCTTTTATCTTTTTTCTATATTCTAAGCTTTCTACATCTAGCTTTTGTTTATCATCAGGCTTAGGCCAAAGTTCGGGGGGTGAACTGAGCCATTCAGGCCCATTTAACCACAATCTATCATTAATTAATTTTATGATCTTTACACCTCTGGATACAAGGTCGGCAGGATTAGACGAACCGGGACAGTGCCTCCAATTTGAAGGAAATGTCAATTCACGAATATCTTGTACTCTATTCTGCACAAACGGCTTAAACTTTTCTGGAGAGCCTCTAATCCAAAAAAAAGCGATCATTGAGTCTGTCCAGTAAAACGTGGGTATATCTAATTTCAGAGCTCTCAAAATATTATGACCTAGTTTAGCTGCCAACAACGCAGCAGTGAGTTCAAGTTTAGGTAGCGTGAGATTTTTCAAAGGCGCTACTCTATTTTTGGAAGCAACGAATATCGTTTTGCATTTTTCATTCGAGATTTCTTTAATTCTAAAATAGGCAACAGTGCCAAATGCTTTGATACTAGCATCTGAGAAAACATGTAGTTGCAAATCACCGATGTTAAATTCTGGAAAATCGGAAAAATAATATCTCGGCACAGAAAATTTAGAAAGATGAGTTACTTCATTACACCAGTCTTTCCATATTTCTTTCAAATCTTCAGGTAATGTGTCATCCCAATCAAGACCAGTCTTCCAGATCATCTGCATAAGGCATTTAACTCTTAAAGTGAAGGGCCCTAGGAAACCAATAGGGTCATAAATTTTGCCTAGTACTTGTAAAACAAACCTTTTAGTATTTATCTGTTTAGAAACGAGGTTTATTAAATCCCTACAATCAAAATAGAGAGTGTCTTTCAAGTTATTCCACCCTAAACCCAAAACTTTATTAGGGGGATCATTTTCTTTAAATATTTTAGAATCCTTGCTAACAACATTTTTTTGTACCCAAAATTCATGTAATGGTGTCGAATTTGTATGAAATTTGTGAAGTTGCATACTCGCGTCTTTAAAGATACTAAGTGAGTCTAGACTTGTAGTTAAAGCCTTTTCTACTGATGGGTGGCTTCCTATTATGTCATCTACATAGATGTTTTCATTTAAAAAACTAACAGTCTCCCTATGTATGTCGAAAAAATTTTTCAAATGATGTTTTATCGTCGCAGCCAATAGGAAAGGACTACAATTAAGTCCAAACAAAACTCTAGTGAATCTAAAAATCTGAAGGGGAGAGGTGCCTTCGTGAGGACTTTCTGTAAACAAAAATCGTGTTACGTCTCTATCTTCCTCGTCTATCAAAATTTGTAAAAAAAGCTTGTTTCATGTCCGCAGTAAAGGCTACGGGATGAAATCTAAATCTAGACAAAATGTCAAAAATATCTTCATAAAGATTAGGTCCAATATGTAGACAATTATTAAGAGAAAGATTATTGTAATCATGTGAAGACGCATCAAACACGATTCGTAATTTACTTGTTGTACGATCTGTTTTTATTACCGCTCTATGTGGTAAATAAAAGGTTGTAGAATTTTCCTCCAAATCCGTAACGGGTTCTATAATACACTCTCTCAAATAATCCTGTAAAACATTGTTGTATTCAAAAAATAAATTTGGGTTTCTACAAAATTTGTACTTAAGTCTCGAAAATCTGTTTTCAGCTATTTCAAAATTATTTCGTAATTGTGATTTACTAATTTTCCAAGGGAATTTAACTTTATATCGTTTATTTTCATACTTAATTTCCGATTCGAAATTTTTCATAATTTTATTTTCGGAAAGGTCAAATTTTTCTTTCGGATTAATAAGACCCGAATTTTCCAAATTCCAAAAATTTTTTATTTGTTTTGACAACAAATTTTCTTCTACTATGATACTCATGGTTAATGATTCAAGAGAATCGCTTTTAATTCCCTGTAAAACCCAACCGAACACAGTTTTTACTGCTACTAAATTTTTATTAATGCGTCTAATATTACCTAACACAATCTCATAATAATAATCGACTCCTATCAAAAGTGTAATGCTTTCTTTACTATTAGGTATATCAGCTAATTCTAAATTCTGAAAATTATCATTTTTCGTGATTTTTTCCAATTCAGGGGGAGGGTGAATGAACGATCCAGAAATTTCATCCGTAACTAACGCTTTAATTTGAATATTATGATTAGGTTTATTTTTATTCACGAGCTTAAATTTAACTATGCCATAGGTTTTTTCTATCGGTGTTTTACTTCCAAATGTGTATACCTTTAATTTTTCATTTCTAATCACCTTTAAATTTAGTTCATTAGCAATAGAACGACATAAAAATGTTCTACTAGAAGCTGAATCGAGAAGCAAACGGATCGTTTTCTCTTTCGTTTTATTTTTAATATTTACGGAACAAGTTTGTAACAAATTTTTATTTTCCTGATTAATAGAAGAAACAGTAGAAACTTTTTCCTGTTTGGATTCTGAACCAGAAGGAACATTTATTTTTTCCTGAGGTTTATGTTTAGATTTGTAACAGAGAGTTATATTATGTTTATAACCACATATTCTGCATTTAATGTCGCTATGGCATTCTGCGATACGGTGTTTTTGTTCCAAACACAAAAAACAACGGCCCTGAGATTTCAAAATATTCTTTTTCTTTTCAATATCGAATACGGAACAAGTTTCTGACGCGTGATTCTTTTTACAAAAAATGCATCTCATCTGTTTATTTTCCACTGCAGTAGTTATTAATTCATGCGCAGACGATAATCTGCCGCCGTCTCGATTACTCAATTTGTTACTTTTTATTTGTTCGTTTGTTTTATTTTTTGTAGATAATGTTCTTTCCCGCGAAATTATTTCCGTTTGTATGAAATCTAATAGCTCTTGAATTTTAATTCCATGTAAATTAGATGCATGTTTTCTATTGAATTCTAAATTTAAATCGGACGGTAGTGTCTTTAGAATTACTGCGATTAACATAGCACTATAATTATTTTCATCAACTTCTAACGAGGATAATGATCTAATATTTATCTCGATTTCTTCATGTAATTTTTTTAATCTAAAAATATCTGTGGATTTATAAACGGGTGCTAAATTTAACAAATTGTTCATGTGGTGGTTAATTATCATATCGCGTTGTCCGAATCTTTGTTTAAGAATTTCTACGGCTTTATCATAATTTTGTTCCGAAATCTCTAACCCGTGTATGGAATTTAAAGCTGTCGAAGTTAAATAACTTTTTAAATAATTAAATTTCTCTACCTTTGACAAAGCTTCATTGTGATGAATAGTAACTTGAAAAGTATTCCAAAAACTCATAAATTGGGACAATTCACCGCCAAATTTTTGAATCATTAATTTCGGGAGTTTAACGAATTTGTTATTCTCACTTAACGGTGTACTTCTATTCTGTAATGTACTTGAAACATTTGAATTTACACCACTATTTTCGACTGAATTTACTTTTATTTTCTTTTTTGCTCTAAAAATAGCGTTCGCGATTTTGTCTTGGTATTCATAACACACGTTTTTTTCATTTTCATATTCCGTTAAAGGAATTATTTTTTCTATTTCCCTATCGGCTTCCTGTAGAAGCCCATTTTTTATAGTTAGTTGATTAAGAGTTTCCTCTAAATCTTCAACATTTAAATGATCTTCTTTTATATTTAATTCTATACTATTGACCAACTTCGTAACGCTGGATCGAATAATTTTTCTATTAATTTTGTGTTTGTCATCCATTGTAAATTTCCATAAATATTTCTTACCTTGAGCAGTCTTCGCTCTTTAAGAGCTAATCCAATATTATGAAACACAAAAGGGGATTTTAATACCTAATCGAATTTAATACAAGCATCGTTTCTTTCAAAAACAACATTCTCTTCCGGCACTGATGCACCAAAATGTAAAATAATTCTCGGTTCAGTGGTATTTGAAAATCTAAGAAAAAAAGAACAAAATCGAGATGCCGGATTTCTTTAAGCAAGAGAATGAAAAAGGGACAACGATGCATTATTCTTTTTAAAATTTAATGATTATAATAAAATAAAAGATCTATTTACACTTTAAATTACATTATATACAAAAAGGAAATACTTAAAGGAACATAGTTCCGAATCTAATCAACTCTCATAGTGAGAGATCGAAAAATTCCATCTTCGAACGCAGTCGAAGAATCAAAATCTGAAAACTAAACTTACTGGCTGTTGCCAAAATCTAAAACAAAAACATTTAAGTTCTTCTGTTTTCTTTCAGTGGCGACGCAGCGCCATCTAAAGGGAATTGATTTTACTACACCTCTCACTATGTTTTGAGACACTGTGTTGAATGAATACGCCATTAGATTTACATCACTTTTCTTCGTGCACTCGGTTCACTTTTCTCGGTGTTAAATGAGTGCACAGTCTCAAGGAATTGGTTTACACTGCTCCTGTTTGCGCATGCTTAGCAATCTGGTGCTAAATCGTGTGCCTATGTAATGATATATCAATGCCGAAAGTGTATGTGTTTCTGAAAATAACAAAACCGGTTTCATGATGTTAAATTTAAACGGTTTTTTCTAGTCTAGTAAATATTTGGTTTTTATGCATAGAATTTTAATTTCTATATTGTAAATAAAAAAAAAAAAAAAAAAAAAAGGAGGTTATTTTTTGCTGGCGACTAGATTTTTTTTTTTAATTTCTGGAACCTTGCCCTAGGACCTAGGATGAGCGATGTTCTTACATGTACAAAAGATTTTCCTGGTTAACTATCACTATACCCTAACAGCACATCTTCGCCAGATGACATCCTCAAGATATCCTCTGGTTGAAAAGATATCTTATGGAATGGACATCCTTAAGCTGTACTATGGACAAGAGTGCTGTTAGGGATACTAATAGTTTTCTCTTTCTTTCTTTATTTATTTCCCAATGATTGGTTAAAAATATTTCTCATTTTGCCCATTTTTAAGAAATTTCGCCCCGCACCGTTATATTAAAAATTTTGTTAAAAAGGATGGCAACTTCCCCTATTGACAGACTTACATTATACATTATACATTAATTTATGTCAAAGTGGAAACATGTATAAATTTAAATAAAATTCTGTGCATTCATTTTTGAGCTAGAGCTGACACACATACACACGCACAAGCACAGACGCAGATATTTTATAAAAATGGTCCTACCGTCGTGTTCTGTACCTCATAAAAGGTGCAAATTCATAGAAAACGAGAAATCGAATTTTTTTTTTTTTTCATTCTTTCTATTGAAAATAGAAAAGATCAAAAATACACTGATATAGAAGTTTACTATATCAATTATCTCTCATCTGAAGATAAATCTATTTTTATTTCGTATTAGAAAAGATATAGATTTCTTTTCATTCAGTTTCATTAAAAAAAATTTAAAACAAAGCTATAATTTTCTCTTAAAATAAATAAAGCAAAAAGAAAGGGGGGGGAGAATAATTTTCTTTAAGGAAAACACTTACATATATCAATTATCACTTGCTAAATTCAATTTCCCTTTGATAAATTGCTGAATAAATATTTAATTGAAAAATTCTTTAATTTCAGAAGAAATTACGTAGGATTTTTGTTTTTTTCGCTTTTGATTTAATTTATCAACTTCTTACTATTTTAAAAGTTTACAAAGTTTACAACTTTTATTTACATTGAATATAAATATAAATTCACTTCACTATTGCGCATGCATGCATCACTTTTGGTTACGTTATTTTTAAAAAATTGAAAAATCAACTACATTCGTTTGTTAAAAAAGTAAAAATTGTAAAGAAACTTTTATTCTGAATGAAGATGAAAAGCGCATTTCACGTATTTTAGTTTTTCAAACTTGCTTATTGAAAAGGTTTTGGTGATATACTATTGAGAAAATTAAAACAACAAAATTCTTTATTAATTTATTGATGATGAATAAAAATCTTCAATAGACTGTTGAATAAAAGATTTTTGAAAATATTATTTTAATACTAGGAACAAACTTTAAATAAAAATCTTATCAAAATAGCAATTTTTATTGTAAAAAAGAAAACTTTGGCTCAATAAAAACTCATAAGATTATAATACAAAATAAACAGAAACTTATATATATATATATATATATATATATATGTGTATGTGTTTGTCATTAAGGGTTTTTTGGAATGAAAGAGCAATTGGAACTTGTCTTCATCTTCAAGAAAATTCGCCATCAATATTATCTCCTACTAAGCCTGTTGCAAAATACGGCAGAAATTAGGTTTACACAGAAACGAATCTAACAGTTTTAATAAAATTTTCCGATGGATGTATTTATGAGAAAACAAACCCATATTTGACTTATTCTCATCTTTAAGAAAATTAGTGCTCCTTATTAAGCCTCATTACATTCGCTACAAAATATGACACAATCGTAGTTTTCTGAAAAATAGATCTAATGGTTTCTGTAAAATTTGGAGGGAATTTGGAGGGCTTTTCTTATCTTCAGCGACATAAGCATCAACTGTTAAACCTTATTCCGCTGATTGCATAATATGGCAGAAATTATGTTTACACGGAAATGAATGTAATGATTTTAATAAAACATTAGAGTTAAAAGTGCTTTGAAAAGATTAACTCATTTGACATATCCTCGCCGTTAAGAAAATTAGTGTTGACTGTTAACCCTCACTCTGCCCACTGCAGGAAACGACAGAAACCTGATTTTCTCAGAAATAGATCTAACGATTTTAGAAAAACTTAGGGTTAAGCGGATTTTTGAGATGAAAAATACCTTAACTTATCCTCATCTTCAGAAAAACTAGTGTTCATTGATAACCATCACTCCGGACGTTGCAAAATATGGCATGTATTTGGCTTTCTCGGATGTAGATCAACCTTTTTTTTTTTTTTTTTATGATAAATTTGTCTGATTTATCCTGCTTATTTTTTTTTTTTTTTTTTTAGAAAATTGACGTTCATTGCTGTGTTAACCCTAACACTAGGGGCAAATTATGTAAAATTCTGTTTTTCTTAGAAACTGCCCAAACGATTTTGATAAATATTTAAGAGGTTTTATGATCTGGAAATTCGATCTAAATTACCATCATCTTCAAAAAAGTTAGCATTAATAGTTTGCCCTCACTCCGCACGTGTCACAGAAACTGGGTCTTCTCGGAAATAGATCAATTGATCTTAATAAAAACTTATGGTTAAGACTTTTTCAGATGAAAAACTCATTTGACTTATCTTCATCGTAAAATCGTCTGACTTGTCATCGTCAGAAAATTAGCTTTTAGTGTTAACCCTTACTACACCACTGGCAAAATTTGACAGGGAATTTGGTTTCTTTAGGAACTACTTGAATAATTTTGATAAAAATTTAGAGTTAAAGGCTTTTTGAATTTACAGTGCAATCTGATTTCCCCTTATTTTCAAGAATATTAGCGTTCTTATAGAAAACCCGCGCTTTACACAGGTGAAAGAAATGGGAAAAGCTTGTTTTTTTTTTTTTTTTTTTTTTTTTTGTTTTTTTTTTCCCGAAGGTACTCGAATGGTTTTCTATAAAGCTTTAGATGTAGTGTGTTTTTGAGATAACAGTTCGATCTGAAATATCCTAATAATTAGCTTAATTAACATTCACTGATAACCCGCATTGCATTTGCATACGGGACATACGGCAGAAACTTGTTTTTCTCGAAAATCACTGGAAAGATTTTGAAAAAAAAAAAAAAAAAGTAGTGCTAGAAGTTTCTTGAGATGAAGAACGATCTGACTTATCCTCATCTTCAAGAAAATTATATGTTACTTTTAACTCGTGTTTCGCCTGCAACAAAATGTAGCAGAAACTTGGTTTACTAAGAAACTGTTCGAATGATTTTGATTAAAATTTTAGAGTTAGGGACTAATTCGATTTGAATTTTCCTTTATCTCCAGGAAAATTATTTTTTATTGGTAACCCACACTTCACCCGGGGCAAACAAACAAGAAATTTATTACAATTACAATCATATTTCTGAAAATGAATCACTTAATTTACTTAACTAATGATTTTTACAATGAAAGTGAGCACATTTTAAATTGTAAGAGCATTTTAATATTACAATACCACAATATGATATTGTCATAAAAACTTTAAAGTAGGTTTAAATTAAGAATTGCTTTCCGAACAGCGTTGCCAACTTGTAGTTACATTTTTATTTTATAATCACCACTAATTTTGAAGAATGATGTTTGATAGTCGATCAGACAAACATACAATTAGAAAATTGTTGCAATTAAAATTTAGTGATATATTGTATGTAATAGTCTACAATTTGACAACACTGTTTTCGAATCATTTATTTTACTCTGTTATCTATGTATGAATTTTAAAAACCTGGTGTGAAACAATCAGACGACTTCCATTACCCGTATTATATGCAATGTTTTTAGATAATGTGATCAGAAGATATAAAATTGACCTAACGTAGTAGACACCAATAAAATTTCCGGAAAAGAAACTTCATACACTTATAAAGACATATAAAATAGAGTTTACATAGCGAGTTAAAAAATAAGAAAAAAAATTGTAGAGTTATTTTTTGAAACACCGATTTCCGAAATCTAAAACTGACCTACCTAATCAGAATGACTGTTAATTTTCCAGTAATAACCACGTAATACTTGAGAAAGGATATCTAAAATGGATTTATGTAACAATTTTCAACTTATGGACAACGTTAATTAACAACATTACGGGCTTATGATCCCACTTCCGGTTTTCCAATTTCACCAAAATTTGGAAAATCCATCCGTACACCAGACCTGTCTCAATTCTGAAGTTTCGTAGTTCTATTCTTATTAGTTTCGGAGATATGATAGCCAGAAGATTCCCCGTATACATACATACACACACACACACTCACCAATTGCCAAAAGCTACCTTTTTAGACTCAGGAGACCTCAAAACGTGTAAATCAAGTGAAAACTCGATATCGAATTTTTGGACCAAATACAATACTTCCATTACCTACTGCAGTCGGGTAATGGAAGTAAAAAATAAAATAAAATAAAATAATAAAATTTAATACAAGTTAAATAGAAATTAAATTGCCGGAAAACTATAAATGCGTATCTTTCAAGCTAATGTTTAAGTCATGAATAAAATAAGTGCTTTCATTTGATTACTGTGAAATGTGAGATTTTTTATTCATGAATCATTTTTAAGTGAGATTTTTAAAATAAATGTGATATGGGCAATAATTTCCGTTAATACTTTTAAGATAGTCTGGGGCACATTAAATTACATTTTGCTTTAACTTGATAATCTAAAAATAGTTTTTATGTATAATTCTTTGTTTTTATTTTAAAATAGTGTGATAGCAGCGCAATTTGAATTACGTTTTATACGTTCATAAATAATTTTTTTTGTAACTTTTGGTAATTTCACGAAAATATACAGTCATTTTTTAATCATTCTTATCTAAATTAGCTAATACATCATTATTATTTAAAACTAGTTGGCATAGGGGGACTCTGCTCAGTTCCCCATCATATTTATGTTCTCATAAATTTCTAGTGCGGGACATATTATAATCATGTTAAAAGAAATGAATCTGACGAAAGCTTGATACAGTGACAGAATGAAATCCCCGCCTAATAGGCTATCCACCGTTCACTTCGATATATTTATCTTATTCTAATCTATTAATTCATTTTATCAGGGTCGATTCCGTTGTTTAGTTTTCATGCTACTATTTCCAATGCAATAGTCCTCAAAATTTATATTTATATGAAAAATTTACAATTTCGCTATGTTGATAAAATTGTAAATTACGAATAATTAACGAAATTTTCCTATTAGAATATTTGTATTCAATCATGTTCAAACAAATATCATAAATGTAATTTTGAAGTTGTCTAATGTATTTATGATGCTCAAATTTTCCTTATTCTGAAATGTTAAGTAAATCGCAAATTCCAAATAAGTTACAAATTTTTTAAATTGGAAAAATCATAGTCTATGATATACATGCCAGTATCCTAAATATTATTTCAAAAGTGGTTTGACATCTTTACGATGAAAATATCCCTCAAGATTGACGTTTATGTGAAATTTTGCTCTATTCTGCCATGTTAAGAAATTCGTAAATTTCCAATAACTTACGAAATTTTTATATTGGAAAATTCATAGTCATTAATATTCATGCCAGTGTCCTAAATAATATTTCAAAAGTAGTGTGACACCTTTACGTTGAAAATATCGCTCAAAATTGACGTTTATGTGAAATTTTGCCCTATGCTGCCATGTTAAGAAATTCGTAAATTTCCAATAACTTGCGAAATTTTCAATGTAGCATATTTATAGTTACTGATGTTCATTCCGGCATCAAAACTGATATTTTAAAACTGGTTTGACATTTTTACAGTAAAAGTTTCCATTTAATGCACGTTTAAGTGAATTTTTGTCCTATTCTCCCATGTTAAGAAAATCGTAAATTTCTAATAACTTACGAAGTTTTTTAATTCGAATGTTCGAAATGAATAGGGTTCTTGCCAGTATCGAAAGTAATATTTTAAAACTGATCTGACCTCTCTGCGATCATTTGTTCGTGAGATATCCTGTATACAGTCTAACAAATTAACGGACTAACACACTAACAGACACCCTACAGACCGACACAAATTTTGTCATTTTCGGATTCCTCACACCTGAAAACGTATAAAAAAGTCAAAAAAACGAGGTCAAATTATTCACGATTACCTAAGTTCCCCATACATATAGTATGATGGGGAACTAAAAATTCTATGAATTAAAACTTATTTCTCATACCGATACAGTAAATAAAGTATTTTTTAATTCAGCGCTTATTTCTCTCTCTGTCTTTTTTTTTTTTTTATATTTACACCTTTTGAGGTTTCCTGAATACCGAAGTTTTTAACGTTTGATCTTTGTGCATATCTCTTATCAGAGTAACTTAAACAATTTCAAGAAACTCAAATGTTGTATTTTGAAGTTAATATAATATTATTACTTGAAAGTTTGATCACGATTTATATGTTTTAAGGAATAATACTGATGAAATTTGTCTGAATAGTTTGGAATGAACTTTTAAATTTAATAACAGCTTTTAATCCTATACTAGCGAGCTTCGCCCGCTAGCGGGTCAGTATTTTCAAATGAATCACTATAATTAATGAATCACTAACAGTAACTTTTAGTCTTAAGAAAAGAAATTAAAAAAAAAAAAATCATTTCTGATCGGGTAAAATGTCGTCCCGGGTCCCCACTGCCTTCGGCAGCGCAGTCCCGTGCGCGCTGCGCGTGCACAAGTTAAGGGATACATATTCCTTCCATATTCCTTCCATGACCCTTCATGCCCCCCCCCCCCCCAAAATGTCCTTCATGTTCCCACTGCCCTTCATGTCCCCTAATGAAGGGATATGAAGGGATATGATCCCCAAATGAAGGGGACCCTTCATGTCCACACTGCCCCCACTAAAAATAATCTCAAGATATTCTGCAGGTATTTTTAAAGAAAATCTACAAAATATCTTAAGTTATTTGGCCCATTCTTAAAAAAGTTTACAAAATTTCTTTAAATTGTCTTTAAACTTTCTCAAGATATTTTATAGAAAAAATAAATCTTCAAAATATTTTTAAATATTTGAAGAAAATCTAAAGAAAATACTATTTTCTCAAGAATATCTTCAGATTATTTTTAGTGGGGGCCTTCGGCAGCGAAGACCCATGCGCGCGCACGTGTGAAGGTATACGCACGCTGCGCGCACGTATTCCTTCTCAAATCAAATTTTTATTCTTAAGAAAAGAAAATAAAAAAAATTATTTCTCATCGGTTAAAAAGTCGGACCGGGTCCCCACTGCCTTCGGCAGCGCAGTCCCGTGCGAGCTGCGCGCGCACAAGTTAGGGGATACGCGCGCGGTGCACGCCTATTTCTCCCCCACCCTTTCAGCCCCTTCTAATTAACCTACGTATACCAATTTTGAACGGTCTAACTCAATTAGCTGAGACGCAAAAGAACACCTAATCAGGATGCCTCTAAACGTGTAAATCTGTTGAAACTTTCTATAATATAAAAGAACTTTAAAATATCTTTCGAATGATGTATTAAAAATAATTTAATCATGATTAGAAATTGAAATATTGAAATTTGAAAATATTACAGCGCCATCTGGCTGTAGAAATTTGTGCATTCCACTGTTCGATCCCAAATCAACAAAGCTTTCTAATGGTGTATTACTTATGAAATTATTTTAATTAGTAGTTGAGATACAAAAGAAAACTCATTCAGGAGACCTCAAAACGTGTAAATCTGGTGAAATCTCGAATTCCATTTTCGATATTGTAAAAGTACTTTAAAATGTGTATCGAATGACGCATTAAAAAAATTTAATCATGATTAGAAATAGAAATATTGAAATTTAAAAATATTACAGCGCCATCTGGCGGTAGAAATTTCTGTAATCTGCTGTTCGATTCCAACTCAACAAAGCTTTCAAATGATGTAGTACTTATGAAAATTTTTTAATTAGTAACTGAGGCAAAAGAGAAACCCATTCAGGACACCTCAAAACGTTTAAATCAGGAGAAATGTCAAAATATCGAATTTCTGTAATCTACTATTCAATTCCAAATTAACAAAGCTTTCAAATGATGTATTACTTATAAAATTATTTTAATTAGCAGCTGAGATTCAAAAGAAATTCAGGAGACCTCAAAACGTGTAAATCAGGTGAAATCTCTAATTCCAATTTCGACACTTTAATTAGTAGCTGAGATACAAAAGAAAACCCATTCAGGAGACCTCAAAACGTGTAAATAAGCTGAAATCTCGAATTCCACTATTGCGATGCAAAAGAAACGTAATCAGGACACCTCAAAACGTGTAAATCGGGTGAAATCTCGAATGACGTATTAAAAAAAAATTTAAACATAATTAGAATCTTAAATATTGAAATTTTAAATTATTACAGCGCCATGACACCTCAAAACGTAAGTCAGGTGAAATTTCGAATTCCATTATCTACGGTAGTCGGTTAATGGAAGTAAATAGAAAAAGAAATATTTTTACCTTAAGTGTATTTGTGTAGTTTTGAAACTGGCATCCTCTTTCGACAGATAAAATGTCAGGCGTGTAAAGATAAAATTTAATTTCCAATTAAAATGTAAATCTTTTGTTTATTGACCAAAATCGATGAAATTTTAACAGCAAGTTTGTTTTGTGGTGTTAAGATCGTATACTAAGTGAAATGTGCGAATTTTGGAAAATTGAAGAAAATAGAAAATTGCAATTTTTAATCGCAATACCAAACCACGTGACCTCATTAAATACCAGATGTTTTTTCTTTCCGTTCAAGATCGTCTGCCAAGTTAAAATGCTTGTGATTTGTTGCCACCATTTTTTTTAGTTTAGTTAATTTAAAAAAATCTAATTGTCCGATCGATATGCCGTTTACACCATCGGATTGAGGAAAAAAAGCCCTTTCCATTGGTATCTTGTTTGTAACAATACGACTGATATTTCTAATTTATTTTCCACTTTTTCCGTAAAAATGTCGCTTTTTAAGCATTTAATCATGAATTCTGGGTCATTTTTCGGTAGACATGGGTCGACATTTTAATTAATATCTCCGCTAATTAGGGTCGCATCGCTTAGCGAATTATCGCGATGTCGAGATGAAGAAATTCTGCGTCTGTCGACACCGGTTTCGAGTCGATGCGACCATTAGCGCCGGAGCTTTAGCGATCACAAGGCATTTCTCACAGACAGACAGACATACAGACAGACAGACAGACGTGTACAGATTTTAATAATATAAGGAGATAAATGTAGGTACAATATTCAAACAGTGAGTTGAGGGTGCAGTAGCCCCTTCTTGCACAGAATTATAAGTCAAATCATAGCCTCCTAAACTACATGCCTGTCGCGTGGCTCGGAAACTTGGCAACAGTTCAAGCGGTCACCTGGTACAGATTGCGCGACTTTTTTATTCAACTGTCATCAATAATTTTAACGGCCCTCTTCACTTGAAAAAAATTCCGATGCCGGCTGAAAGCAGATAAAAAGTGTCCCGCGTGGTTTTGACAGGAGGTGGAGAAGATTGACAGATTCACTGACGAATCATTGACTTTTTGGAAGAATAAATCAAAAATCAGCCACATCCATATTGCGGTTTCGCCAAGTTTTGTTTTGTTTTGATTCTTTCTTTCTTTTTTTATTTTTGTGTTTCTTTTTTTCTTTTCTTTTTATTTTCCATTTTCACATGACATCAAATAACTTTCCTCATTTATTCTAATCTATTTATATGTATTTTAATAGAGTAGCTCGATCCGACCAAGTACTTTATACTATTTTCAGCCCGGTTCAGGCTTTCTTTAGTTATACCGGCGAATTACGTAACAGTGAAATTTAATATATATATATATATACTTTATAATTATACTTGAAGTCTGATATAATTAATTTAACTAAACTAGTACGTTGTGGCCACCACATGACTTTCTTCTATATTTTCCTATACGAATTCCCTCAGTAAAAATAATTTATTAAAATTATTATAAAAAAAAATTTTCTTCCATGATAATGCAGACGATTTCCATATTAGAGAAGTAGTTCCATTTATTCTCAAAAAAAAAAAAATAAATAAATAATAATAATAATAATAATAATAATAAATTACGATTTTTTTTTTTTTTTTTTCAAAAGTTTTTTTTTTTTTTTTCGTTAAAAGTAACAACAACCAAAAAAAAAAAAAACGATAACTTTGTTTTAAATTATCATAGATCTACAATTCAACCATTCGTTTTAAAGGTATTGACGAGATTTTTCGAAAGATACCCATCTTGAAAATTTATCCCTCCTGGGGGGGGGGGGACTTTCTTCTATATGTAATATAGAGAAAGTATTGGATTCGTGAAAATTTTCGAACTCCGGTTTTCGATGGATTTGCACGTTTTGGGATGTGCTGAACATGATTTGATAGTTTTTAGAAAATGTCTGTCTCTCTCTCTGTGTGTGTGCGTGTGTCACGAATTTTTGGAGGCTGTATCTCACGAACCAATGAACGAAATTTAACCAAACTTGGTATTTAGTTGGACCCTGACATAAACTGGTGCTGATTAGATTTAGGGATCAATCGCCCAATAGGTGGCGCTGTGATAGCATTTTTTCTAAATTTTTAACATGGCAGTATAGGACAAAATTTCGTATAAATGTACATAATGAGAGTTATTTTTAACTTTTGATTGTAAAACTAATATGAATTATTGATAAAAGTAGTTGTTAACTAGGGGAAAAAAATTGTGCTTGTGGGGGCGTCGCCCTCCCCCGGGCGAAGTAAATTTTCAAGATGGGTATCTTTCGGAAGGTCTCGTCAATACCTTTAAAACGAATGGTTGAACTATAGATCTGTGATAATGTGAAACAAAGTTATTGATATTTTTTTTTTTTTTACTTTTAATAAAAAAAAACTTTGAAAAAAAAAATCGTAATTATTATTATTATTATTATTATTATTATTTGAGAATAAAATAGACTTTTTTTTTTGGATATTTACTGTTATACTACTTTTCTGATATGGGGGGAGGGGGGGGGCAAAACGTAATTTCACAAAATCCTTCATATCTCAAGCAAAAAAACAGATATCCCTAAAATTTTTGCTTTTAAATATAGCTAATACAAATGTCTAAAAATCGGTTTCTGGAATTTTTCAAATTCGGTCCCCAAGGGGGCAGGGGGGGGGGCAAAACGTGATTTCACATGCGTAAAACGTGATTTCGCATAATCCTATATATCTCAAACAAAAAAAAATAGATATACGTGAAATTTTTGCTCTAATATATAGCTAATGCAACTATCTAAAAACCAATTTCTGGAATTTTAGAAATTCAGCCCCCAGGTGGGGCAGCAAGGGGGGGGGCTATGGAGCAAAAACAAATAGAAGTACAGTTAGGCCGTTCAAAATTGGTACAAATAGGTTTTAAAGGCCTGCAAGTCGAATTGGGGTATTTTCGATTGTGTAAAGTTATTTGGAGGGGCAAGAAGCGGGGAAGGGAGGGGGGGGGGCAAAAAAAATAAAAATTGTGTCAGGTCGTTCAAAATTGGTACGTAGAGGTTTTCGATACTTACAAATCGATTGCGGATATTTTTGAATTTGTAAAATTATTAGGAGGGCGGGTAGGGGGGTGGGGCGGTAAGGGGGGCTATGGGGCAAAAACAAATAGAAATACAGTTAGGCCGTTCAAAATTGGTACAGATAGGTTTAAGAGGCCTGCAAGTCGAATGGGGATATTTTCGATTGTGTAAAGATATTAGGAGGGGCAAGAAGGGGGGGGGGGCAAAAAAATAAAAATAGTGTCAGATCGTTCAAAATTGGTACGTAGAGGTTTTCGATACTTACAAATCGATTGCGGATATTTTTGAATTTGTAAAATTATTAGGAGGGGCGGGTAGGGTGGGGTGGTAAGGGGGGGGCTATGGGCAAAAACAAATAGAAATACAGTTAGGCCGTTCAAAATTGGTACAGATAGGTTTAAGAGGCCTGCAAGTCGAATGGGGATAATTTCGATTGTGTAAAGTTATTAGGAGGGGCAAGAAGGGGGAGGGGAGGGGGGGTGCAAAAAAATAAAAATAGTGTCAGGTCTTTGAAAATTGGTACGTAGAGGTTTTCGATACTTACAAATCGATTGCGGATATTTTTGAATTTGTAAAATTATTAGGAGGGGCGGGTAGGGGTGGGGTGGTAAGGGGGGGGGCTATGGGGCAAAAACAAATAGAAATACAGTTAGGCCATTCAAAATTGGTACAGATAGGTTTTAGAGGCCTGCAAATCGAATGGGGATATTTTCGAAAGTGTAAAGTTATTAGAAGGGCCGGGAAGGGTGGGGGGGCAGAGGGGCAAAAAAAAAATATATCAATCAAGATCATTCAAAATTGGTTCATCGAGGTTTTCGATACCTACAAATCGATTGCGGATATTTTTGAATTTTTAAAATTATTGGGAGGGGCGGGAAGGGAGGAGGAAGCGGAGGGGCAAAAAAAATAAAAATAGAGATAGATCGTTTAAAACTGGTGCATAGAGGTTTTTGATACTTTCAAATCGATTGCGGATATTTTCGAATTTGTAAAATTATTAGGGAGCTCATATATATGCAATCGCGCACGGGTCTACGCTGCCGAAGGCAGTGGGGACCCGGTGCGACATTTTTCCCGATCAGAGTTTTTTTTGTTTTTTTTTTTCCACATGATAAAAATTAATGCAATTTTGAGAATTCATTAATTATAATGATTCATTTAAAAATAGTGACCAGCGAAGCGGGCGTAGCCTGCTAGTCTATTTATATGTATTTTAATAACGTAGCCCGACCCGACGAAGTATTTTATTCTATATTCAGCCCGTTTTAGGCTTTCAGTAGTCATATCGGCGAATTCTGTAACAATGAAATTTAACAAAAGAAAATATTTTTATGATTAAACTTGATACAATTAAATTTAACTAAAAAATAACAACGATATATAACATTATAACATTACTGATATATAGAGATAGGTTATCTGCACTCTGGAGCTCAGACTACTGAACGCAGAGCTGGACGGGGTGTGCGACAGGTCGTGACCTTCGGAATCGTATTTCGAAGATCACGGACAGGTGCGGTCGCACAAGTCCTCCAGCTCTGTTTTCTAAAGAAAGTGTACTTGTTTTGTTATTTATACGTGTTTCTTTATACAAGTCAAATTTTTTATAAGTAGTATAATATATAAATAGTGTTGAATTATAGTGCCTACATTTATTTAAAAATCAGGTGTGAAATAACCACACGACTTCCATTACCCACTATTACACGTATTATATGCAATTTTTGAAGATAATGTTAACAGAAGACATGGAATTGTCCTAATGAAATAGACACCTAAAAATTTTCCGGTAAGGGAAAGTTAATACACGTGTAAAAACATAAAACAGAGTTTGCACAGCGATTTTTTTTTAAAGAAAGGGGAAGAAAATTGGCAGAGTTTATTTATTTGAAACACCAAGTTTCGAGATGTAAAACTGATCTGTCTGATCAGGATGACTATTAATTTTCCTGTGATAACCAAGTAAAGCATGAGAAAGGATATCTAAAATGGGTTTATGTAACAATTTTCAAGAAAATCGTTAGAGCCGTATTTGAGATACCGATTTTTACCAAAGCTTGACAAAATCAATTGTTGGCCAGAAAACAACAATTATATGTAAAAGGATATTTAAAAGAGGGTCAATATGGCAAGTTTGAAAAAAAAAAAAAAACATACAGCCGTTTTGACAGGAAAGCATTTGCAGGACCTGAAATTTAGCTATTTGTACAGGGCGCCTATCAATTTTCCTGAACTAACCAACTATATCCTTCGAAAGGATATATAATAGAGTGTTTATACAGCAATTTTAAAGAAAATCGTTAGAGCCGTTTTTGAGATATGGACTTATGGCCTCACTTCCGGTTTCAGATGTCCCAATTCTGGTTTTCCAATTTTCACCAAAATTTGAAAAGTTTATCTGTACACCAGAACAGTTTCAATTCTAAAGTTTCGTAGTTCTGTCTTTATTAGTTTCCGACATATAATAGCTAGAATATTTTCCACATACATACATACACACAGAGACCAATTGCTAAAAACCACTTTTTTGAACTCAGGAGACCTTAAAACATGTAAATCAGGTGAAATCTCGATATCGAATTTTTGATATCGAATCTCGATATCGAAATTTCCTAAATCGCAATGTTTTATTTATTCAAATAAATCCCATTACTTTAGGTGTCGGATAGATACATATAATCCGAGCACCGAAATTCGTGACCGCAGCTTCCATAGATTTCTCAGGAAAAATTTAGCGCTAAAAGGGTTGTCTCGATTTTGACCCTTCGTAACCCCCTCCTCACAAAAACATCGGAAATTAGGAAAAAAAAAATGTGTTTTTGGAAATTTTCTAAGGAAGTCTCGTAGCTTTTTTTAACATCTTTGTTCCATTTTTTTGTAGAGTTCTTTAAAAAATTCGGAAATTGCGAAATTTCTCGCCACCGGAATTTACGAACAAAATTTAAATAAAAGAAATTTTAAATTTTCAGGTTAAAAAAAAGGGCCTTTTCTAATATGTTATAAACGTAAATTTTTGCTAAAAAATTTACGGGATGAGTTTTTGCACTTGAGAATTAAAATTAGGTGTTCCATCAGCGGGAACACTGCGGCTAAAAGGGTGAATAATCGAAAATTTCTAAATTGCAGATAACGTTTTATTTATACTCATGTCTATTCTTTATATGTTCAATTTCTTTACAGTGAAGTAATTTGGAGCGGTGTTATGCTTACAAACATGCTTTTAACTTTTGTTCCCCCATCCCGGCGATAACTGGGGAGGGAATTTCGAAAAAGTTGGCAGATTTTAGTTGCGTAAAGACCTAAATTTCTGCCAAGCGCCGTTGAATTCCATCCAGCCATTCTCACGTGATACCCGGACAATAATAGCGTTACAGACATACAGACACGATGACACACACACAGACAAAATTTTCTGAAGTAATTTTCGAATTTTATGGTGTGTGGAAAGTGAAGATATCGCTTTTTTTTTTTTTTTTTTCCTGATAAATTTACAGAGAAAAGTCTGATTTTATTAATATCGATACACAGCTTGATATCCAGTTACTGTAATTCTAAAAGAACGCATAGAAACAGCGTTCATGTTCAGGTACCATACTTAAAATTTCAGCTGTGCTTTAATGTTAGGCGTGAAAATAAGAGCGCAAAATCTTTGAAAATAATAGTGTGATTTCGTCGTTTATAAATAATTTCATAAACACTTGACTCCCATTTCTTGCAAACTTTAATTAGTTTTAGTTTCTTCAGTTATAAAATCAACTTGCTTATGTCCTTAAAAATATTTGTTTCACTCAATTCCTAGACTTCAATATCAATACAACTTATTTTGCTCAGGAATGTAAATTAATTCTTCATACCTAAGAGTAAATAAAATATTTAGTTTAATTTGAAGTCTTGTTTTTTTTTTTTTTTACTTTCTCTTACCCATAAGGTAGAGAAAGTATTGTTTTTGGGTCAAATTTTCGAACGCGAGATTTTGTTATATTTACACGTTTTGAGGTCCCCTGAATACGAAAATCATGTTTTTAGCAAATGGTCTGTGTGTCTGTCTGTCATCAGCATATCTCAAAAACAAATTATGGCAGAAAGTTCAAACTTGGTATTCTAAATGTGTATCATATATTGATGCTACACTAAGCTTTTCGTTAATATCAAGCAAATGGTTCGTGTACAGGGACAATCAAGATAATTCTAATACATTACGTCTATGGGGAAATTGCAGGAAAATAGAGTTTAACGTCTATAGACTGCACTAAACCAAATGAAACAAATATATGTATTTTGTAATAGAGACAGTTAACTGGGGAAAAAACTTGTGTATGTAGGAGCCTCGCCTCCCCCCCTGGGGGGAAGTCCCCCCTCGAGGGGAGTAAATTTTCATGAGGGTTATCTTTCAAAAGAGCTCGCCAATACCTTTAAAACGAATGGTTGAACCATCGATCTGCGATAATTTAAAACAAAGTTATCGATTTTTTTACTTTTAACGAAAAAAAAAAAGCTTTTTTTTTTTTTTTTTTTTTTTTTTTTATTGAGAATAAAATGGACTTTTTTGGATATTTGGTGTTATACTACTTCTCTAATATGGAAATCGTCTGCCTTATCATAAAAGACAATTTTTTTAAATAATAATTTTAATAAATTATTTTTTAATAACCAAATAAAATTCTATATAAATGTAGGTGCATTAATGAAACGGGGGGTTGAGGGGGGCTACCGCCCCTCTCACACAGAACTAATTACCATATAAAACTCTTCAGAAGCTTAATATGAATTGTTTAACATAGGTTTACATAACAGTACTCGTTATCTTACCTATTAATCTGCAACCTGTATTTATAGTATTAAATTTCAGGGTGAGAGAAAGTCGTGTGAGTGACACACCAGATTATTTTAAATAACTACGTATTTTGAGATTCCGTGAATAATTAAACAAAGTTTTTAACAGTTGTTCTTTGTGAGTCTGTTATCAGTGTAACTTTAAAAACTAAATACCGGCAGGGAACTCAAGCGTTATATTTTAAAGTTCATATGAAATTCATACTTGAACAGTTTGATCAATATTGATAAGTTTCAACGAGTGATACGGATTAAAGTTGTCAATAAATGTGATTGAAAGTTATTGTTGAACATAATTTTAAATTTAATATTAGTCGTGAATTCTATAGAAATGTAGATATTAGTTTCAAATGTGGGTTGAGAAGGGTGGTACTCCCCTCCGCCCTTCCCACAGAAAATTATTTGTCAAATTAAATTATTCGTAAAGCTAGCTTAAATTCTTTTTACTATAGAATTTTATACAGTACTTGATATTTTATTCCTCAATCTGAATTTCTCTTTATAAAATTTAAATGTAGGGTAATAAAAAGTCGTGTGGGTGCCACACCAGATTATATACTTTAAAATAAAATTTATTATTGAAAATCTGCTTAATTTAGTAAAAAGTTTTATATAACTTGTTAAAAAAAAAAATTGTATATTGTCAATCGTGGCATTATCAGTAAAATATCAGATTTATGTACAAAGTATTCATATAATATTAGTATTACGCGCAATGAAAAACTATTTAAAATAAAATGTGATCATATATGTCCTATAAATAAGTCTCTGAACGATTGTCTTCTAAATTGTTGTGTTACTCACATCCGTAATACAGGTGAAATCTATAATAATAATAATAATATTAAAAAAAAATAACTGAATAAAAAACCACAACGCCTAGACGTATCTTCACCACAGAAATGTAAACATCTTTTCTTCGAAACCACGAACGGGAGGCGTAGCCAGATAAAGGGTGTGTCAAAGAGGAAAATCGGCACAAATTTGTAAAATTTTTGGACTTTCTTTGCAAATTTAATTGATTTAAAATTTTATTAAAATACAGGATTTTTTTCCGCATTGAATTAAACTCTTTGAGATTGACGCAGCTTTTTAAATTCTGTTTTAAAAAATTGAAAGAGTTTTTTATAAGCCATTTAATGCATCAACCCAAATATTGCAATAAAACAGCTTTCTTAAAAAACAACTGTTATTTTTTCATAAAATCTACAAAAGCTGCGTCAGTTTACGAAATAAGAGTAATCCAATAAAAAAAACCGCATCTCAATCAATTAATATGTCACTGTTTTAAGTGCAAAGAAAGTTATACATAGGATAACATTGGATTTTAGAAAAGGAAATGCTGAGTGAAGAGGGCCCTTAAGAAGTCATATACGATATATATAATCGACGTTTCTTCGATTTTATTCGCATTTTATATATGTCGAATTCCACTTTTAAAATTTTTTGGTGGCTGTTGAATAAAAGAGTTGCACAATCTGTACCAGGTGGCGCTGTCTACCACTTGTCCCTATATGATAAGAGACTGGACATTGACCCGCCAGATGATCCGCCATGTTTGTTCAGCGTGGTATATATGATACCATTCTGCTCTGCGAAATTTCAAATGACACTCTGCAAGACTTTCTAGAGATAAACAACAAAGTTTTATCAAGGTTTTAATTAAAAGGAAAGTATCATACGCTGATAAAAATAAATTACGTCTTACGCCGATCGAGTGGCTTTTGAAGAAATGGCCGCCATATTTGTTCAATGTCTCTCTCTATGCAGGGTGCCTACTTGAACTGTTGCCATGTGTCCGAGCCACGTAACAGGCATCTAGTTTATGGGCTATGGTCAAATAAACACTTTTTTGCTACCGGAAATCTTATATATATTATAAATGTGAATGTCCGTTTATTTGACTGAGTTTCACGCTAAAACTGCTCGATGGATTTCGATGAAATTTGTTATGGAGATAGCTTATACCCTAACTTAAAAAGTTGTCTACCTTTTATTCCGAAAAAAATTTATTTTTGCGATTTTTATGCATAAAATAGCAATTTTGTAAGCTAATAATAGCAAAAAATTAGCCATTTAAATTTATCCATAATTTAATTGTTGCCAAAAAAAAAAAAGAATTTATTTATTTTTTTCAACAGGAAAATAAATACATTTATCTAAACGTGAACAAAAAAAATAAAAAAATAAAAATAAATAAATAAATAAATTATGCATCTCAAAAAATTGACGTCATTTTTAATTTAAAAATTCTTTTACAAAGTGCTAATATAGTTTACGATGCTAATGTGTGTTCTACTAAAATCAGTTTTATTTATAGTAGATCCTCCTGGGTGATTTTTTAAACTGTTGCGTTGAAGTACACCGAACATTTTTCGCCAAGAGGCTTAATTTAGCATTTTTTAATCTAGGTAGTTCAAGAAAAATATAAAAGAGGTTTAATTTAGCAACAGCAATTTTAATCTAGGTAGTTCAAGAAAAATGTAAAATTTATAAAATACTACAAAACGAAAAAAAAAAAAATAAACTGAAATAGTAGTCACATAAATGATCTATTTTTATCTGAGTAGATAATTTTATAGAAAAAAAAGTGCAGTTTTAGAAATAGAAAATTTATTTCATTAAGCACTATTTTAAACCTAAAAACCATTAATAAAATAAACAGAATATGAAGGGTTCTTATATGTTAACGAAAAGGTGTCCGATAAAACGCTTTCTATTTTTATGCAAGAAATTAAAAAAAAAAAAAAAAAAAAAAAAAAAAAAATCGCTAATATGGCGACAAAAATTCAAAAGCCGCCAACGGAGGCAATATTCAATAAAGTTGTGTAGCACGATAATGTTTAGTTTTTTATTTATTTTTTTACATACCAATCACTACGCTAATTGAAACATACAAATAAATGAGCTGCTGTGTGTGACTGCACTTGCACGCTGTCGGGCAGAAATATTTGATTAATTCAAATTAATATTTAAATAACTAAACAAAGATATGTTTAATAGAAAGCATAGTCTTGGAGACAAACTTGGCGAGTGGGTTATTTGCTTTACTCCTGTGGAACAAGTGACTATTTTTTAGACTGTCCCAGAACATTCATCGAATAATGACTTATACTGTACGAGTAACAGCTTCAACTGTTTCCAGAATATTCGAAGAATTAACACCAGCTATTGGACTATTTTCGAAAATATTTGTTTTAATAATAGTTTTGTTGTACAGATTCGAGAAGTTCAAAAAATGTTTGATATTGCCAAGGAGGTCCCATACTAAAGCTGTGACGAAAATAGTCGCCAATCGAAATATATTCAGTTACAAAGAAATCATTTAAATATAGTGTCCAGCGAAGCGGGCGGAGCCTGCTAGTTTTTAATATATTTTTTTGCTGTTTTCTGCGATTAAACTTGATGAATTTTTTTTTATAAAGGAAGAATTGTGTTAAAAAACCGTACAAGTTGGCATCTATGAATAAAGGTGTTTCGAAGCCTAGTTTGGCTTGTTTTTAACATAGATTTATATAGTATTCGTTATCTTATCCCTTTATCTACAATCTGTCTTTACAGTATTGCATTTTAGGGTAAGAGAAAAAAGTCGTGGGAGTGCCACACCAGAATATTTAATTAATCAATTAATTTATTTATTTATTGTTTGTTTGTTTGTTTTGCAATTGTATAATTCTACTTTAAAATTAACGTAGAAAAATAAACAAATCATATCAATCTATAGATAAACTGAAAGTTCCCCCTTGCATGAGAAAGGAAATGAGGATACGTTTTGCAATTTAGGAAGTGTTCGAATTTAAAACTTAATATCTTATATGGATGGATATTCCTCATTCAAGTTTAGAGTCATCACGTTTTTTAAAAGTTGTTTAACATTTTTAGAGATGACATTTTAATAAAAAGAGAGTACAATTTGGAAACTGCTTGAACAATATAAGCTCGATTTGTATGAACATTCTTCATTCCTATTCTTTCATTTCTTTCTAAATTTTATTGTTTCTTTTTATCCTTATTACCTCACTTTTTTTTCCCCATAAGCCTGAGATATACCAGGTATTTTAACTAAGTAAATGACCAAAAAAAAAAAAAAAAAAAAATTCAGTGGCAACAAAAGCAAATTTTAAATATAAAAAATGCAATCAACAAAAAATGGACAATCAAACTCCAAATGGTTAATGATGGATTAAAAAAATGTTTTGTTTGTACAATATAAAATAATTTTCTTTTATCGCGACATCAAAAAAATAATAAAGAAATTTCTTGCAAAATTCTCAACAAAAATTATTAAAGTTTGAATGGATATGTCGGGCTCAGACTCACTTTTTTAAATACCATATTAAAAAAAAAAAAAAGAAAGAAAAAAGAGAGAGAGAGAGAGAGAAGAATAAGTATTTAGTAATTGTTTTCAGTATTTGTCTATGATTTAATAGTACGAAGTTTGCTTTATACTACAAAGAATGATATTTAAAAAAGTGACTGCGCCGGCGCCTGATATCCTGCAACACAGTCATATCCGACTGACTTTGCACCCAGGGCCTAATTGCGACAGGGGAGCGTATCTCCATTATGTTGGCGCGTACAGCCCAACCTGGCGAATTTTTGTAGCTAGCGCCAAAACCTCTCTCCCTCGAAGCAACCCATCTTTCCACTTAATTCACAATTCGTGAAGGATTCGAACAATCTTTTTTTTTTTTTTTTTTCCAGGAGAATAAATTATTAAAAATGTGTCAATGCTTAGTATCGTAATTTTTAAATAATATATTTAAAGCCAAAATTTATTAGAAATCCTCCACCCTTTAAATTTAATTTAGCAAGATTAATGAATAGATAAAATTAAATATTCTAATTTTAAATCTGTTAAAATTGTTCTTGAAATACATTTATTTATTTATATTTTAATTTTAATTTCTTTTACCAATATGTATGGCAGAGAAAGTATTGTTTTTGGGTCAAATTTTCGAAACTGAGTTTTTGTTATATTTACACGTTTTGAGGTTCCCTGAATCAGAACTGTTAAAAATGTGTCAATGGAGTCTTAGTATCGTTATTTTTAAATAATAAATTAATGCCTAAATTTATTAGAAAACACTTTAAATTTATTTTATCAATATTAATAAAGAAATAAAATTGTAATATTACAATTTTAAGGCTTTTAAAATTATCCTTCAAATACATTTATTTTATTTTATTATTATTATTATTATTATTTTCTCTCTTACCATTATATGTGGTAACTGCAAGAAGCTCAAATTTGGCATTCTGAATTTCGTATTAGGTTTCCACTTAAAAATTTGATCAAGACTGGCAAGTTTGAATGCAAATTAATAACAGCGTTAATTTTTTTTTTTTTTATAATTGTATGCACTGTAAGTGAACGAGGAGTTAAGGGGGCAGTAGCCCCCCTCACACACGATTGCATGTCAAATAAAACTGTTTCTAAACCTAATTTAGATTATTTTAAAAGTACATTGAAATTTATTATCTTACGCTATTTATCTTAAAATTTAATGTGCAATCTATCATTAAAGTATTGAAATACAGGGTAAGAAAGAAGGTCGTGTGAGTGACACACCAGATTATTATTATTATCATCATTATTTAGTTTCTTTTACGCATATATTGTAATGAAAGTTTAATTTTTTATTCAGATTTTCGAAATTGAGTTTTTGCTACATTTGCATGTTTAAGTATCCTGAAACTAAAAATTAGGTTTTTAGCAGTTGCCTGAATGTGTCTATGTAATTGTTATCGCCATAACTGAAGAATAGATATTAGCTAAAAGTCCGGACTCGGATGAAAGTTTAAGTAATTCGTGTATAGTATCTAAGAAAATAATTCAAATTCATTAAGACTATATGCGAATTTTCTGGTAGATACAATTTAATATCTTTATATGGAACAAAACACAATAAATTGAACTTATATTCTTATGTGCATGAAAGCATGTTCCGTATATAATGTGGAATGTAATTCCTTCATTGGAAGTTTATACAGAACCCACAAAAGAATTCAGATACATTCATACAATGAAACTGCTGGAAGGGCATTTCAAGTCGTGCTGTGTGTTTTAAATTATGTGCTAAATTAGTACACTATGTTGGGTTTGTATAATATATAGTAAATATACTGGCCTACCTAAATTAAATGAAACATATTTTTGTAAATAAAAATCAATGTAATCAATGTATTAAAATTTTAATTAATTTAAAATTATTCTCTTTTTCTAATTTTCTTTATCTTATCTATAAAAGGTCGAGAAAGAATTGTTTTCGCATCAAGTTTTCAAAATTGAATTGTTGCTACATTTATACGTTTTAAGGGCCCTCTTCACTTACCGTCGCCGGAAGTCCGAGCCAATGTTATTCTATGGGGAAATTTTCTTTACGAATAACTTATTAACTAATGCATATTTTTAAATTCTGTTTTCACATTCTGAAAAATTCAGCTGCTAAATTGACGGAGCTTTTTTAAAAATGTATTTTTTTAATTTTTCATATTTTATTTTGAAGCTGCAAAATACGAATTTTCAATGTGTGATTTTTTTTCATTTTGCAATTTCAAAATAAAATATTAAAAATTAAAAAAAAATACATTTTTAAAAAAGGTCCGTCAATTTAACAGTTGGGAATTTTCTGGATGTGAAAACAGAATTTAAAAATGTGCATTAGTTAATAAGTTATTTGTAAAGAAAATTTCCCCATAGAATAACATTGGCTCGGGCTTCCGGCGACGGTAAGTGAAGAGGGCCGTTAAGGTATCCTGAATCCAAAAATTATATTTTTTGTGGTTGGTCTATGTGACTTGTCTGTGTGTACTATTATAGATATGGGGCATTTAGGTAATTTTAAAAATATTTGACCTCTTTTTTTTTTTTTCGCCGTTTTGAGATGTTGTGAATTCAAAAAATCACAATATTTAGGAAGTGTTTTTGGTTATTCAGTTTCTTAGCTAGTTATTTAGTCTATAGACACATGTCTCACAAAAGAATGATTGTAAAATGGGCGCATCAGTTTTTAAATATCACTTATGTTATTAATAAGGACAATATTGCTTTGGAACAATGTAAGTTGTAAACTTCGTAAGTTATTCGAAATTTAGCATTTTTTTTTTTTTTTTTTTTTTTTTTTTTTTTTTTTTTAATCTTGCAAAATAGAGCAAAATTTCGTTTAAACGTCCATTATGACAAATATTTTGTCGTAAAGATGTCAGATCAATATTTTAAAATATCTTTCATAATACACTTCATTAAATATGAACATTTTAAATAGGAAACTTTAGTAATTAAAAATTTAATTTTTCCTCCATATGACAAATTAGGTAAATACTTCACACGAACTTGAAATATAGAGGTCATTGCGTTGGAAATTAATTTACGAAAACAATCTTAATAAAATTAGTCATTTAATTACGATAAGTTAAATGTATCGAATCGGATAGAGGGCAGCCTATGAGGTGCGGCATTTCAGTCTGCGACCGCGTTGAATATTCTATCATATTCATTCTTTTTAATGTGAATACATTTTGCTCTCAATAGAAATTAATATCAATAAATATATGAGGAGGAATTGAGCAGAATACATCTATGCCCACTTATTTCTTTTAGAAAAGGGGGAAAAAATATGCACATCATTTTTACTTTCATTTTTATAACATATTAAGTTAGATAATTTATAATTACTAAGAAACAAATAGAATAGCATTAATAAAGTGATTAATGTTTTATTTTTTAACATTGTATGCTGGGGGGGGGGGGTTTAAAGAATGAGAAATGGACATGCCTGAGGACAAAATTTTATGAATTTCAACCATAAAATTTAAAACAAAATATCGATCTTTATTACGACTAGTTAATACTCATCAAAATTTGACGGATGATGTGCAACTAAAATTTTCTCAAGGCATAAAGTGTAAAACACCCTTGCTTTAATATTTCGCATTGCTCTTAACCGGTTTAAAACCCCCTGCTTTAATCAATTATCTTTTGGTTGGAGAGAGGAGGGATAAATTTCCTAAAATTTCAATATACAAAATTTAAACATGCTCCATATAATAAAAATTAAATTCCAAGGTTTTCCTAATTTTACTCTAAATATGACCAAAAGAATGTTAGGAGTAATTAAAAGAAAGGCAGAATTTATATAAATTATCGAAAGAATCAATATTTCTTAATGAGATAGTATCAATATTTGTGATAATATTTATCAAAGCATCAAGCATGTAAATAATTCCCACAATAGAATTCCTCCCTGTCACACCAAATCGACTAATAATCTATAGAGCTGCACTCATTTTATGTTCACTGCGAAATTTATTCGTTGCTTTTCATGCAAAATGAATGAAAACAAAGATTTACTACCAGATTATAATTATATTAAACTTACTATCAAGGATAACAGGTCACAGTTTTTTAATAAAAGGCATAAATGAAAGACAAACATTTCATTCACTTGTAAAATATATCATTAATTCTAATTTGCCAAGACAATAAGTGCATTTTAAGTATAAAATAATGATTTTAATTCTGATTTTTCCTTCCCATATTTGTAAAACCACTTGGATATAATCCAAAATATTAATTCATTGTATTCCAAAAATAAACTGGAAATCGGAATAAAGTTAAAATTTGTTTTTACTGGAATAGTATTATAACACTTTATTCTATCAAAATAGTATATTTCAACAAAAGTATACTGCTAAAAATAAATAAATAAATAAGAATGAATTTAATACTTTAGTAAATTAATTTGCTCATTAAATTTTTAATAATAAATTATACTATGTAAATTTTTACTCGTATAAAATATCAATATTTTAATGTTATTCTTTTTAAATTATTTTTACTGGAATATGGTATCGAAATGAAGTATCAGAGATAGAGATTATAATAATTAGAGTAAAAATAAATAAATAAATAAATCTTTGATTTTAAATATCTATCTCCATCTTTTCTAAACAAACTTTTGAACTGATAAAAGTTAACTTTTAAAGAACAATAAACTCTGACAATTTCTTAATTTTAAAAGATTTCTTTTTTCTTTTAAAGAGAATACTATATTTACATGGCGACAGATGGCGCCACATCTTGTAAAAAGAAATTTTCGGCGAAAATGTACACCGATCATAGATAAATGTAATCGATAAGCATTCGCGAATTGCTTTGTTTTTAATATACTTCCTTGGAAAGTATGAATCAATGAAGTAATCGTGTGAATTATTTTTATGATTAAGCTTTAATTAGGTGTCTGCCATAGAATTGACATATGAAATATTAATGTCATCTGCTTGATTTTTTCATCGGTATTCTTATTGCGCTGCGTAAAGAGAAAGGAATGTTCCCATTCCGAATTGGTTCAAAATTTTCACGTGCATGCCCAGATCGCACGATTTTGGTCTTACAGAAAATGCTTTGTGTTTTAATATTATAGATTAAGATGTTCTTTAAAAATACATAATAATTAAAAATAAGGTGAATATTTAGTGAAAATTCAATCACTGCATCATAAGTGAAATATTTTATAAAGTCGTACATTTTAAAATTTTTAATACAAAATGATAATAAAAATAGTTGAAATGTAATATGGCGTACTACCGATTTGGACTTATGAGCATTCTTTATGCATTTTAGTAAGCATTTTAGTAATTTGATCGGACATTTTTTACAAAAACATCAAACCGTCTCAATTATACATAATAAAAACAAAAAACATTTTATCCACGAGACAAAACCCAAGTTAAAATACATTTAAAAACAAAATATACATATAAAAATAATTAAAATCTAGACGTTTGTCTAGTGGATAAAATGGTTTTTGTTTTTAATTTTTACAAACTTTACGGCCTTATACTCATACATGAAATCGGATCTCAATGCTAATATATTGCCATTAATATTATCTACTTCTCTATTCGGAAAACTATTTCTTAATTTCAAGATATAGTTCATTTTGTGATTTAAATCTTACATTAATTATTTAAAAAAAAAAAAAACCGCCGGATGTTTATTTACACGGGTTAAGCGGCGTGAGGTTTCTCTTTGCTCTTCCAGATTTGGCGAAAACCCCACTGTCTGGCGAAAATTGTGAATTTGTGCTGTGCGCGCCATCATAATGGAGATACGCGACACCGGGGAACAGTCTCATCGTTATTTCTTAACAAATACTTTCGTCTTATAATAAACAGAAATTTCTCGTTAAAGTACGGGGACAATTATTTTAAATATATATATATATATATATTGGTATCTAGCTAGCGATGCATAAATTCGATTCTTTTACACCGTTCATTTCTTTAAAAAAATAATTTTCTAATAAAAGCGTAGAATTTCTATGATAAATCGGTTAAAAATTTTGGTGAGAGTGCAGCGTTCCCATCTTTTAAAATATATTTACGAGCAATTTTAGCCCCGCCTTCTTTTCACACCAGAAATTTTGTAGATTATTTCTCTTCATCATGTAACAATTAAATAAGAAGAAAATAATTTTTCAAAATTTCCGGTATGAAAAAGAGGCGGGGCTAAAAATGCTCGTGAGTAAATTATAAAAGTTGGGAACTATGTGAGAGTGTGCTTCGTCCTTAATTGGGTTCTGTTTACACCGTATACCTCGACTTTAAGATTTCGTTACTAAATACCGTTCTTCTGCACTCCTTCCCTAGAGAAATTTTCAACAATTTATTGAGGTGTTCGTTTATAAAGACAACTTCTTCTGGAAATGAGAAATTGTGAAAATTACTGAATAGTTGGCAAAAGATTTTCAAACAAAGCTACCAATCGATTATCACTCGATTTTTTTCCTTAATTATATATAATATATATATATATATATATATATATATACCTTCGACAAACATAGAAAAATTACATTAAAATTATCATTTTTCTGATAATCCAATATTTCTGCTTTTATTAATGCGATTTTTACTACAACTTAATCTTTAATTATTCTGATTTAATTTAATTATTAAACATCTACATTAACATTCAAGTGTAATTTACATTAATTCTTTTCATTCGTTTAGATTATTATATTCGTATTTATTGTAATCAGGATTACATATCAGTTTGAGTAAAAATTACTTTAGTGTTGTTCCATCAAATCCTTTAACATTTTTATTTCAGTCTTTATACTTTATCGAGCCATGTGTAAAATAATAAAGCCTGAACTAATGCATCAAAAATGTTGATCAACAGTGTTTTCAGAAACATTTTTAATATCTCCTCCATTCCATTAAAAGGTTTTAAAAACCTTTCAAAAGGCTTATCTTGAATAAAGTTTCAGACATGCTTTAATCTTTCCTCCATAAGTGTGGCCAAAATTACTTAATCTATTTTTGAATTCTGTTGTGTACAAGAATGCATTAAAAATGTCTGCATTAATGCTTCTGCTATGAAGTGCAATTCGGGATAAATTCGTGTGACAAATTTTGATAAACAGGCAGCGACATTAAATTAAATAAATGAAAATGCAGTAAAATGTATAAAAATGCTGATGTTAAAATTTTTTTAAACTATATGGATTTTCTAAGAAAACATAAAGATAAAAAAAAAAAAAAAAAAAAAAAAAAAAAAAAACATGCATTTGAGATGATTACATGCAAAGTTCTTAGGAAATCAGACTCGAAATAAATAAGAAAACAATGTTTTATTATAAGTACTAGTGTAAATTAAATAAAAATAATATATATTTTTTTAAGGAGAAAGGGAGAAATAAAAGGTATAGTTACCAACTTAGCACCTTTTAGCTACCTGAAAATTTGAACAAAAAATTTTATTTTACTTTATCAGTGAAAACCGCTGTATTTCACTGATTACATAAAATAAATTTTTCCATTATCCAAAAGGTGCTAAGTTGGTAATTAAAGTAGACGGACATAGATAAGAAAATAAAATAGGTTAGAATAGGCTAGTGTGAATATGTGGCTATTTTGGAAAACTTGAATAATTCTGCTATTTATCGTTTGAAAATCTTCCGTAATTTTCTTAAGTTTGGTCACCTGGTGGTATACTACTGTATACCCAAATTAAATCAGCGAAATTTTTCTTAATGGTCATTTCGCATATTAAATTTGGTGCACTTATAGGCTACAGAAGCCAAGATATAGTCATCCCAAAAGCGAACAAAATTTTTATCATAGCAGCCTGTTGGTCGAATTCAGTTCTAGTTAGCTTAACATGCAGATATTTACAAATCACAAATCATATCTATCAGAGCTTGAAGTCTCCAACCCATATTTGCCAACCATCTCATTAATAACCGTACAATTGTTAACGCCCCCTGAAAAAACGACCCTTTTCTCACACCACTGTATTTTTAGAGTTATTCTCTGCAAATATTGTTACGATTAAATAAGACTAAAATTATTCTATAAAATTATTGGTGGGGAAAAAAAAGGTGGGTACTAAAAATTGTACGGTTCATAATGAGATGGTTGGCAAGTAAGTAGTTAATCATTTTCAAGATACTTTCAGGGATAAGAAATTCCTACATATTTTGCTACAACTCATGTTACACAGTAATCTCTATTCTATTTAATTACGGTACATTCCTATAAAATACGGTAAAGATTTCTGTATGAAAATTGTTTGTAGCAAAAAAGGCGAAATTTTCTCATGCCTGCAAGTCTCGCAGCGTTCTTAAAATTTTACTCGCATTTCATTGTATTGCCACCAATGTTTCAAAATAGCCATTTTTTTAATAATGCATACTTGCCAACCATCTTATGAACCGTACAATTTTTAGTACCCGCCTTTTTTATCACACCAATAATCTTTCAGAGTAATTTTAGCCTTATTTAATCGGAACAACATTTGGTGAGAATAGCTCTAAAAATATAGAGGTGTGAGAAAAGGGGCGTTTTTGCCGGGGGTGTTAACAATTGTACGGTTATTAATGAGATGGTTGGCAAGTATGATAATGTTAACGCATTAAAGCCCATTAAAACCTTAAAGAAAAAGTTTTTTTTTTTTTTTTTTTTTTTTTTTTTAATATAGTGTTGACAATATAATGACATAGCTGCCAATATTTTAATGTATTCCGGAGCACTTTTAGCCCCGCCTTTATTTCGCACAACTTTATCTATAGAAAAAAAATTTCCAATATATAACTTCGATAAAATAAGACAAAATTACTTTACTTTTAAAAAATAAGTGGTACGAAATAAAGGCGGGGCTAGAAAACTCCGGAATAAATTAAAATATTGGCAGCTATGTAATGAAACGTACGTAAAACTTTCAGGAAAGCTGCGAGCCCTGTCCCTGAAAGTGTCATGAAAAAAGGGTGGACACTTCGAGCTCTATATCATACTTGCCAACCATCTCATTATGAATCGTTACATTTTTAGTACCCGCCTTTTTTTTCACACCAGTCCTTTTTTTTTTTTTTTTTTAAGAGTAATTTTATTCTTATTAAACCGTAACTACATTTGGAGAAATCACCCATGAAATCATCTCAGGACTTCAGGACTTCGGGATCTGCAAGCTATAAATAAAACCTGTACATTTCAGTGGATACCTGCACACGTTGAAATAGCAGGCAACGAAAATGATGATAAACTAGCCAAGGAGTCCAGAAATCTCAGCAATAACAGCGACAGTCTCTCTTCAAGATGCAAATGCAATAACTAAATCTAAACTTAGAGAAAAAACAATCCGAACGAAACACCAGCTTTGTGAAATAAATGCAGATCGATTAATAACAAAAACTAATAAGGCTAAAAACTATAATAAGGCTAAGAACCGGTCATCACAGAGGCATGGAAATTAATAAAGAGGGTGGAAGGGTGTATAGAAACTGTAACAATTGCCCAGATACACAGCTTACACCTTGCCATATCGTTGAGTGTCCGGCAATAAGTGCGAACTTGAGAGAAATTGGAGTATTGCCGTCACTGATAGACCTATATGACGATAACATCCAACAAATCGCAGATGCAGTTATAAAGACCCACGGTTTAATCTAATTCGACTACGTCATAGACACGACAAAAAAAAAAAAAAAAAAAAAAAAAAAAAAAATTGGAGAAATTTACTCTAAAAATAAAGTGGTGTGGACAAAGACAGAAAGGCGTATTTTAAAAAAGGAACGTAACAATGTTATGATTATTAACACTTTCGCGACCACATGCTTTTGCCTTTTTGACAGTAAGGTCCGCCTGTGGGCGATATTTTTCCAAGTTACAATATTTCAGAACAAAATTTTCTGTATTCATATTTGTATTACAAACGAATATACGCGAAGAGATATGCGTAGAAGCCAACATTTTAATTTTGTCTGGAGTTGGAGTATATTCAGCTCAGCCTTTATTTGATATCACTTATTTCTTAACACTTTAGCGACCGCATGTTTTTGTCTTTTTGACAGCAAGGTCCGCCTGTGGGCGTTATTCTCACAAAATATAATATTTGAGAACAAAATTTTTTGTATTCACATTTTTAATACAAATTTAATATATTTGATTGTAAAAATATGAATAAAAGTTATATTCTTAAGAAATAAATAACACACAAATTTCAAAAGAAACGCCCACTGGCGATTTCAAATGATTTTCAAATGACGTGAATCTACGTCAGCGGTCGCGAAAGTATTAATAGTAACCTTCAATTGGGGGTAAGAGTGTTTCGCGTTATCAACACCACTATTTTTATTTAGAAATATAATTTGTATTTTTACATTAATTTATTGTGACTAAATACGATTGAGATTATTGTTAAAAATTACTGTTGGAAATGTTCCGTCAAAAGATTGAGCATTTTCACCTCTGCATTCAACAGTATACAGTTGCTTAAAAAAGTATTGGGGCAAAACAAACTTTCAAACGGTTTTTTAAAGAAAAAATAAACTGTTTAATTTTAACAAAATATTTATATCGCTTATCATATCTAATGACCGTATAAAATTTTTATAAGAACCTAAAATTAGCGTAAAGCTGCATTAAAAAATTGTAAAATTTTACACCTTTGGTATACTAACGAAAAGTAGGAATAAAAAAAGTATTGGGGCACGCAAACATAACTTTTAAAAGAAACTTTGTACATATTCTTTAATAACGTATTGGGCCTCCTTTATGCTTTATGACTTCATTTAATCTGTTGGGCATGGATGTAACCAGATTTTTACAGAAATGTGTATCCATTTTCTCCCATTCTGGTATGAATCTTTCTCTGAGGTCATTTTCGTTAGAAATATTAAAATTACGAATTTCATTTTTCAAATATTCCTAAATGTGCTCAATAGGGTTTAGATCAGGACTCTGTGAAGGTGGTTTGATAACTTGTGGGCAGTTATACAAAGTCCACAGGTTGCAAATATGCGCATTATGCTTTAGGTCATTATCTTGATAAAGTTTGAAAGTTGATAATATGCCCATTTTTTGAGCATTTTGCTTCAGAATATTTAAATAAACATATTTGTCCATTATACCATCAATCAAATGAAGATTCCCAACACTGGCAGTTCTCATACATATCCAGACCATCTGACTTCCTCCCCCGTATTTTATGGAAAGAGCAAGATTCGTCATGTTAAGTTTAGCATTAGGTTTCCGCCATACTCTTTGATTTCCATCATTTCCAAAAATATTGAACTTGCTTTCATCTACAAATATCACCGAATTCCAAAATTCTGTAGGCTTTTTAATAATGCTTCGTACGGCCATGCCTTTTTTCAAGGACTCTCCCACCAGTATTTTTGTAGGACATATTTCCTTTTGAGCTTTATGGAATCTTTAACCCAGGACTGCCAACCATCTCATTAATAAGCGTAGACTTGTTAACGCCCCTTGAAAGAAAATACGCCCCTTTTCCCACACCACTTTATATTTAGAGCAATTCTCTCCAAATAGTGTTACGATTAAATAAGAATGAAATTACTCTAAAAATTTACTGGTGTACAAAAAAAGGTGGTGACTAAAAGTACTACGCTTCATAATGAGATGGTTAGCAAGCATGTTAACCTCCCAAATTGCTGTAAAATACTAGTGGTGCAGAACACTAAAAGATATCAAGGACTGTACGAACTATGTTAATGAAATTTTTTGGAAATTGTAATCGAGCTTTTCGATTTGCTTCGCTAAAGAATGGTTTTTTCCCAGCTACTCGCCCATGCAAATTATATTTTCTTAAAATTTTCCGGACTGTTTCTGGATTACACGACTTCTTAAATCTCTGACATGCTTCCAGAATCAGTTTTACTGCGCTGGTTTTAGGATTGCAAATTATATTCCTGACGATCCAGTGTTCCTCACGCTCAGTGAAGTGTCTGGAACGTCCTGTAGGGGAGCGTGCGGCTAGTTGTCACCGGGGTAAGAAGTAACACCTGATTTACAAAATAGTTTGTAACATTTATGATTAAATATTTTTTTAAACATACTTCTTATGACGCGTTTTATAATGTAAGCACAATCGGTGCTCTACAAAAATGGTTAATGAGAGGTTCTGTACACGTGCTTCATTCTAGCTAGTTAGAGGGGAAAAATATTTTGTAAATTTTGATTAAAGATATGTTAATTTATACTTTAACGAAATGTTTATAGCTATTTATTTAGTCTGCGTGTTGAGTTATAAAATGCATGTTTATTTTTTTGTATAAATCGTTATATATTTTTATAAATAAACAAAATGTCAAAAATCATACGATGGGGCAAGTTGAAACAAAATTTTTGGGCAAGTTGTAACATGTTAGAGGTTTGCCTTGTGGAGATGCCTACAGTCAGAGCTCGAAGTCTCCGCCCATTTACAGGAAACTTTCAGAAATAAAAAAGTTTTTGCTTCTTTACCAATACTATATTAAAACAGAAATATTTTCTATGTTTTTATATTATAGTACCGTGATTATTTAACCACGAATTAGAATGACGATTTAATCGCAATTAAAGAATATTGCATAAAAATAGTAGTAAAAGAAGAAAAATGCTCTAAAAAGATACTGATGTGAAAAAAAGAAGGTGGAGCTAGCAATACTACGGAATATTAATTAGTATATTGGTAATTATGGTGTATCTCTTATTGTATACTTGCCAACGCTCTAATTAATATACCGTAGTACTGTCAGTAACGCCCCTTTCTTTTATACCGCGTTATTTTTAGAGTAATTCTCTCCAACTCCAAATGCGATTAAATAAGAAGTAAAATGCTCTAAAAAAGACTGGTGTGTAAAAGAAAACGGTACTAACAGTACTACGGAATATTTGGTGTTATTACTACCCTCAGTAGTCATCAAGAACTATTTCTATTTAATTATCAGCGTGTATGTATTATTAGGTGGAAAACTCTTTGTAATAATATATTTCATTTCTGAGAAATAAAAATGTATAGAAGGAATAATATATTTTTTAAATCAACATTTTTTAATAACACTAATTTTAACATACATTTAACTAATTTCAGAATTACAAAATTATTACACGTAACACTTATATGCTTTTGACAATGCTTTTGGAACAAAATTTGTTAAAAAAGAAAATTCATTGAATTCTTTAGAGTAATATTTCTGTTTGTGATTTTCATTTGGGAAACATTACAAGATATTAAATATGTGAATCTTAGAAAGATTCACATTTGTATTTAAAATTCACAAATTCAATTTAGAATTTAAAATTTGAATTTAAAGGTGTTTTGAATTTAAAATTCTGTAACTGGTAGAAAATTTAGGGAGATTGTATGTAGGATGAATGTTGCGTGAATTATGTAAAAAAAAAAAATGATGGCAAAGGTTTCTATAGCTGTATGTCCATAGGGCAGGGATGAAACATGGGCACAAAATTCATACCACTATTAATGTAAGAAGATTTTCTTCTTCTTAAATCAAAGATATTATGGGTAGAGAAATTTTTATAACACACTCCGGTATGAATACTGCTCCCGTGTTCCATACTTGATAGAGGCCCTCAGTTGGTTAAATCGGTCTCTACACGAAATGAGACTTTTAATATATATTTATGATTTTGATTTCATCCCACTGTATGTATATAGTATATATGTTACCGCTAAAGTGCAGAAATCAGTTAATCTGCAGATTAGCTAGGTAATCTGCACTTTAACTAGGGTGATCCGTTAAAGTGAGGAAAATTGTTTCATTTATCAAAGTATCTAGGTAATCTGCGAATTACCTAGATAATCTGCACATTACCTACTAGGCATTCGTTAAAGTCAAAATAAGATCGCTGGGGGTATAATTTTACAGCACGCTGTGTTGTATATATTTTTTTTCATTCGGGAAAAGAAAAAAAAAGATTAGTTTGCTTTTCTTTTCTTTCTTTACTTATTTTAATCTGTATGTGTTTTAATTTTTATGTCTTTTAAAGTTATATTTGTTTTATTTATTTCATCTTTTTTATTCTGTCAATATAAGTTTGAAGATGTTATGCATTTTTAATATGAAATATAATATTTTTAATAGCTTTCAATAAAGTCTATTTTATAAATGAATGTTAGAATTGTAATACCGTAACGATTTCTTTTCAAATAAAAATATTTAACAATTTAAATTAAAAAAAAAAAGAACGTTTTATTAACAACTTATATTGCTATTATTATACTTAAAAAAAAAAGTTATGCACCAATTTTTAATTCGCTAAAGAAATATTAAATTAGACAAATGAGCAGCATTTTAAGAAGCACTTCAAATAATTAAAACTGCTTTAATAATTTTTAGAACGCATGAAAATTAAAATGACAGTTTTCCAATGCTTTATTAAACTATATTTTGCAGCATACATATATCTATCTGTACAAGTTTAGAAAATATATTAATTTTACAATTTAAAAAAAAAAACTTTATTAACACATTTTATGTGTTAAACTACAACGAAATTATTTGAAAAAGCGAACAAAATTAAAAATAAAAATATAATCATGATATATAAAATATATAAAGGAAACTTGAAATTGAAAGAAGGAAAAAAGAAAAATTGTAATGAAGTACTAAAAAATGCATAAAAATTTCATATTAAGTATTTATTGAATAATGCCATAATATTGAATGCCATATTTTCCAGAGTTAAAAAATAATACATCTGTTCTTTTTTTCAGTAAGTAATAGTAATTTAAATCAATTTTAAAATAAAGTAATTTTAAAAAGTTGTGGTTTAATAGTTTTATTTCGGGAGAAAATAATTACTGGGCTGTAAATTTAAGATTCATAATTTAAAATGAAGTTTCACGAGAGACAGCTTTTAATTAAGATTATATTTCATTAATAAAATGCAGAACCGTATCAAACTTATATTGACAGAAATAAAAAAGATAGAAATAAACTCAAAACAATTATAACTTACTTGTACTTTAAAATTTGTGTTGTTCATAATAAGAAATCTAATGTCATAGCTTTGATGTTCGATGATCCACGTTTTGCGCTCACTGTTTATCACAGCGGAGAGGAAGGGATAAAAGTTTCGGTTTGTGTTTGAAGGTCAATCGCGTCACAGACTAATCTGGGATTCGCGTATCTGTATCACATGACTGTTTGACGTCATAGTGAATGTAAAAAAACTAAGGCTGGAAACAAACATTTGAACTTTAACGACACAGAAGCCGTTAATCTGCAGATTACCTAGTTAAAATGCGGAAAACTCTTTATTCCGCACTTTAACGGGTCATTTTAGTTAATCTGCAGATTAGCTAGGTAATCTTCAGATTAACGGGATTCGCGCTTTAACGGTAACATATATATATGTCATATATGTTGTTATACTTCATTATAGTTTCATATAGTTTTGGACTACGTGCACAACAAAACTAAAGACTATCAGCAAAAATAAAGACTATTTTTATTAACGAACAGTTCAACAACAAATTTGCATAAAGTTATTGTGTAAGGACATTTTCATAATACTCCATTGTGTATGAACAGCAAAAAAGCAGTCACCAGACTTTATTCTTCACCAACTAGTTGGAAAAAAGAAAAATTGTTTATGTTTTTTCATAAAAATTTGTATAAGAGTGCCACATTATGTTCTATTTTTTCTTATGTTTTTGTATTATTACCATTAATACTATCTGTATCGGGCTGTAATGTATCGGGCTGAGCACGTGGAACATGCAATACTACCAAAAAAAAAACAATAAACGGGACTAAATCAGGAATTAAAGGGAAATATCCGCACATCTCCTTCTACACAATGAAACAGACTAACTTTTTCCTGGAATATCTACTACTTCTGAATGAGTTCCCATAGACTTGCAGGCAAGCCTAGGGGAACGTCGCCTTGGAGGGAGGGGATATGAAAGGATAAAGAGAGGTAAGATTTTAAATTATTATTTTATTATTTTAAATTAATAGTGAGTAATAACTTAAAGAAAATCCCATTAGAAATTCTTAACATGAAATTAATTCAAAAGGTTTCCCTGTAAAGTAAGTTTTATCACAATGCACGATCATAACGCGAAAGTCATAAAAGTGAACGAATTTTAGGATAATAAAATGCTGAACAAACGCAACTTGCAGTTTCTTGTGGTTAGATGATGCATAATTAATCCCGGCGATCTGGACCTCAGCTAAGCTGTCAATCATTAAGTTAATAGCCAATGATTAGACGAAGGAGGGGTGAGGTTTCGCGCAAAAAATGCCGATATTGAAGAGAAAACGGCCGTGGATTGAGGGCTCTCTCCGTGTGTGTTCTTGCCTGGTAAAATCCTTCAAAATAACGGCCCGGGAGGTCACGCGATGTAATCGCGGGCTGCCGTCGTTCTCGGCTCCGATGCACTCAATTACACCTGCTCAGACCTAAATCATGTGCCATAACCTGTAAGATATTTAAGATGGGCCAATAATCGACTGTCTATAATACTTGGACTCGTTAATGAGTGAAAGCCTCTCTTCATTAGAGATATTATGTGACACGAAGTAAAAAGAATACGTCACACACAGATATATATATATATTATATATCATGCTTGATAAAATTTATAATTTATTCCGGAGTACTCTTAACCCCGCCAATTTTTCACACCAGTTAGATTTTAAATATTTGAGTATATAATTATGTTTAAATATGAAGAAAAATCCGCCTAAAGTATACTCGTTTGGAAAGAAAAGACGAGGCTAACAGTACTCCGGAACAAATTATAAATATTACCAGGCATGATCACATATATGTATATATTTTCTTCTTCCCACACCGGCATGATCTTAGAGAAATCTTCTCCAATATGTAATTACGGTGAAATAAGACGAAAAATGCTTTTTAAATATTCTGGTGTGGAAAAAGGGCTGGGCTAACAATACTCCGGAAAAAATTGTAAATGTTACCAAGTATGATATATATATATATATACATACACTGCTCGACATTGAAAATGCAACAACAAGAAGGAATGATAATAACGAAATGAAATTTGTTGGACACATACATTAAAGTAGGACGAACAATTGATTTAAATTTCAGGAAATTTGGAGTAATATGTACTGCAGGACTGCCAACCATCTCATTAATAAGCGTAGACTTGTTAACACCCCTTGAACACGCCCCTTTTCCCACACCACTTTATATTTAGAGCAATTCTCTCCAAATAGTGTTACGATTAAATAAGAATGAAATTACTCTAAAAAATGACTGGTGTACAAAAAAAGGCGGTGACTAAAAGTACTACGCTTCATAATGAGATGGTTGGCAAGCATGGTACTGCGAAAACAGACATAAAGCAGCGACCTGTGTGAGCAATAACAGCACATATCTGCCTAGCCATTCAATCGAACAGCGATTGGATGACATGTACGGTAAGAGCACTTCACGAAGCTTCGACACGATGTCACAATTAGCCGATCGAAGTTACTGGTGAGTGGTGGGGGGCCAGTCGCTTTTCAACGATTAAACAGTCATTTTCATTGGTGCGAGATCAGGAGAACGCGCTGGCCAGAGCAACAGTCGAACACATTCAGCATCAATGAAGGTCCAGACAATATGGACAACTTACGGTTGTACATTGTCCTGCTTAAATGTTGCGATTCGGAGGCCTTGAACATAGGGCAGAGCTATGGGCCTTAACTCGTCAGAAATGTAATGGCTGGTATTCAGAGTGGCGGGAATGAAAACAAGAGGTGACCGGGACGTGTATCCAATGGTACAACATACCATCAATCCAGGTGGTGACTCAGTATGCGGCTACCAAAATTCTGATTACCCTCAAAACTGCGTCACTGATATGGGCGCCATTAATGTGTGATCAGCGATCAACCTGGACGCAGGAATGGCCTGAAGTCACTTTTCAGACTAATCACAAACCTGTTTACAGCATCAAGATTGCCTTATCCGTATTTAACGGCATTATGTATAATGCAAATTGCCAGCAGGGATTCGACATCATCATACTATCCATCATTTGCGATGATGTTATGGGTTCCCATTGGATACACGTCTCGATTACTTCATGTCCGTATTCCTGGCACTCTGAACAGCGGCCATTAAATTTCTGATGAGTTAAGGCCCGCCCCCGCAGCGCAAAATTTAAGCAAGATAATGCACGACCGCAAGTTGTTTGTATTGTCCGAACCTTCTTTGATACAGAATGTGTTCGACCGTTGCTCTGGCCAGCGCGTTCTCCTGATCTCCCACCAATGAAAATGACTGTTTAATCATTGAAAAGCGTCTGGCCCCCCACCACTCACCAGTAACTTCGATCGATGAAGTGTGGCATCGTGTTGAAGCTTCATGAAGTGCTTTACCCGTACATGTCATCCAATCGCTGTTCGATTCAATGCCTAGGCAGATATGTGCTGTTATTGCTCACAGAGGTCACTGCTTTATGTACTGTTTTCTCAGTACATATTACTCCAAATTTCCTGAAATTTTAATCAATTGTTCTTCCTACTATAATGTATGCAAAATTTTAATTTATTTCGGAACACTGTTAGTTTTTGCCTTTTTTCTCATCACTTATTTGTACTGAAAATTTTCAAATACACCGCTCGACATTGAAAATGCAACACGAAAAAGGAGTGGTCAGAAAGTGATGAAATTTGGAAGAAAGACAGAGACAGCAAGGAACAATAAGTGATCTTTATTTCAAAATGATAGTCAGAATACAGAGCGAGAACGGCGTCGGCTCAGTAGGATGTAGGACCACCGCGGACAGCGATGCACGAAGAAACACGTCTAGGCATAGAGTCAATAAGAGTGTAGATGGTGTCCTGAGGGATGGCTCTCCATTCCCTTTCAACCATTTGCCACAATTCGTCTTCTGAACGAGGCAGGGGCAGAGTCTGCAAACGGCGTCAAATCACATCCCACACTTGTTCGACTGGTAACAGGTCAGGAGAGTACGTAGGCCAGGGAAGCATCTGTATACCTTGCAGAGCATGTTGGCAGTTGCGAGCACTGTGTGGTCGGGCGTTATCCTGCTGAAAAATTGCATCAGGCAGCCCCTGAAGGTAGGGGATTGCCACCGGCCGTAGTACATTATCCAAGTATCGTTGGGCCGTCATAGTGCCCTGAACACGAAGTAGAGGTGACAGGAATTATATGCAATAGCGCCCCAAACCATTATGCCACGTTGTCGCGCGGTGGGGCGTTCCACAGTTACTACCTAATTAGATCTCTCTCCACGTCGACGTCACACACGTATGCGGCGACTGTCACTGGATAAACAGAAGCGTGACTCATCTGAGAACACGACGTTTCGCCATTCTGTCATCCAAGTCGCTCTAGTCCGGCACCATTCCAAACGTTGGTGTTTATGCTGTGGGGTCAATGGCAGTCTTCTTAGCGGACGCCGTGAGTGCAGGCCACGTGCAACCAATCGAAGGGAAATGGTTCTAGTCGACACAGGAACATCCAGGGTATCTTGCACAGGCTGCAGAATCGAGGTACATGAGCCGTGCGGGTGCGCCACAGCTTGTCGGCGGATGCGTCGATCCACGCGTGCTGACCTCACTCTGGCTGCACCTGCACCCCTCAATCTTGCCACATTTCCTTGTTCCAACCATGTTCGCCATAGTTTCATAATTTCTATGAAAATATAATTTCGTAATTAACGCTTTCGCGACTGCTGACGTAGATTCACGTCATTTGAAAATCTGTAACTCTGTCAGTGGGCGTTTCTTTCGTAATTTGTGTGTTACTTATTTCTTAAGTATGTACCCAGTGTTCATATTTTTGCAATAAATATACTATGGATAGAAATATATTGATTAGAAAGAATATAATTATAATGTATATCCATTTGTAATAAGAAAATAGTGAATACAGAAAATTTGTTCTGAAGTATTTTATTTTGAGAGAATTACGCCCGTAGGCGGTCCTTACTGTCAAAAAGACAAAATCCTGCGGTCGCAAAAGTGCTAAAATATACAATGTGATTAGAAAAAAACTACCCCGATATATGAGACCATAGCTACCATACCGTTCCGAGAAACTGAATTAAAATTTGATGGAAGGTATTTTAAGGTATGCGCTCAAGAATTATATAAAAAACAACAGTTAAATTCTAACAGTTACGGTTACAGGGACAAAACTTCGAAATTTTCAAATGGCAACACCATTTTCTTTTTTTTTTTTTTTTTTTTGGAATGAGATCTCTGTTGAAAATGTATTATTATGTCTATTATTTATTTTATGAATATTATTATTATTGGATGGCAACGTTAGTTAAAAAAAATATACTTGATCTCGTTTAATCGAGAGCTCGTGTGTATTAAAATTTTTAGAATAAGTAATTTACTGTTTTAGAGCAGTAGGTTTTCCATTGGGAATAAGGTTTTTTTTTGTATTTTTTAAATGATTTCTTTTCGTAAATAATATTCAACGTAGCTGTGTTCTTTTTTACTGATATTTGAATTTTTATAAGAAACGCAGTACGTGTTATTCAATTGAGTAGCCGCTTTGAAGATAAAAGTGTGAATATTTCATTTACTGGCGTCCGTAGATAACACTAGTTTTTAGAAAGCAGAAGGAAACGGTGATTTTTCTTAAGTAGCTTTAACATTTGTGGCGTCCGCGACAGGACGTAGCAACATGTTTCAAGCAATAAAAGGATTTAAGAAAGATGATTTGATATATGTGGCGTCTGAAATTGGCGAAGAAGTACCAGCCAATGTTACTATTTCAGGTTTAAAAAATATTATATTGAACAGTGAAGAATACAAGAAAGATGCTGAATTTGTTCAAGTACTATTAGGAAATGCTGTTGCCGAGCGAAAATTACAAGAGCAAGAAGAAAAAGAAAGAGAAGATAAAAATGAAAAAATGAAACAAGATAATGAATTTGAAAAAATGAAATTTGAATCTGAAAAAATGAAACTTGAAGCTGAAAAAGAAATCGAGCTCGCTAGAATTCAAGCTCAAAGTCGAGGTGAATCTGTTCCACTAAATTATGTACCTGATTTAAGCAATTCAAAAAGGAAATTTAGGTTGCCAAGATTGGAATTTAGACAATTTGGCGATGACTTAAAGGATTGGCTTCCTTTTTGGAGTCAATTTGAGCAGGTGCATAAAGATGAAGATATCGCACCGGAAGATAAATTTCAGTATTTAGTGCAAGCCACGGTTGCTGGTTCCCGTGCAAGAGAAGTAGTTGAAAGTTTTCCGCCAACTGGCGCCAATTATGAAAAAGCGATTGAAAGCCTGAAATCACGCTTTGGAAGAGAGGACCTCTTAGTCGAAGTATACGTTTGACAGTTACTAAAATTAATTATTTCTGTTCAAATTAAGGAAATGTTTTCATTAACTTCTCTATATGGCAGACTTGAATCGTATCTACGTGCATTGGAAACATTAGGTGTAACCACGGATAAATGTGCATCTATATTGTATCCCATGGTTGAATCTTGTTTCCCAGCTGATTTTTTAAAGGCTTGGAATCGTAACATTTCTCATTCAAATACTGATGCTAAAGAGAAGTTAAATAACTTAATGCAATTTCTCAAAAAAGAAGTTGAAGGTGAAGAAAGTATATATTTGGCAGTAGCTGGTTTCGGTTTAGGAAAGAGCCAAGAGAACAAACCTTTAAAAAAGAAGCAATGCAATTTTGAAAATTTGAAAAGTAAAGTACCTACTGCTGCGGGTTTATTAACGGCCACTTCAAATAGAGAGGTGAAGAAATCTTGCGTTTTTTGTGATGGCAAGCATTCAAGTTCAGATTGTTTTTCAGCTCAGAAAATGAGTTTAGCAGAAAAACAAAAAATAATTAAAGATAAGCGTTGTTGCTTTGCCTGTTTATCGCCAACTCACACTGTTAAGAAATGTCGAACAGTTCTAAAGTGTGTGATCTGTTCTAAAAAGCATTTTCCTCTAATGTGTGATGTACTTGATTCACAAAAAAGGGCTGTAGAAAAGAAAGAAGAAAAACCTGCAGAAAATGATGTTAGTATGTCCAATTTCAACAAACGAAGTCCAAAGATATTTCTCCAAACCGTGAAAGCCAAATTGGTCTCTGGCAATAAACAGAAAACTGTGAGATTGCTCTTTGATTCCGCATCGCATAAGTCATATATTCTGGAAAGTGTAGCCAAAGAAATGGATTATATACCTATTCGCCAAGAGAAAATGGTTCATTCCCTTTTTGGCGGCGTTATCACTAGCGAGGTCAAGCATAACTGCTATAAAGTGACATTGAAACATTTGAAAGAAAATTTTGGCTGCAATTTCGAAGTTTTGGATCAGTCTACAATATGTGAAAATATTAGACCGGTTTTTAAAGGCCCTTGGATAAAAGAGTTAGAAGAAAATGAGATTAATTTAACGGACATTGGTGACAAATGTGAAGCAATCGATATTCTCGTCGGAGCTGACGTCATGGGAAAAATGTTGACAGGAAAAAGAAAGGTCTTATCATCGGGTCTCGTGGCTTTAGAAACATACTTAGGTTGGACCTTAATGGGAAAAGTACCGCCTGGAAAAGCCTCGGAAGAAAACTTGGCGATGTCAGTGTTATCGCTATATGTAAATGAAGCTGAAATCTCAAATCTATGGAAGTTGGATTTAATTGGAATCTATGATCCTATTGAGAAGAAGTCCAAATACGAGACTGATATTCAGACTAAAGAGCATTTTTTAGAAACAGTGGCAATTAATAGAGAGGGCCGCTATGAAGTTTGTTTGCCATGGGCTGATGATAAGTCGCCTTTACCCGACAACTTGAGTTTGGCGAAGAAACGGCTCGAATACACAACAGCAAAGCTTATAGCGATGAACATGTATGAAAAATATGAAGATGTTCTTCTGAACTGGATTAATGAAGGCATAATTGAGGAAGTTCCCAAGAATGAAGTAAACTCTTATGGCAATTACTTACCTCATCGTGCTGTAATAAAACCTAGTAGCAGCACTACTCCAATTCGCCCAGTGTTTGATGCTTCAGCTAGATTAGCAAATTATCCTTCTTTAAACCAATGCTTGGAATGTGGTCCTAATCAAATAGAGCTTATCCCAGATATTTTACTTCGATTCAGGGAAAAAGAATTTGGCGTTATCGCTGACATTAGAAAAGCTTTTCTGCAAATAAGCATTCGTAAAGACGACAGAGATTTCCTGCGTTTTTTATGGTGGGAAAACTTAGAAGGTAAGAAACTAAAAGTATTTCGCCATACAAGAGTTGTTTTTGGTGTTAAATGCAGTCCTTTCCTTTTGGCTGCGGTAATTGAGTATCATATTCGGCGTTGTAACGGATTTGAAGAATCTTTAAAGAAAAGGCTTTTAGAGAGTTTCTACGTAGATAATGTTGTTACCAGTGTTAATAACAAAGAAGAATTAGATAAGTTTATCGTTAATTCTAAAGCTTTAATGGCCCAAGGTTGTTTTGATCTTAGAGAATGGGAATGGTCAGGCGACTGTAATGAGACTAGTTCTAAGAAAGAGACTCAAGTATTAGGTCTTATTTGGAATAAAGAGCTTGATACATTGAAGATTAACATGAAATGGTTAGACAACATTAACATGGAAAAATTAACCAAAAGAACTATGTTGTCTGTCGTCCACAAAGTTTTTGATCCTTTTGGCTTCACCTCACCAGTCATGCTTTGTCCAAAAATAATGTTACAAAAAGCATGGAAACTAGGAACGAGTTGGGATGAAGAGATAACTGGTGAGCTTCATAAAGAGTTTATGCAGTGGTTTCAAGAACTGAAGTATTTGTCTGATATACAGATACCTAGGTTTATTCGAGTATCTTCCGAAGATTTAAGCAACTGCACTATTCACACATTTGTTGACGGAAGCAAAGATGCCTATGGTGCAGTTACATTCCTTAGAGTAGAGGATGCTAATCAAGTTAATTTATTTTTGCTTGCAGCAAAGTCTCGAGTGGCTCCGTTAAGAGGTGTAACTATACCTAGAATGGAACTTCTAGCTGCTGTAATTGGAGCGAGACTGACGAATTCGGTTATTGAAGCTCTTGGTTGGAGAAATGTTATGACTCATTACTGGAGTGATTCTACAACGGTTCTTGCATGGATACAACGAGAAGAAAATTGGTCCGTTTTTGTAAGAAATAGAGTGCAGGAGATCAGAAAACTGAGTGATCCTTCATCATGGAGACATATAACGGGAGAGAAGAATGCTGCAGACTTGCCCTCCAGAGGATGCAAAGCAAAGCATCTAGTCTCATCAAAATGGTGGGAGGGTCCACAATGGATGAAAGACGTTTCTGAATTTCGAGCAATGGTGGATTTCTCTAATCGCGATTGGAATGAGGAAGAAATTGAAAAGGAAAAACCTAGGAAAACTTGTATACTTATTACTTACAAACTTTGAATAAACACCATAAAATGCAATAAACTCGCAACAATTGTTTCGGGTCGAAAAAACACACGACCCTTCATCAGGCGAACAAAGTAAGCACGAGTGCTGCAGTCAAAGCGGCAGGTGCGTTGCCGCTTTGACTGCAGCACTCGTGCTTACTTTGTTCGCCTGATGAAGGGTCGTGTGTTTTTTCGACCCGAAACAATTGTTGCGAGTTTATTGCATTTTATGGTGTTTATTCAAAGTTTGTAAGTAATAATTTTTACAACGCCAGTTTTGTGATGCTTCTTATTAAACTTGTATACTGACAAATACTGAAGCTATTGTTGATGAAGATTGGTACTATAGATACTTTTCTAGTTATGATAGAATTATTCGTCTTGTTGCATGGATCCTTCGTTTCAAGCACAAATGCAAGAATTTAAATTGGAGGAAGCATGGTGAATTGACAGCCCCAGAAATTCATGAAGCAGAAATGAAGGTTTTACTTCTAATTCAGAATGAGTCTTTTCCTGAAGAAGACGAAAAGAGATTGAAAACTTTGCAAACGTTTAAAGACGAGCTTGGTGTCATTCGGCTGAAGACGAAAATTATTTATCGAAAGGACAGTGAAGATTTTCTTAAACCTATTGTTCTTCCATCAAAACATGAAGTGGTAAAACGGCTAATTTATAAAGCACATGTTGAGAACTGCCATGCTGGTGTCCAGATACTATTAAATATACTTCGAGAAAAGTATTGGATTCTAAACGGCAGAAAGGCAGAGAAAAATGTTGTAGCCAGCTGCACTGCATGCAAAAGATTTCGGTCAAAGAACTTGGAAGTAATCAGTCCTCCACTTCCTGAAAACAGAGTTAAAGATGCTGCAGTTTTTCAGATAACTGGTGTTGATATGGCTGGGCAATTATTTCTCAAGGATAACAAGAAAAGCTGGGTTTTAATTTTTACTTGCGCAGTATACAGAGCAGTCCATTTGGAGCTTGTTACTTCTGCTTCAACAGATGCGTTCTTAATGGCTTTTAGAAGATTTACAGCTCGCAGAGGAAGATGCTCTACTGTATACTGTGACAATGGTTCAAATTTTGTAGGAGCAGCCAACTATTTCAAGAAACTAGACTGGGAACGCATACGAAAACATGGAGCTGTCAACTCTATTGATTGGAAGTTCAATCCCCCAACTGCTGCTTGGTGGGGCGGTTGGTGGGAGAGATTAATTCGAATTCTAAAAGATCTCTTGAAAAGAGTATTAGGGCTGGCACGTCTCGATTACGAAGAAATGATGACGGTTTTAGCTGAGTGTGAGAAGGTAGTCAACTCAAGACCTCTTACTTACATCTGTGAAGAGGAAGCTGTAAAACCAATTTCGCCATCGATGTTCATCCAAGATATGCATGAATGCAGTCTTCCTGATTTGGATGCTGTTCAGCAAAATTTTTTGTGTAAAAGGCTCAAATACAGACAAACCATTCTCAAAGATTTACGAAGCCGTTTTAGATCTGAATATCTTGGTGCTCTTATTCTACGTAAAAGTAAAAGCAAAAAGTCAGACAAACATACCTTTACTGTTGGCGAAATTGTTATGGTGGGAGCCGATAATAAAAAGAGAATCTACTGGCCTTTAGGTCGTATCACTGAGATTATAACAGGTAAAGACGGACAAGTACGACTTGTTAAAGTGCAAACTTCCCAAAAGGAGCTCTTACGCCCGATTCAAAGAGTTTATCCCCTAGAGATAACATCGTCTGAAGATCTTCCCACACCGATGACTCTCAGTAAAGTTAAAGAATCAGATAACATCTCCAAAGTTTCAGACTGTACTACTAGTGAGCAAATGAAGTTTAGTAGAGTTGGCAGAAGAATTAAAGAGCCGGAAAGACTGAACTTGTAGATTATATTAGATATTGTTGATCATTCTACTATTTATTTTACATTTCATTTTTATATTTTTTAAATGTAATCTTGCCATCTTTGTATCAGAGTTGTTTTGACTAATAGTTTTTATGTTTTGATTATTATTTATAATCAAAAGGTGGAAGGATGTTGAAAATGTATTATTATGTCTATTATTTATTTTATGAATATTATTATTATTGGATGGCAACGTTAGTTAAAAAAAATATACTTGATCTCGTTTAATCGAGAGCTCGTGTGTATTAAAATTTTTAGAATAAGTAATTTACTGTTTTAGAGCAGTAGGTTTTTCCATTGGGAATAAAGTTTTTTTTGTATTTTTTAAATGATTTCTTTTCGTAAATAATATTCAACGTAGCTGTGTTCTTTTTTACTGATATTTGAATTTTTAGAAGAAACGCAGTACGTGTTATTCAATTGAGTAGCCGCTTTGAAGATAAAAGTGTGAATATTTCATTTACTGGCGTCCGTAGATAACACTAGTTTTTAGAAAGCAGAAGGAAACGGTGATTTTTCTGAAGTAGCTTTAACAATCTCCATAGCAAAAATATCATAAATAGCGTTGGAAAGATACGTCTAGCATGAAAATCACCAACGCTAGGCATACTAAGAAAAAAGAAAGAGAAAACAACTATGAAGTGCCTACCAGAGCACGAGTTACATTTTCTTAATGACGTCACATTTCACACTGAGTCTTCGGCTCTCACTAAAGTCTACTGATTCTACTTCGAAACGAGAAGAATACACCACGGTACCCTTAATTTGATGTATGTCTACTGAATAAGGATTTTAATTTTATTGTTAATTGTAAGACACCGTCATGAGTGACGTAATCACACTAGAGATGCACAAAACCCGGGAATTTAAAACCAAGGAAAAAAACCCGGGAGTTTTGGAGAAAAAACAGGAAACTTTGGGAATTTTGCGGGGGAAAAAACAAATTATAAATCTCTAAAGCAAATAATAAGTTGTTTACTTAATATAAACGGCAATTTTAAGGACTTTGATATGCTGATAAGCTTATAACATTATTTTAATTTATCATTTTATTTTCAATTTATCAGAACTGCAGCCAAATCATAATTTGAAAAGAAACTTAAGCTTTCTGTATTAAATTAGCACTTAAGATAAATGTATCGGTACATTTATCGGGGGTGTATGGAATACAATTTCCATATTATATAAGCTGAAGAATTAAGGAAACTGTGGCAACTTCTTTTTCGCACCTGGTTCTTTTCTTCCTGTAAAATCATCTTGAGACACATTAAGACACTGATCACGCTTTGTTTACTTTTAAATGTATATTTACTTACGGCACAAACATAAAATACATAACGAACACATAAATTAACATCAAGTAAAGTATTTTAAAAACAACATATAGAATGGAACGTTAGTCCATCTTGATTCACATACGCACACCTGTTGCCACATTTTCGTACCAAACTTTTCAGTTCTTGTTTTGGAATACTCTCGAAATCAGAGGTGCGGCGTTCACACCTTCCCTCTAGTTTCACTTGAGGGACAATGGCCTTCACAGTGAAACTACTAACAAAAATTTGTGGATAATTTATATAACTGTTCATGAAAGTCTAATTGTCCTTTTAAATTCTTAATTATTGTTTCATCTTTAAATAAATGTTCATGAAAGTCTAATTGTCCTTTTAAATTCTTAATTATTGTCTCATCTTTGACCTAATATGCGATGTTCCATCAAGAGCAATAACATTTATATTTCACTTAAAATTTAAATATTTTCTATGGTATAAAATAAGTAACATTTAAACACATAATAGAAATAAAAAATATATATAATATATATATATATGAATAAACATTTATCCTGACATGGATTTTCTTATGCACTTTAAATAATCTTAATGAATTAATATACTTGAATATAAGAAACAAAATAAACACACACATATATATATATGTAATAACAAATACAATATTAAACTAACTTATGACTTTATTCATGAATGCGTGATAAAGCATCTGCAATAGTATTACTGCTTCCTGGCTTATGAGCAATAGTCACTTGATAGAGAGATAGAGCCAATGCCCATCTTTGTAATCTGGCGTTCTTAGGAACTGTTTCTGTCAAATATTTTAAAGGGTTATGGTCCGTGTGTAAGATAATAGTGGCTCCATAAGTCCACATTTCGAATTTACCTAATGCCCATATTACAGCATAAGCTTCCCTTTCAATAGTGCTCCACTTTGATTGAGCAGGAGTCAGTTTTTGGCTTGCGAAAGTTATAGATAGGTTTCAGTTTATTCTGCTCATCTCTCTGCATTAGACAGGCTCCAATTCCGGTCACTGAAGCATCAGTATCGATTTCAAAAGGTTTCGACAAATCAGGTGTATACAGAGATGTTATAGAGCACAAACAATTCTTTAACGAATTAAATGCGCTTTCGGCTTCTTCTGACCATGGGAGGTCGTTTGGCACAGTTTTTCGAGTTAAGTCCGTTAAAGGTTTTGCTATATTGGCATACCGAGGCACATAGTCTCTGTAATAGTTAAATAATCCTAGGAGTGACTTCAATGTTTTCTTAGTTTTAGGGGCTTTCAAATCTTTAATAACTGATATCGTGTCCGGATCTGGGCCGTGCTCTCCTGAGCCTACGACATGTCCTAAATATTTTACTTTCGACATCGCAAACGAGCATTTCTTTAAATTTGCCGAAATATTCAATTTTTTCAGAGTTTCTAAAATGGATTTAATATGATTAAGATGATCTTCCCAGTTTGAAGAAAATATGATAATATCATCAAGAAAACTTTCGGCGTAGTCACTATGAGGTCGTAATACTTGATTCATTATTCTTTGGAATGTTGCTGGTGCTCCAGATAACCCAAATGGCATCACCTTCCACTGATACTGACCCTTTGGAGATACAAAACTGGTTAATTCTCGGCTTTGCTCTGCTAAGGGTATTTCCCAACATCCCTTAAGGATATCTAAAGTTGTCAAGTAACGAGCTCCACCAGCTTTAAATCTAAGATTTTCTGAATTCTGCATAGGAAAAGGTGGAATTTTACTAACTGAGTTCAGCTCTCTGTAGTCCACGCAAAGTCGAACAGTTCCATCTTTCTTGGCTACACATACCAATGGATATGCTATTTCTGCTGAAGAGGGTTCTATCAGGTCTTTTTCCAATAATTCCGCTATCTGTTTTTCTATATTAGATCTTAATGTTTCTGGAACTTTATAAAGATGAGGTTGTTTCCTCTCTACTCCGGACTTTAACTGGATAACATGTGGAGGAACTTTGGCTTTCTTTAACTCCCCATCAAATATTGTTAGATATTCTTTAATCAGATTCAACAGCTGTTTATGTTGCTTTGCTGATATCGAATTTGATTTTATACCAGCTTTTAGTTCTTCATCTGTTACTTGCCGTGATTCTACGGGCGCATGTTGTATATCTCCAAACTCTTCGTCTGTTTCGTAAATAATTCCTACAGCTCTGACAGGTTGAATATATTTACGCAATTTATTTTGATGAAGATGTCGAACACTTCCATCAGGTAGTTTGACATAAAAAGAATGTGGAGACTTCTTTTCTACTATTTCCCCTGGTCCTTTCCATTTTGAACAAAGATGATTTGTTGAATCAGGGATTAACACTACAACTTCATCCCCAACAGAAAATTCGGTATCTTTTGACCGTAAATTATGATAATGTACATATTTCTGCAGCTGTTCTTGAGCTATGCTATTCGCATACTGTGCCGCGTCTTCTAAACGTTTCCGGAGTTTCAACAGGTAGTCAGCTACAGATTCTCCAATCCCTTGAGGAAGTACGACTTCATCTTCCCAACTTGATTTGAGGATGGCTAGAGGTCCTAAAGGTGGTCGCCCATGAACTAGTAGGAATGGAGCAACACCCGTTGTAGCGTTAGGCACTTCTCTGTATGCCCATAACAAGAATGGCAACTGTTTATCCCAGCCTCGACCTTGTGAATTAATTGCATGATGTAGCATGGATTTCATAGTTCCTATCTATCTTTCAACCAAACCATTCGATTGTGGATAACCTGGAGTGGAAAATTTAGGAACACATCCTAATCGTTTAAAAACTCTTTTGTCAGCTGTGCGGCAAAATTTCTTCCGTTATCCATTGCAATTACTCGAGGAATTCCAGTTCGTACAAATATTTCTATAAATGCATCACAGGCTGCCTTTGCTGTTAAAGACTTCAGAGGTATTGCTTCCGGCCAACGACTATGCTGGTCCATAACGCACAGTACATACTGATGGCCATGTGATGACTTTGGCTCTTTTGGGCCTAAAATATCGGCATTAACCACTTGAAATGGGAGTTATGGTCTTCCAACAGCTTCGATAGGTGTTCTATCGTTTACTTTTCCTTTCCTGCGCATTTGACAATCATGACACGAAGCACATAATTGTTTGACTTCTTTTGGCATTCCTTCCCACCAGAAAGACATTGCAATTCTGTCTCTGGTCTTCTTAGCTGCCAGATGTCCACCAGTAGGAGTTTCATGAGCTAATTTCAAAATGTCCTCTCTTCTGCTTGCCGGTACGACCAATTGAATATATTTCTGTCCGCCTACTTTACCCATATGATATAATAAACCTCTTTCAATCCAGTAACCATTTTTATGTTGCCTAGCTTCTTCAAGCACCTTTTCAATGTAGGACAGGCTAACTGCTCATTCCTAAACACTTGTGCTTGTGGAACAGGGATATTTTCATTTCTTTCATCCTTACTATCGGTTTCGGTCAATGTCTGTTTAACTATTGAGTTATTAAAGACTTTGGTTTCTGGATGATGCGACTCGCTGTTGTTTAGCTTTGCCTTTCGAATAGTCTCGTGACTTTCTCCCTCCATACAGAACATACACTTTTCATTATCTTCTGTGAGTGGGCTACTAATTGCCTCATCCCCAAGATAATTGTCGTTTGAATTATTCTCAGGTACACTGAACAAGGATTGTTCACCGACTTCATTTATTGTGATTACTTCAACCTCTTCTTCTGAAGAATAGTTTCCGGGAGACCTTCCCTCCACTTTGAACAAGGACGGTTCATTGTTTTCTTCAGTAAAATAGTTTTTCAACTCGTAAGCAAAATCTCTCCATGTGATATCAGCTTTTTTAGTATGCTTAATGAAAAGTTGTCGAAATCTTTCAGGAGTAAGTTTATATCTCTTTAACAATAACTCTTTTACTTTTCCGTAATCATTCGTGATTTCTTCGTCTTCCCGAGCTATAACTTCCGCGATTTCGTATGGCAGTAGCCCAATGAGATGAGAAACCCAATCATCTCTTTTAATTTCGGCACGTTTTGCCTGCCGCTCAAAAAGAACTAAATACAGACTAATTTCGCATGTTTTAGGATCAAATTTTTGTAAGATGTTATGTAATTTTACGCGCGTTTTCTCAGAAGTTTCATTTGTAATTCCTTTTTTCTCAAGTTCTATTCTTGCATTTTCCAAACGCATTTTTTCCAATTCTATTTCTTCTCTTCTTATGCGTTCCTCCATCTCTTCTTTTCTCTTACGTTCCTCTATTTCTTCCCTTCTTATGCGTTCCTCCATCTCTTCTTTCCTCTTCCGTGCTTCAAGTACGTTCGCTAATGTTTCTTTAACAAATTCTTCATCGTAATTCTTTGAAGTCAAAATAGCATCTCTTAACTCATATAACTTTAAATGTTGAGCTCCTTCCACTCCAAGCTCAGTAGCAACTTCATGCAAATCTTTTTTATTCCCTTTACCCAAAAATGCCATCTTCGGATGGATAAAATCAAATCAAGTTCAAATTTTCCGTGAATAAAATAAATTTTCTTATATTTATAATCACAAACCCTATCGTTTTCCCCCTAAGAACGTCAGCTTTGACATCTTAGTTTTTATCTTAAACAACATTTTCCCCCAAATTAAATAAAATAATCATTAAGTCGGAATGCATACATGAAAGGAGAAAAAAAAAATAATATGTATCGAAAGAACAAATTAAAAAAAAAAAATGTTTACACAATCAACTCTTTCATTAAATAAATCAGAATATACTTTATTACATAACCAGCTTTCAATAAATTAGAAATAATGTTGCTATAGCAACCTTTAATCAAACTTACTTTTAAACAGAAAAAAAAAAAAAAACAATTTCCGATTCATTCCTCAAAGTAAAAAAAATAAACAAAACCGGACGTTCACAAGAATAATCCACTAGTTTTTTACTTAGATATTTCATTAATATTCCAGTAATAATAAAGATAAATCATTATCAACGTCTAACAAATAAACAATCATTCAATAAAACAGAACAAATAAATCAAAACAGAACTCTTTTTTTTTTTTTTTTTTTCACAATCTGCTTTAATGAAACATTTATTTATTCTAAATCACGTGATGAATAAAAAAACACACAGAAATTAATAACAATGATCTTGAATAGCATAAAAATATATTCTTTTCACCATTCTTTTTACTATTTTCCGGCTTTTTAAATACAAATAAACAAATATATTTCTATTTTTCATTTTTCAAACACTAGAATTATTATTATTTCAACATTACGAAATATTCAATTTCCATTTACCTATTCTTTAGCTTCTTGGAATACAAAATCGGAACAAAATATCTAAATGCTTAATCCTAATTATTTAACATAAAACTTATGCAAAATATGACTCTTGATGGAACATTTAAAAAAAAAAAAAAAACATACCCTTTTTTTTTTCATCACTATCATGAAATAATCCATACATGCACTAGCTATTTCACATATCCTTGGCGACTGCGCCAATTGTGGCGACTTCTTTTTCGCACCTGGTTCTTTTCTTCCTGTAAAATCATCTTGAGACACATAAAGACACTGATCACGCTTTGTTTACTTTTAAACGTATATTTACTTACGGCACAAACATAAAATACATAACGAACACATAAATAAACATCAAGTAAAGTATTTTAAAGACAACATATAGAATGGAACGTTAGTCCATCTTGATTCACATACGCACACCTGTTGCCACATTTTCGTACCAAACTTTTCAGTTCTTGTTTTGGAATACACTCGAAATCAGAGGTGCGGCGTTCACAGAAACCAATGTACATAATCCTGTAATAGTTTGAGAAGAGAAATAATTAAGGTTTGAAAACTTCTTTAAAATTTTCTATTTTTAAAGAATTATATAAAATAATAAAGTGGTTTTTAAAAAGAAGGGATGAAATTTTATGCAATTACTACAGTGGTATAGTTTCTTTTACAAGTTATTTTTATAAACATTTCTAATTAGAGTTTGTAAAAAATTGATCTTAAATTTTCTTCAATGAAAAATTTTCGATGAAAATTTATACACATATTGTTTTCCTGATTTTTATGCATTTTAAAAAAAAAAAAAAAAAAAAAAAAAAGGTTCTGTATTTCTAACACAACAAGTGGGGAAAATTTTCGAATTATTTATATGGGTCATTGCCAACACAAGGGGTAGAAACCCTTAGCCCTCAAAAATATAAAATATTTTCAATCAGAAAAAAATTTACAGCTAGGCTATTTCTTACGATTTTCTCTAGTTCAATATTATTATAAAAGTTTTTAATGTTATTTATTTTTCTTAGAAATCTATCGATAAAACCTGGAATGTCCACTCCGTGGACTGTCCCCAAAGAAAGTCTGCAGAATATAGCATTATTTTCAAGCTTAGTATTAATGTTTTTTAATTACATTTTGATTTAAGCAGAACATAGTTATCCTTAAAAATATATTTATTAAATTTTAGAGTTATAAAATGAATCTTGTTTTTTTAATTAATTTATAACAAATGTCCCTAATGAAATGCATCCACTCCGTGGACAACTATTTAATTTCCCATAAAGTTCAGCAGATGGCACTGCCTGTCACCAGTGTGTAACTGAGAAGAAAGAGGGGGTAGCCATCTTTGTTTTCACCTACATGTGCTGAACTCAATGCTTTATTTCGTTCTGTTAAAATAGATTTCATCTGTGATACCTCTATTTGGCTATCTCATCAGTCCACTTCGTGGTCAGAAGTATACAGGTAATTATAAGGATTATTTATTATCTAATTATTATTACAATTAATTATTATAAGGCTTAATTCGACACTAAAGTTAAATTGTTCCTGACATTGTTGCTTTGTTCCTTAAAATTCAAAATCAGACATTCTGTCTACTCCGTGGACTTCCACTCCGTAGACATCATTTGATCACGGAGTGGACACTTCTTTCCATGGAGTGGATACTTTCAAAATTAATCTTAAAAATAGATACATTTGAAAAATAATTTAAATATATTTCATAAATAAATTTTATCCCCCCCCTTTTTTTTTGTTAGCCTACTGATTGCTTAAGGTGCAAATGAAAATATATTTTCCCCCCTAACTTTTATATTTTTATTCGTGATTTTCTAAAAATTTCATTTCAACTTCTTTAAAACAGTATTTGCTGTTTTTTACTGAACTGTTAAGCATTTCTCTTCATGGTTTAAATGTAAGAACAGAATTCGTATAATATAAATTTAAGAACAGTTTTATGAGTGTTGTTTACAGAGTAATGCAAAAGGTATGATGCATGCTATATGTCTTTTTTTTTTTTTCTTTTTTTTTTTATGTTTTAAAGGTAAAATGTAGAAAAGGTGACATAACACTTTAAAAAAATAATTGCAAAAATATAATTAAATTTAGTTTCAGAAGAAAAAAAAATATTTTTGTATTACAGCAAAACTAAAATTGTTTTGTATTTTTATTAATTGAATAACTTTTCTATAAAAACAATACTTAAAATATATATTTGTTTTCTTTACAGAAATTTATTATGCCGCTCAAGAAATATGAAAATTCACATGTAACCCAATGCAGGACAAACAAATGTGCACAAACCTTAGCTCAAACTCAGTCAAAAAGAAAATTGGGTGCAGTTGAAAATCAAGAAGACAAGAAAAATAACCAGAAAAAGAAACTTTCCAGCCAAACTACAAAAAAAAAAAAAAAAAAAAAAAAAAAAAAACGTAAAGAACAAAAAAAATAAAAATAAAAATAAAAATAAAAATAAAAAAATATGCGAAGAGCAAGAGAAAGACTAATGCTCCTATGCACACCAAGTTTTCGCTACAACTTTTAAGACAATTGTTAATTTGGCTCAAATCACGTCAATGCCCAGTGTAATAGAAATTGGGAATACGAAAATTTTTTTCTGGCTAGTCAGACTGTGATAAACCAGTGAAAAGAAAGCTCCTTATGTGCCGAGAAAAGACAGCGGCGGTGGGAATTCATTCACCGTTGTTCTCTTCGCTCTCCCATGTCGTCCCCGTTAAAACAGCGATAAATAGGTATGCCTTGACATGTACTGTACAGCGGGTAAATCAGTTTTTCGAAGAATTTTTGAATCAACTATTGTAACCTTCTTTTGGTTTACAGCTTCCAAAAATTGGATGAAATGAAAGTCGCGTGAAACACCTTTGTGTATAATAAATGTCTGAACGAATGAAAAGAAGTATTAGGAAAAAAATGGAAGAACCAAAACAGAAATCAAAGGAAGAGATTGAAGAAACAGCGTAATCTTTGAAGAACATCTCAGAGAGGATACACCTCCTGAGACACCTCAATCAGCAGCCATAAACATCACACTACCACAAATTAATCCATCTCTGACAACAAGACCATCTGCATCATCATCTAGCAGATTAGAAAGTGGAAAAAAAAGGTAAAAAAAGAACAGTGAAAAGCTTCGTGAAGAAAACAAAAAATTGGTTAGGAAGTTTGAAAAATACAAAAACAATACTACTGATTCTGAAATACCCAAGAGAAAAGTAAAAAAAAATTATCGCAGAAGCAAATTCAAAAGAAATTGAAAAATGTATTATTTTTGGCAAGCCAATAAAAGAAAGTTTTTAATGCAAAATCAAAGAAGAAACTTAAAGTAATCTTCCATGTTTTAACAGGGAAAATAGCAAGGAAATACAAGTATCTTCAACATATCAGATCAATCACATAAACAAAAAAGAAAAATGAAAGAATATGCGGAACTAACAGTTATTTTCCTGTTATTTTCATTTTTCAAACGAATTAAAGTAAAAATATTTGTTGATTATTTTCTAAAACACAAGTAAAATAATATGGATGAAAAGATACAGCTGCAACATAACTTTCAGGTTTGAATATTTATAAGCGTCCACTCCGTGGTCAGTGATGTCCGCTCCGTTGAAACATTAATTTTCAAATTAATTAATTACCAACCAAAAAATAGCTAACGAGATAGCTCATCAAGTAAATTAGATTCATAGTTGTCAAGAAGGAATTAAGGAATTTTTTTAATTTTTTTTGGTAAAATTTTTATATTTTCAAATTAGTCTTCGTTTTCTACCCTTTAGATTGGCAATCACCCATATATTTCCCTAAAACAGATTAAATTTAAGAATTCTTCTTATTATTATTATTAATATTATTATTTGTAATTGAAAAAAAAAAAGAAAAAATAAAAAGACGTAGAAGAAGAAAAACAATTTAAAAATTATCAGGTAACAAACTAATTTCTTAAATACTTCATTTGAATTTAATGAAATATCAATTTAGTTGTGTTTGTTTCCTAAAATCTTAAGTCCAATTCTCTAATTGTTTCATAGTACATTTATAAACGAATTATGAATTAAAAAAATTAAATGTTATTGATTCTCATTAAGAATGGAAAGGATATCTCAAGAACATAACAAAATAATATTAATGAATAATGACAGAAACTTAGTACCACCACATTAATTATAATTAATTTTTTTCTTCATTTTCGGAATGAACATCGAAGATGCTCGAATAAGCGAGAAAGGGAAACAAACAGGAAATCTATGCAGGAAATAAAGTTGCAATTAATTTGAAAATTGTAGGCTAAGTAATTAACAAAAGTTATAAAAATAATTTCAAAATTCCCAGTTTTGGGGAAATTTCAAAATTCCCAATTTTGTCTTAAATTCCCAGGGGAAAAAACCGGGTGTTTTGAAAGCCTTGCAGCTCTAAATCAAACTAAGTGAAAAATAAGGCATTGTAAAATGCGTGATGTGTATCTTGCTTTCTTGCTCTGTGAACAGAATGCCGCTTACTGGGAAACATCATTATCAACATCAAAATCGATTTTGATTGTCATTTTACAATGCCTTGTTTTTCATGTACTGTGATGACGGCATCTTACGACAAACAACGAAATTAAAGCCTTTATTCAGTAGCCTTACACGAAATTAAGGATACCTTAATCTCTTCTTTTCGTTCCGAAGCAGAATCAGTAGACTTTAGTCTGAACCAAAGACTCGGTGGGAAATGTGACGTCATTTAAAAAAATGAAAGTCATTCTCTGGTAGGCACGTAACAGTCGTTTTTCTTTTTTTTTTTTTTTTTTTAGCCTGCTAGCGCTGCCTATTTTCGTGCTAGAGATATTTATGGGTTTTTGCTATGGAGATTACATTTCAATAAAAAGAAGTAGGTCTTGCCATTTGAAATTTTCGAAATTTTGTCACTGTAACCGTAACTCTTAGGGTTTAACTATTGTTTTTTATATAATTCTTAAGCGCATACCTCAAAATACCTTCCACCAAATTTTTATTTAGTTTCTCGGAAAGGTACGGTAGCTATGGTCTCATATATCGGGGTAGTTTTTTTCTAATCACCCTGTATTTATAAAAGTTAAAGTATATGTATTTTTTAAATATAAAGTTAAAGTATATTTATAAAATTTTAAAGACTAAAATACCCTTAAAACAATAATCCTCCACCGACAAAAAAAAAAAAAAAAAAAGCAATATATGAAGTAAAAGATTAAGCCTTTAACTATGACGGCAGTTAAGAAACGATTTTACAAGACTATCTTGCCTTCCAATTCCATTCGTTTTTTCTGTTCGACAATTTTTACTTTCAACCTATTTTTCTATTTCAAACAGTAAACCCCGCCTATTTAGTTAATTTTTTTCTTCTAGTGTTAGTTTAAAAGATTCAACATTTATCACCAGTAATCAGTGAAGTAAATATCACTTGTGTATTTTTTTGTCGACGTAAAATAAGGGGTTTAACACGAACACTCAAAGTCACAATTACTTTTCTTTTCTGCAATTATTATTATTATTATTATTATTACTATTTTATTTATTTATTTATTTATTTTTTGAAGAATTATGAAAGGCGGGTCTTTAGAAAACCAGAATTCTTGATGCTAACACTAATGTCTAAAAATCATCATTTTTGTTTCATTGCTTTGTGTTTGACGTTGTTGTTATACAATTTGACCCGTAAATAAAAAATAAAAAATATTTTGTTCAATTTTCTCTGTTATTTTTTAAGATTTGCTTCCTTATCCCATGCAAAACTTTATATGAGACAGCTCCCTAAACTACTCCAAAAGAAAGATTTATTTATATCTCAAAAACTAATAACTGGAATGAGCTGTAAATTTGCACACCTATATTTTTCAGCATGAGGTTTCATTTTATGTAAAAATTAATATAGGTCTTAATTCATAATTTTTAGGAATATGAATTTATTAATATATTTCAGAATAAAAAATATTTTTCAGAATCAAAAGTAATGATGGATTTTGTTTGGGTTTCTTCACTGTATCTCGTAAAAAGAATATATATATATATATATATAAGTTGATCAAGTTATTTTTTGTGAAGATATTAATAAAAGTTTGAAATATGAATTTAACATTAGCGCCTTCAAACCTTTAATGTTTATAACTATGTGGAAAGACTAGTATGTTGTGTCCACCACAAGACTTTCTTCTATATTTTCCTATACAAATTCACTCAGTAACAATGTGAAAAAAAAATAATAAATACGATTTTTTTTCTAAGATTTTTTTCGTTAAAAGTAAAAAAAATCGATAACTTTGTTTCAATTTATCACATATTTATAGTTCAACCATTCGTTTTAAAGGTATTGACGAGACCTTTTGAAAGATACCCATCTTGAAGATTTACCACCCCCCCTCCCCAATAATTCATATTAATTTTACAATCATAGGTTAAGAATAACTCTCATTATGTACATTTATACGAAGTTTTGTCCTATACTGCCATGTTAAAAATTTTGAAAAAATACGATCACAGCGCCACCTGTTGAGCGATTGATCCCAAAATCTAATCAACACCAGTTTATGTCAGGGGTCAACTAAATACCAAGTTTGGTTAAATTTCGTAAAAAAAAAAAAAAAAAAAAAAAAAAAAAGATTTATTTTCTAAGTTTTTTTTCGTTAAAAGTAAAAAAAATCGATAACTTTGTTTTAAATTATCACAGATTTATAGTTCAACCATTCGTTTTAAACGTATTTACGAGACCTTTCGAAAGATACCCATCTTGAAAATTTACTACCCTCGAGGGGAGACTTGGCGAGGCTCCTACACATACAAAAAAAAATTCCCAGTTGACTATCTCTATTATAAATAATTCTTGTAAATTTCATAATGATTACTAAAAAATAATTATCTTTATGCACATTTATACAAAATTTTGTCCTATATCACCATGTTAAAAATTTAGAAAAAGCGGGATGGCAACGCAACCTGTAAGAGTTGATGGGCACTAATTTATGTCAAGGTGCAACTACATACCAATTTGTATGAAATTCTGTGCAGTAGTTCTTGAGATACAGTTGCCACAAAATTTTGTCACACACACACACCGAGACTGACAGACAGACAGACATTTTCTAAAAATGGTCAAGTCGTGTTCTACATCTCCCAAAACGTGTAAATCCATCAAAAACCCGAGGTCGAAAATTTTTACGAATCCAATACTTTCTTCTATTGAATATAGAAGAAAGTAATAAGTAAAGTATACAACCAATATACTTTTTCGCGTTGTCGCGATCCCAAGAATTCAAATATAAGATAAAAATAAGGTATTAACATTGAAAAAAAATCAAAGTTGGTGCTCGTTTTAATATGTAGACGACCCGCAATTCAAAATTTCACTTCATTTTCTAAAAGTACTCTTAATTCCCAGTCGAATAGTATTACACATTTGTGCATTGATTAGCAACGGACTTACATCGAGTGCTGCGTTTTTTTTTTTTCTTTTTTTCCCCGACTGTACATCTATTTGTAATATAAATGTGAACATAGAAAATATTGTTCTGAAATATTGCAATTTGGGAGAATAACGCCCATAGGCGGACCTTACTGTGAAAAAGATAAAAGCATGTGGTCGCGAAAATGTTAAACAATAAACCACGCCTTCGACTGAAATGCACATAATTTAACAAAAAGACTTTGCGCATTCATGTTTACTTTATTTAAATTTTATCATTAACAACAGATGTATTGAATATTGCTGGCACATACACATGCCGATGTACTAAAGCATGAATATACAAAATGTTTTGTAAAAAATTTAATGTTTTAATTTAAAGGAAAGGGAAAAGGTGGGGGGTTTAGAGTTAAAATATGCCACATTTTAATATGCAACTACCTTAAATGTACAAATTTTAAAATACGTCCATATAAATTTTTCACAATTCGTAATTCTCAGCATCATATCTGCAAACCACACCGAATTTCTTACACCTCTTTTTCAATGTAATTATTTTTTGCTTTATGTAGTAATGAAAAATCTACAATTAATTTGGAAGATAATTAAATACTAAATGTTTGTCAGAACACTTGAGTATAGAATTTATTTTATTGATATATGTAAACTATGGAAATAGAATTAAAAATACAACGTAGATTTGCACAAATAAAATAAACAGTATACGACCACTTATAGAAAATTTGAGGTAATAATATACCTTTACTCTAAAATGATAGAATTTATGTTTTATTTACACAGTTTAAAATTAGAAAAATAAAAGGAAGTGATATGCATTTAATTGTTTGAGATCAAGTCTGAAGACAATGCATATATCTACTCTGCAATCCTATATTATATGTGCTATTAAAATTTCATAAGCAAAAATTTTATAAATATATTCACACCAGTAAATTTTATTAGAACTTTATTAAAGGTTAAATAAAATGTTGTGGGTTACCTGTTGGTGTAGAGTGTAGATATATTTTTCTTATGTTCAATGGTGGCGAGATTGCCCTCAGTGGCAGAACTCGCTGGTAGTGAAACGGCCTATAGATGAGAATCGTTCGATACGCCTACATGGGAACAGCCAGATGTAGGGTTTTCTCTTTACAGTAGGGGTTTTCAGCTCTGCCTTTGGCATAGACCTTATATACTAGACAACGCATTCCCCTTCGTTATTTGACTGCATCATGAACGAGCTTCCCCAGCAAAATTGTCACGTGATGTTGGTCTAGAGGAAGAGTGGAGAATGATCACTATGTTATTTTTCTGTAGGAACGAATTTTGTGTTTTTTAATATTTTTATTGTGCACGCACTTTTTATTTTAGCATTTAGATTTACACATGGATGGAAGGCTAAACTTTCATAGATTAATTACATAGAAAAAAAAATTATGATAAATCATTTTGCAAGCGAAAAAATTGCGTTTGAATTCTTACTTCAGTCAGAGAAGTGTGAGATTATGCTTGCATACGGGAAAAAAGAGAGAGAGAGAGAGGAATCACCCCTAGGCCAAGATCACGTGACTTCCGAGACTCAGAACAAAGGATGGAGGTATCAGATTACACCCTCATGTTGAAGACATTCGCTGTAATGGTCAGCCGTATTGGTAGCGTGGTCTAGTATATAAGGTCTATGGCCTTTGGCGTAGGGGGGGGATTTTTCTATTACCTGATGAAAGTTATCAAGTACTCTTTCAAAACGCAAAATGTTTTAAACTTATCTGTAAAAATATTGCTTACAATACCTTGTTTCTGATACATTATTTTATTACAGATTGACACGAAGTGAAACATCTCATAGCTCAGAATTGCCAACATCTATAATTTATTCCAGGGTATTATTAGTACCAGCCTCTTTTTGTACTTCTACTACTTTTTTATAAGAGTAGTTTTCTTCCTATTTGATCTTAGTTACATACTGGGGAAAATTACTCAAGAAAATTAGTAAGGGAGAAAAAAATTGCATTACTATGATTGTTCCTGCATAAATTATAATAGTTGGGAAATTTGCATATTTTTAATATGTCCTCCCTTCTATTATTACTACTATTACTATTCCGAAATGGTAAATTTATTATATAATTTTAATAAAAAACATAACATTTATTTAATATTTGGATATCATTAACATCAAAGTTTTAAAATAAATTGGACAATAAGTCATGTACATTTTAAAATTAAATTTCCTCGAAATTGCAATTGTTTTTATCAGCAATTGTCAAGTTATTTGTATACACCCACCTCTCAAATAAAATATATTGTGCAGTACAAAATCTTAATGGTAAATATACTATTAGACTGATCTAAAAGTGTATTTTATTTTGTTTTGCGTCAGAATGCATTGTCTTTAGTTTTCCTTTCTGTTTTACCTTTTTATTTCTCTTTGATGTGCTCACACCACCCATTTCGTGTAGCCCACACCTCCTAAGGAGTCAGAGTACCTATCAAGTCGATATTTGCTGGTTTAACATTGATTATTCATTACAAAATTAAATTTATTAGTCAAGTTTAATGTGAAAACATGTCAAAGGAGATTAGTTGTTTGATTTAATAAATTAATAGAATACAGAGCTAACAGTATTAAATTTAAACAAATTATAGAAACATAATCCATTTTATTTACTGTGTTTTCACGAATATACATTTGTATACATAAATTAGGTACTTGTTTTTATTTGTTCGTTTGTTTCAACAATCAACTTATGTATATATTAATAAGAACTGATCTTTTATTTATTTATTTATTTATTTTAAATGCTAGAAAATATTAAAATAATAATTATAATATGACTTTATACAATTTCTATTAATTGTTTTGAATCGTAGGGTATTTTGTAGGGTAAAAATATTTTAACGTGGGGAATGCAGAGATTTTTTCTTCATTTAGTAGGGAGAATTTAAATTTTCATCTGGCTTTTCACACTGTATACATTATAATGATACTCCTTCTGATCAAAGTATTTGTATCCATTGTATATTCAAAGTACAAATATGAATATTGGGTACAATCTTAAGAAATAAATAACATACAAACTGGGAGAGAAACGCCTACTGGCGGAGTTACAGATTTTCAAATGGCGTGAATCTAGTACCAGAATTGCCAACCTAATCCGGCAAATTGTTAGCACCGCCCATTTTTCTACACCACTTAATTTTTAGAGTAATTCTCTTCAAATATATTTACGATGAATTAAAACAAATACTCTAAAAATTAAGTGGTGTAAAAAAATGGGCGGTACTAGCATTTTGCCGGATTAGTTTGGCAGGTCTGTAGTACGTCAGCGGTCGCGAAAGTGTTAATGAGAAGGTTGGCAATGGCAAGTATGTCTATATCTACAAATAACTAGTCACATTGTCTTTATTTTACTTTATTTTTTTATTTTAGTAATTTATTTATATATTTTATCATTATTATTATTATTATTTTGGAAATAATCTTGCCCCCCCCCCCATGGTGTCTCTACCTTGTCGTGGTGGGTGAGCTTGTGTGCACCCGTGACCCGGAGAGCTATGCCGGCGATAGCGTAGCTACTGGTAGGGCCTCCCAAGCCGGATTGGTCGAAGGGTAGATGCCAGACTAAATGGACACCCTGGTCCTCCAGGTTGGGGGTTGTGACAATAGGCCTGCACGCTATTTCATGTGAAAAAACTCTCATGCAAAAAGAATCTACAGGAATAATAAACCGGATGCTTCTAACGGTCAACGAGTTAGGCTACGGAAAAGAACTATGATTATGGCTACCTGGAATGTACAGGGAATTTGATCAAAATGGATTGATGTAATGAGAGAAATTGATACGATGAAAATCGATTTGATTGTTTTAACAGAGACAAAGAAGAAAGGATCAGGAATAGAAAAAAATGGAGAATTTATTCATTTATACTCAGGAGTTCCTAAGGATGAAAGAGCAAAGCGAGGAGTATCAGTCTTATTGAAAAAGAAATTTGAGAGAAATCTTAAGAATTTTGAGGCTGTGGATGAAAGAATTTTAAAGATCAATATGGATATTTTTGGGAGAAGAATCTCTATTCTGGGAATTTATGCCCCGAATGATGATGAAATTATAGAAGTCAAAGAATAAAAAAATTACAAGTCTAAAATTACAAGAAATTATTGGTGAAATTGGAGGAACAAGAGAAATTTTAATGGTGGGCGATTTTAATGGAAGAACTGGAAGCAAGAGAGGGGATGATGTTGTTGGAGAGCTCGGAGAGGATATAGTCAACGATAATGGAAGAAGAATTATTGAATTTTGCAGCACAAACGATCTAAAGATTACAAATGGTTTCTATAAACATAAGGATATTTACAAATATACGTGGTACCAACATACTAGACAACTAAAAACAATAATTGACTATATAATTATTAAACAAAAAACTCAGTTAAAATTGTTAGACGTCAGAGTCCAAAGAGGAGCAGACTGTGGCTCGGATCATTTTATAGTGCGAGCTAGACTTGCATTTTCTCACTTAGCTAATCTAAGTAATGACAGAAGAAATCCCACAGAGATGGAGGACCTTGATGTCCCAGAATATTTCTTGGAAGGTTTAACAGAAGAAAGTACCAAAAGACTCTTTCAGGTAAGATTGGATGAAAAATCAGAAGAAAAGAATTATGCTGATGCAACTTATTAAAGCATCTTTACACCAAGCTGCAAGTGAAGCACTATGACAAAAAAGAAAAGGAAAAATTTCCTCAAACTTTTGGTGGGATGAGGAAATTGAAAAGACTGTACAACAGAAAAAACAGGCCTATATTAGATGGATGAGTTCAAAAAGGGAAGAAGATAAACAGAATTACAGAACTTTTAGAAAAATCACAAAGAAATTAGTAATAGAGAAGTAGAGATCATCGTGGGATAAAAAATGCAGAGAAATTGAGACGTATATAGGAGGAAGACGATGTACAGAGGCATGGAAGTGTTTAAGGAATATTAGAAAGGAAGGTAGTAATTCATGGCAGGGAATATTTGTTAAAGAGTGGAAAGAATATTATAAGACTTTGCTAACAGAAACTAGAAAGGAATTTCAAATAAAAAAATATAGATATTGATTCCTTGGGACAACCTATACAGTTGGAACCTAAGAGAGTCAAAAAGGCAATTAAAATATTAAAAAATCAAAGAGCATGTGACCCTGGTGGAATAACAGCAGAACAAACAAAAAATGGAACAGAAAAATTGTTCAAATTAATTACACAATTATTCGAAAAATATTTAAATGGAGATGAAACACCAGAAGAATGGAGAGTTGGATATTTAACATCAATTTATAAGAAAGGAGACAGACAAAATTTTCATTTATTATATTATATGAAAAAAGAGAAGAGAAGTATCTTTGTATGTGCCAGAGCGCGCGCTCTGAAAAATGTGTATTTTAGATGTGTATTTGCCGGTGTGCATCGACTTTTTCTTTCCTTTTTTTTTTTTTTTTAAACTGAATTATTTTATTTTTTATTTATTTTATTTTTTATTTTATTTTATTTTATTTTATTTTATTTATTTATTTTTGGAGGGGGGGGGAGGAGGAGAAGTCTTCAATTAATTTTCAGGTTTTATTTTTTAAAATTTATTGAAATTGCGCGTTTATCTGCATTGTTTGGTAAAAAATCGTTATTCTACTTATTTTTCTTCCTTTTACGCATTATTAAATATCTGTATATATATAAAAATTACGTGTCACGATGTTTGTCCGCGATAAACTCCTAAACTAAGGAACCGATTTTAATGAAATTTTGCACACTGTGTGCAGTTTGGTCCAACTTGAGAGATAGGATAGTTTTTATCTCAATTTATTGTCACAATATTATTTTATTGCAATTATTTGTTAATTATATACCTTTGTTACAGTTGCTCCAAGATATTTGTGAGTTCCATAAGTTTAATTGTTGGCAAAAAGAAAAAATACGAGTTCATTTTCTTTCGACATAAAAGTAAATACAGAGCTGCCAACCTTTTGAACTTTTAAATCAAAATTGACACCAATATTATTTAATGAAAAATGTTATATATATTTTCGACGATTAATAATACAGGAAACAGCTTTAAAAATTTTCCGGTTTGAAGTCTCCCTTGAAAAACGGGAGACTTGGCATCTATGTAAATACATTTAATCAAACGTGAACGTTAAAAAATTATAAAAAGTTAAATTATACATCTCACGAAAATTGACGTCATAATCAATCTAAAGATTTTATTCGCATTGATAAAGTATGTAGTTATACACAAGTGAAGTGTGATGTCACTGACCGTCTGTGAAATCAAGAAAAAGATTTCTTATGTTAATCGCCCATTGTATTTTTTGTAAAAAATTATTAAAAAACGAGGAAAATTATTTCTGGATTTTAATCCCCATATTTTTGTATAGATATGTATTATTTATCATGTGCATACGTTAGATTGAGTTATTTTGCTGTCAAATTGACAAAATTTTAATTTTAAATTTCAAAGCTCTGTCGTCCTTGGAGTTTTTCGTATTTGGCGATCAAAAACGTAACACGAAAATATACAAGCTAGATGTATATTTTCGTAATATGTATTGTGCGAAATATTGTTTCATATTATTCATTATTCTTTTATTATAAGTTCCTAAAATAACCATGATTTTTTAAAGGAATTAAATGTGTGCGCCAGATAATTTGGCGATATTATTTTTTTTTTCCGCCAAGGATGATAGATATGAAATTTATTCCGCTGCAACATGTTAATGTCTTATATCAGATACATTATGTATATGCTACAATTTATTTCACGTGACACGTGTGTTAAAAATTTATTTACAACATAACCTTGCTTTTTCATATTTTGTTGCATTATTCTAATCTGTATCACATAAATGATAATCTAAATCATCAATCAAAAACATAAAATAATAAATCCAAAATAAACATATAGGCTGCCATATTATATCACAAACAGTCCAGAGCGACATAGTTATCGTTCAAAACGGCACCAAAGAAAAATCGCCAAATTCAGCTGTGGGGATATACTGAAGTTATAATTATCCGAATATAATTACTGAAGTTATATTTTAAGTTATAGTTGTGGGTAACAACTATAGTATTTCTCCACAACTGGATTTGGCGATTATGGCTAAATCATAAATCTAAAATAAAAGCATGCAGGTTACCATATTTTATTGCAAAGAATCCAGAACGACTTCGTTATCGTTCAAAAAGGCGCAAAAAAAGAAAAAAAAAAAAAATCGCCAAATCCAGTTGTGGGGAAATACCTTATCAAATTATCAACGTATTACTTAGCCGCAGCAACGCGTGGCCGGGTCTGCTAGTAGTTTATATATAATGACGATTTTAATATAAAAGTACTCCTTCCGATTTTTATTATTATTATTTTTTTTAATAAAACAAAATTTTATGTATTATTTTCAAAAACAATTGTTTATGTGGAAACGTAATACCTCCTTTGAAGAGAAATGTTTATAATTTTTAATGTGTTGTTCCTGTCGGAATCAAATGGTAATATAATAGGAAGAATTGAACTTTATTAAAATAATTAATTTTAATAGAACTTTATTAAAATATTAATAAAATATTTATTGCTTTTAACTTCATTAAAAATTATAACTATATATATAATTTCTTATTTAAGATCTGTCTGTGATCAGATAAGCACCTACACTGAAGCGCTTGGGTAAGAAGTTGCAAGTATTAGTAGGGTCCCAGATCCGACTTAGGTAAGACAAAGCCGGAAACAGCGGAGGTCTAAAGCCAAGTTTTAAAAGATTTCAATGGTGTTTATCGTTCCTTTTCTCACTTTCTTCTTCTTTTTTTTTTTTTTTTTTTTTTTCTTTTTTTTTTAGTTCTTGTTTGTTAAGTGATAATGATTCAGTTTCTTTGAAAATTCAGTTAAATACAGTGATCAGCGGAGCGACCAAAGGGGCATTCAATAAGTAAATCTAAGTATTATTTGGATATATGCTTTTAAGTTCGATCAGTGCGACAAAATTTGTATATAGAATACATATGATTATATAATTATACATATGATTTCGAAAAATTGGAAATTTAGCGATATATTAAACGATATCGCCTTGATGAGTGTTTGCATAGTTGGCTTCAGAGCATGCACAGATTCAAATAGCACCACTGTTAAACACATATGCTGAATATACAAAAATTGAATCGATATCTGAATAATGAGCTTTATTGAAATTTATGATTGCAGTTCATACATTTAATAGAGAAAATACACGACCTCATCAAAATGCGTCTAATACAAACTGCCAACAGCTACGCAAAATCCGGGATTTATTTAAGAAGGGTCATTTTAGCATATGCCAGGAAGCATCTTATGAAATGGGATTCCCCCCCCCCCCCCCCACTCCCGCTCTTTTTTTTTTTTTTCTATTTTTAATTTTATTCCCCTTTTGAAATTTAAGCTTTCGGCCTATATGATATGTTAGTGTAGCCATACTTGCCAACATCGTAATTAATATTCCGTAGTGTTGTTAGTTCTGCCCTTTTTTTTTCACCAATAAATTTATAAATTAACATTCGCCATATCCAATTACCAAGAAAAATGCTCTAAAATGATACTGATGTGAAAAAAAAGAAGGCAGAGCTAGCAATACTACGCAATATTAATTAGTATGTTGGTAAGTATGGTGTAGCTCTTATTGTATACCTGCCAACATTCAAATTAATATACCGTAGTCAGTAACGGCCCTTTTTCTATACTGCCTTATTTTTAGTGTAATTCTCTCCATCTCCAAATGCGATTAAAAAAGAAGTAAAATTGCTCCAAAAAAGACTGGTGTGTAAAAGAAAACAGTACTACGGAATATTTGGTGTTATTACTACTCTCAGTAGTCATCAAGAACTATTTCTATTTAATTATCAGCGTGTATGCATTATTAGGTGGAAAATTCTTTGTAATAATATATTTCAGTTATGAGAAATAAAAATGTATAGAAGGAATATTATACTTTTTAAATCAACATTTTTTAATAATACTAATTTTAATATACATTTAACTAATTTCAGAATTACAAAATTCTTGCACGTAACACAACATAACAATGCTTTTAAAACAAAACTTGTTAAAAAGAAAATTCATTGAATTCGTTAGAGTAATATTTTTGTTTGTGATTTTCATTTGGGAGACATTACAATATATCAAAATGTAAATCTTTCTGAGGTGTTTTGAATTTAAAATTCTGTTACTGGTAGAAAATTTAGGGAGAGTGTACGTAGGATGGATGTTGCGTTGGTTGGATATTTGAGAACGGCATTTCGATTAAAATGTCTTTTGAATTATGAAACAAAAAAAAAAAAAAAAAAAAAAAAAAAAAAAAAATGACAGCAATGGTTTCTATAGTCGTATGTCCATAGGGCAGGGATGAAACATGGGCACAGAATTCATACCACTATTAATGTAAGAAGATTTTCTTCTTCTTAAATCAACAATATTATGGGTAGAGAAATTTTTATAACAGACTCCGGTATGAATTCTGCACCCGTGTTCCATCCCTGATAGAGGCCCCAGTTGGTTAAATCGGTCTCTACACAAAATTAGACTTTTAATATATATTCATCATTTTGATTTCATCCCACTGTATGTATATAGTATATATATGTCATATATGTTTTTATACTTCATTATAGTTTTATATAGTTTTGGACTACGTGCACAACAAAACTAAAGACTATCAGCAAAAATAAAGACTATTTTTATTAACAAACAGTTCAACAACAAATTTGCATGAATTTAAAATTCTGTTACTGGTAGAAAATTTAGGGAGAGTGTACGTAGGATGGATGTTGCGTTGGTTGGATATTTGAGAACGGCATTTCGATTAAAATGTCTTTTGAATTATGAAACAAAAAAAAAAAAAAAAAAAAAAAAAAAAAAATGACAGCAATGGTTTCTATAGTCGTATGTCCATAGGGCAGGGATGAAACATGGGCACAGAATTCATACCACTATTAATGTAAGAAGATTTTCTTCTTCTTAAATCAACAATATTATGGGTAGAGAAGTTTTTATAACAGACTCCGGTATGAATTCTGCACCCGTGTTCCATCCCTGATAGAGGCCCCAGTTGGTTAAATCGGTCTCTACACAAAATTAGACTTTTAATATATATTCATCATTTTGATTTCATCCCACTGTATGTATATAGTATATATATGTCATATATGTTGTTATACTTCATTATAGTTTTATATAGTTTTGGACAACGTGCACAACAAAACTAAAGACTATCAGCAAAAATAAAGACTATTTTTATTAACAAACAGTTCGACAACAAATTTGCATAAAGTTATTGCGTAAGGACATCTTCATAATAGTTCATTGTGTATGAACAGCAAAAAAGCAGTCACCAGACTTTATTCTTCAACTAGTTGGAAAAAAAGAAAATTTGTTTATGTTTTTTGATAAAATTTTGTTTTAGAGTGCCACATTGTGTCCTATTTTTTTTACCATTAATACTATTGTATGTATCGGGCTGAACACGTGGAACATGCAATACTACAAAAAAAAAAAAAAAAAAAATCAATCAATAAACGGGAATAAATCAGGAATTAAAGGGAAATATCCGCACTCCTCCTTCTACACAATAAAACAGACCAACTTTTTCCTGGAATATCTACTACCTCTGAATGAGTTCCCATAGACTTGCAGGCAAACCCAGGGGGACGTCGCCTTGGAGGGAGGGGATATGAAAGGATAAAGAGAGGTAAGATTTTAAATTATTATTTTATTATTTTAAATTAATATTGAGTAATAACTTAAAGAAAATCCCATTAGAAATTCTTAACTTAAAATTAATTCTAAAGTTTCCCCTGTAAAGTAAGTTTTATTACATTGCACGATCATAACGCGAAAGTCATAAAAGTGAACGAATTTAAGAATAATAAAGTGCTGAACAAACGCAACTTGCAGTTTCTTGTGATTAGATGATGCATAATTAATCCCGGCGATCTGGACCTCAGCCAAGCTGTCAATCATTAAGTTAATAGCCAATGATTAGACGAAGGACGGGTGAGGTTTCGCGTCAAAAGTGCAGATATTTAAGAGAAAACGCCCGTGGATTGAGGGCTCTCTCCGTGTGTGTTCTTGCCTGGTAAAATCACGTCAAAATAACGGCCCCGGGAGGTCACGCGATGTAACCGCGGGCTGCCATCGTTCTCGGCTCCGATGCACTCAATTCCACCTGTTCAGACTTAAATCATGTACCATAACCTGTAAGATATTCAAGATGGGCCAATAAACGACTGTCTATAATCCTTGGACTCGTTAATGAATGAAAGCCTCTCTTCATTAGACATATCATGTGACACGGAGTAAAAAGAATACGATATATATATATATATATATATATATATATATATATATATATCATGCCTGATAAAATTTATAATTTATTCAGGAGTACTCTTAACCCCGCCAATTTTTCACACCAGTCAGATTTTAAATAAATTTTCTTGAGTATATAATTATGTTTAAATAAGAAGAAAAATCCACTTAAAATATACTGGTTTGGAAGGAAAAGACGAGGAAAGAAGGAAATACTACCCCGATATATGAGACCATAGCTACCATACCGTTCCGAGAAACTGAATTAAAATTTGATGGAAGGTATTTTGAGGTATGCGCTCAAGAATTATATAAAAAACAACAGTTAAACTCTAACAGTTACGGTTACAGTGACAAAATTTTGAATGGCAACACCTAGTTTTTTTTTATTGAAATGGAATCTCCACAGCAAAAAACCATAAATAGTGTTGGAACGGTACCTGTAGTACGAAAATCGCCAGCGCTAGCAGGCTAAGAAAAAAAGAAAGAAAAAACAACTGTTATGTGCTTACCAGAGCACGACTTTCATTTTTTTTAATGACGTCACATTTCACACTGAGTCTTTGGTTCAGACTAAAGTCTGCTGATTCTGTTTCGGAACGAAGAGAAGAGATCACGGTACAGTCGGTAACAAAAGTGTTCGAACACTAGCAAAAATTCCTATGTAAAAAAAGTACACCTCATGCGGTTTTGTTAAATAAATCCTTGCTGAATCCTGTTCTTAGTCAGTCTAATAACATGATTAGATAAGGATTTTTTTAACAAAACGGTATAAAGTGTACTTTTTTTACATAGAAATTTTTGCTCATGTTCGGACACTTTTGTTACCGACTGTATCCTTAATTTCGTGTAAGGCTACCGAATAAGGCTTTAGGCTGGGATTGCGGTGCCTCGTTCTTAAGTCTGATCTCAAATCTTACGAACTTTCGTAGAATGGGCGTATTTAAAAACGATCTTGGGAGGCATACTATTGTAACAATCGCAGCTGTCGTAGATCACAAGTCGGATCGTACACTCCGCAGCAAAAGTATCCGAGCACTAGCAATAATCCCCGTCTTAAAAAAGTACAATTAATACTGCTTTGTTAAATAAATTGTTGATTCATGTTCTCAGTCTGTCTAAGAACATAATTCGACACGATTGCTTAAGGCTACCGAAACAGCTGTATGCATTTCCAATATTTTTCTTTGGCGTTTCTGACGTAGTAGTTTATTCGGGTTTTAATATTAAGTGTACTTTTTTTAGACAGGGATTATTGCTAGTGCTCAGATACATTTGCTGCAGCGTGTACGATCCGATTTGTGATCTACGATAGCTGCGATTGTTACTATAGTATGCCCATGCCTCTCTTAACTTGGTATTGCAGAGCCTCAAGCGTAAGTCCCCGGCGGGAAAAACGAGTTAGCCAGCTGGAGACGCCGAGCGATCTACGTTGTGATTGCGCGCGCATCCAGTTACAATTCCACTTACGATATCTCTGAAGTCGTCGTAAGATAGTGAGACACTGCAATACGACTTGCGTTTTGTTCTGATCTTAAAACAGAGTTTTTGCTTAAGATAGTGTTGAGCGAGGTACCGCAATCCCAGCCTTAATTTCGTTGTTAGTCGTTAGTAGAGATGCAAAAAACCCGAGAATTTAAAACCAAGGGGAAAAACCCGGAAGTTTTGGGGGGAAAACTGGGAAATTTGGGAATTTTGCGGGAAAAAACAAATTAGAAATCTCTAAAGCAAATAATAAGTTGTTTACTTAATATAAATGGCAATTTTAAGGACTTTGATATGCTGATAAGCTTATAACATTATTTTAATTTATCATTTTATTTTCAATTTATCAGAACTGCAGCCAAATCATAATTTGAAAAGAAACTTAAGCTTTATTAAATTAGCAATTAAGATAAATGTATCGGTACAATGATGAATACAATTTCCATATTATATAAGCTGAAAAATTAAGGAAACCAATGTACATAATCCTGTAATAGTTTGAGAAGAGAAATAATTAAGGTATGAAAACTTCTTTAAAAATTTCTATTTTTAACGAATTATTTGAAATAATGAAGTAGTTTTTAGAAAGAAGGGATGACATTTTATGCAATTACTACAGTGGTATAGTTTCTTTTACAAGTTATTTTCATAAACATTTTTAATTAGAGTTTGTAAAAAATTGATGTTAAATTTCCTACAATGAAAATTTTTCGACGAAAATTTATGCACATATTGTTTTCCTGATTTTTATGCATTAAGAAAAAAAAAAAAAAAAGTTTCTGCATTTCTAACACAACAAGTGGGGAAATTTTTCGAATTACTTATATATATCCCTAAAACAGATTACATTTAAGAATTTTTCTTCTTCTTCTTCTTCTTATTATTATTATTTGTAATTGAAAAAAAAAAATGAAGAAGAAGAAGAGAAACAATTTAAAAATTATCAGGTAACAAACTAATTTCTTAAATACTTCATTTGAGTTTATTGAAATATAAATTTAGTTTGGTTTGTTTCCTAAAATCTTAAGTCCAGTTTTCTAATTGTTTCATAGTACATTCATAAATGAATTATGAATAAAAAAAAATAAATGTTATTGATTCTCATTAAGAATGGAAAGGATATCTCAAGAACATAACAAAATAATATTAATGAATAATGACAGAAACTTAGTGTTAATGTTAGCGCCATATTAATTATAATTAATTATTTTCTTCGTTTTCGGAATAAACATCGAAGACGCTCGAATTAGCGGGAAAGGGAAACGAAAAGGAAATCTATGCAGGAATTAAAGTTGAAGTTAATTTAAAGGTTGGAGGCTAAGTAATTAACAAAAGTTATAAAAATATTCATAATTTCAAAATTCCCAGTTTTGGGGAAATTTCAAAATTGCAATTTTGTCTTAAATTCCCAGGGAAAAAAAACCGGGTGTTTTGAAAGCCTTGCATCTCTACATCACACTAAGTGAAAAATAAGGCATTGTGAAATGCGTGATGTGTATCTTGCTTTCTTGCTCTGTGAATAAAATGCCGCTTACTGGGAAACATCATTATCAACATCAAAATCGATTTTGATTGCCATTTTACAATGCCTTGTTTTGCACGTACTGTGATGACGTCATCATGACGGGGTCTTACGACAAACAACGAAATTAAAGCCTTTATTCAGTAGCCTTATACGAAATTAAGGATACCTTAATCTCTTCTCTTCGTTTCGGAGCAGAATCAGTAGACTTTAGTCTGAACCAAAGACTCGGTGTGAAATGTGACGTCTCACGTCATTAAAAAAAATCAAAGTCATGCTCTGGTAGGCACGTAACAGTCGTTTTTCTTTTTTTTTTTCTTAGCCTGCTAGCGCTGCCTATTTTCGTGCTAGAGGTACCGGTCTAACGCTATTTATGGTTTTTTGCTATGGAGATACATTTCAATAAAAAAAAGTGGATGTTGCCATTTGAAATTTTTGAAATTTTCTCACTGTGACCGTAACTGTTAGTGTTTAACTGTTTTTTTATATATAATTCTTAAGCGCATACCTCAAAATACCTTCCACCAAATTTTCATCCAGTTTCTCGGAACGGTATGGTAGCTATGGTCTCATATATCGGGGTAGTATTTTTCTAATTACCCTGTATTTATAAAAGTTAAAGTATATATATTTTTTAAATATAAAGTTAAAATATATTTATAAAATTTTAAAGACTAAAATATCCTTAAAACAATAATCCTCCCCCGACAAAAAAAAAAAAAATGTATGAAGTAAATGATTAAGCCTTTAACTATGAAGGCAGTTAAAAAACGATTTTACAAGCCTGTCTTGCATTTTAATTCCATTCGTTTTTTTCTGATTGACAATTTTTACATTCAACCTATTTTTCTATTTCAAACAGTAAACCCCGCCTATTTAGTTAATTTTTTTCTTCTAGTGTTAGTTTAAAGGATTCAAAGTTTATCACCAGTAATCGATAAAGTAAATACCACTTGTGTATATTTTTGTCAACGTAAAATAAGGGGTTTAACACGAATACTCAAAGTCTCAATTACTTTTCCTTTCTGTAATTTTTTTTTTTTTTTTTTTTTTTTTGAAGAACTATGAAAGGCGGGGCTTTAGAAAACCGGGATTTTTGATGCTAAAACTAATGTCTAAAAATCATCATTTTTGTTACATTTTTTTGTGTTTGACGTTGTTGTTATACAATTTGACCCGTAAATAAAAAATAAAAAATATTTTGTTCAATTTTCTCTGTTATTTTTTAAGATTTGCTTCGTTATCTCATGCAGAACTTTATATGAGACGGCCCCCCCTAAACTACTCCAAAAGAAAGATTTATTTATATCTCAAAAACTAATAACTGGAATGAGCTGTAAATTTGCACACCTATATTTTTCAGCATTAGGATTCATTTTATGTAAAAATTAATATAAGTCATAATTCATAATTTTAATGAATATGAATTTATTAATATATTTCAGAATTAAAAATATTTTTCAAAATCAAAAGTAACGATGGATTATGATTGGGTTTCTTCACTGTATCTCGTAAAAAAAAAAAAAAAAAAAAAAAAATTATGTTGATCAAGTTATTTTCTGTAAAGATATTAATAAAAGTTTGAAATATGAATTTAACATTAGCGCCTTCAAACCTTGAATGCTTATAACTCTGTGGAAAAATAAGTAAAATATACAACCAATATACTTTTTCGCGTTGTCGCGATCCCAGGAATTCAAATATAAGATAAAAAATAAGGTATTAACATTGAAAAAAATCAAAGTTGGTGCACGTTTTAATATATGGACGACCCCCAATTCAAAATTTCACTTCATTTTCTAAAAGTACTCTTAATTCCCAGTCGAATGATACGTATTACATTTTTGTGCATTGATTAGCAACAGAGTTACATCGAGTGTTGCGTTTTTTTTTTTTTTTTTTTTTTTTTTCTTTTTCCCCGACTGTATATCTATTTGTAATATAAATGTGAACATAGAAAATATTGCAATTTGGGCCCACAGGCGGACCTTACTGTGAAAAAGATAAAAGCATGTGGTCGCGAAAATGTTAAACAATAAACCACGCCTTCGACTGAAATGCACATAATTTAACAAAAAGACTTTGCGCATTCATGTTTACTTTATTTAAATTTTATCATTAACAACAGATGTATTGAATATTGCTGGCACATACACATGCCGATGTACTAAAGCATGAATATACAAAATGTTTCGTCAAAAATTTAATGTTTTAATTTAAAGGAAAGGGAAAAGTTGGGGGGTTTAAAGTTCAAAATATGCCACATTTTAAATGCGACTACCTTAAATGTACAAATTTTAAAATACGTCCAGATAAATTTTTCCCAATTCGTAATTCTCAGCATCATATCTACAAACCACACCGAATTTCTTACACCACTATTTCAATATAATTATTTTTTGCTTTATGTAGTAATGAAAAATCTACAATTCATTTGGAAGAAGATAATTAAATGCTAAATGTTTGTCAGAACACTTGAGTATAAAATTTATTTTATTGATATATGTAGACTATGGAAATAGAATTAAAAATACAACGTAGATTTGCACAAATAAGATAAACAGTATACGACCACTCATAGAAATTTGAGGTAATAATATACCTATACTCTAAAATGACACAATTTATGTTTATTTACACAGTTTAAAATAAGAAAAATAAAAGGAAGTGATATGCATTTAATTGTTTGAGATCAAGTCTGAAGACAATACATATATGGACTCTGTAATCCTATATTACTGTGTGGCTCTCATAAGAACAGCTCTGGGTATGGTTGTAAGAAAGGAAGGGGCAACTTATCAGAGGGAGAACAAGTTTTAAGTGTGAGATGAAGGTTGTCATATTTGGCGTAGTTATCAAAGTTCTTTTCTTCCTTTTTCCCCTTTTTAAAAATCTTGTATATGAATTCAGGAAGCATTTTAGCAGTTTTATACAATATACACTAATAACAGCATTTCCACACAGAAAATTTAGTTAAAAAAAAAAAAAAAGAATTAGAAATTTTTATTCAGTTAGCATTCTCTTGAAATTGAAATCTTTAAATTGTGTTTTCTCATTTTGCATTTTTATTTATGAATTCATGAACTTCAAAATTATTAAACTTCTACAAATAATTAATAATGAACTTTATTTTATTTATTTATTTATATATTTAAGATATTTATTATATGTTTAAAAGAACCTACCTAAATAAATAGAGATGGGTTTTGAAATTTATTGATAAGTTTTTGAGAAAAAAAATAAAGTGCAAAACTGGGGGGGGGGGGGGGATATAATTAAAAGTGTCCTTAACAAACAAACATTAACAAAATTGAATCGTATTAGAAGGTTTAAATTCTTTTGTGGGTAGTATTTTGTGGCGAGAAATTCCAGTGTTGGCGCGAAAAGAAAATACCGGACATCCCTAAAATTAAGTCGACTGGTCGGTTACCCTGGCAACTGGACAGTTACTAAACCAGTTCCAGGGTCGTTCTTGTCTCGGTCGTACAGTATATGTGTTATTAAAATTTTATATGCAAAAATTTTATAAATATATCTACACCAGTAACTTTTATTAGAACTTTATTAAAGGTTAAATAAAATGTGTATTTTTGTTAAGCGACATCGTAATCATTCTTTACATTCCATAGCAGCGAGATCGCCCTTCAGCGGCAGAACTCGCTGATAGTGACAGAGTCACGGAGTGGGAGTAAGAAATAACTGGAGGGGAAACTAGAGTAAAATGTGTGTTATCTAATTATTTGAGTAAAAGATGGCGCCACTCTCCGCTGATGTCCGATCATTCCCATTCCGTAATGCTTTTCAATGGGAAAAATGCTTAATCATTTTATTTTTTTAACGAAAAGAATGATTTTTGAGAAAATTGCGAAAAATGAATTTGAATATTTAGGGTTTTCTTAACAGCATAAAATTTTTACAAGCGGCATAGGACACTTGTTATTTTAAAAGAGCCAATTTTTACAGGCTTTCGTCAAGATCATAATTAAAGGGACATTTAAAAGTCCTAGGGAGGGAAATGATATCTATAATAAAGAAAAATGTAGATTGAAAAGAAATGTATCTTATATAATAGATTTTCGTCGCATATATATATATATATACATTTATTTTTTAATCATAAATTTCAATTTTAATTTATAAGCAATTTATAAATAAGTAGAAGAAGAAATTTATTTTATTTAATATTATTATTATTTTCTTATTGTTAATATAGTTCTTAGTTGCGTATGATTCTATACATTATTTAAATATCTTAATAGTATAAATGTATTTTATGATTATAGTTTGTCATTATTACATTTAGCTGCACAAAGTGGATTTTTTTTTATTTATTTTTTTTTTTAAATATAATATGTGATTTAGTTTCTATAAAATTAATTTATAAAAATAACTAATTATTTTAAAGTAATATATATAATTAATTCAGTTTATAAATATTAATAGTTATAAAGTAATAATTTATTTTTCACCTTATAATATATTAATATTCACACATTTCTGAGTGGCGTGATACTGCTTTTGAAGTTGGTAGATTGGAAGTGCTGGATTCAATCTTAGGTTGTGCTTGTCGAATAGCCGTTCGAAGTTTTCCGTGGTTTCTCTGAAACTCGGGTAAATATGTGTTGGGATCCCTTAGAAAGTCCCCGCTTTTCACTCCTTGGGTTATGCGTTGAGGACACATAACTGAGTCACAGAAACCTTGTGCAGTTAATTGCCTTAACACCAACATATTATTTCGTCTAAACGTATATTTTTAAAGAATTTTGTTTTTTACCTGCCGCACGATTGACCGAATGGCAATGTTCTCAAAGTTGTTTGACGGGAAGTGCTGGGTTTCATACCAAGTCGCGTTCACGAAGCTATCGCACGGTGTTTTCTGTGGTTTTCTCCGAAGCTCGCAGGAAGGGGCCGTGCCCTTAGCGGAAATCTATAAACCCGTGTCCTTAGCGGAAATGTTATCTCCCCTCGGTGGCGTGCTTTCAGCATACGTGCCTTTAGCGGAAATATATAATAAATTTAAAAATAAATTAATAAATAAAAAATGAGCTCTTTAGTTTTCCTCTACACTTTATCCACATTTAGCACAGGCTATATTTTGCTTCAGAAGTAACCCGTCGCAAAAATAGGTATGCTTACTGTAGAATATCCGTTATTTGAGGGAATGGTGATCTGTAACCATATAAAGTTTAATGAATCACAGTACTCTATACGAAAACGAACATTATTGACATTCTATGATTTTATTTAAGTTTTTGAGAAAACATAACTAAGCACTACACCTTTTAAAACTAAAACAAAAATGGAAAATCGTGAGGTATACATTGATTATCAACACATTCCAACTATGTACGTATTCGTTGTATAGTATAACATTCTATGTTCTTTGTCTATATTATTACACAATGGATAAACAGGAAGACAGACATATAGACTAACTGAATTCATAATCACTCTGAAACATTGTTGGAAAGTGCTAAAAATGCCTAACACAAACAGATATGCTGCTCTTAATTTCCTATTTGCACCCCTTAATGTATCGAAACATTTTTGTGTAGTCCTGTAAATCTGGAGGTTAAGCCTATTATAGTTTATACAAAACATTTTCTTAGCATATAAACAATAAATGCGAAATTCTTTATGATTTTTTGATGAAGTTATTTAAAATGTCTCCCCTAAAGCGCAAGGCATTGGCATTTTTTGGATGTCCCTGTACACAAACCAGCTGCATAGGTTCTATTAGAGCCATTTTAAGTAGGGGGAAATCAATAATGAATTTGAATAACGCATATCATTTAAAAAAAAAATTATAAATAAATAAAAATAAAAATAAAAACTAGTATGCTATGGCCACCACAAGATTTTCTTCTATATTTTCCTATACAAATTCACTAAGTGCAAATAGCCAATTTTTATCTTAGAGAAAACTAACACTAAATATCCAAAGAAAGACAGATTTATTGTCTATAAATGACATCTTAAAATATGCATGTTTATAATAGTTATCTTATCTCACATATCAAGTTTCGTACAGTTATATGCCATTGAAGTTGAGATATAACTTTCTCGTTATCGAGAAAATTTGCAGTATAGCAGAGCCACCTATTGGCCGATAAGCATCCAAATTGAATCAGCATAATGTCTCATAATGGCTTTCACATATATCACGTTTTGTTCGATTATAAGCAATAGAACCTGAGATATAGCCACCCCTTAAATTGCGGAAATCGCTGTATAGCAGCGCCACCTGTTGAGCGGTTGACACTAAAAGTTTATAGACACTCATTTAGAATAGAGTGCATCAATATATAAACTTATATGCAATTCTATGCAGTAGTTCCTGAGATATAGCTTTCCCTTAAATTGCAGAAATATCTGTACAGCAGCGCCACCTGTCAGTCCATAAGCATCCAAATTGAATCAGCATAATGTCTCACAATGGCCTTCTCTTATATCAAGTTTTGATTATACACAATAGAACCTGAGATGTAGCTTCCCCTTAAATTGTGGAAATTGCTGTATATCAGAGCCACCTGTTGAGTGGTTGGCATCAAAAGTTGACAGGCACTAATATAGCTCAAGGTGCATCTATACGTAAATTTTTATGCAATTCTAAGCAGTAGTTCCGGAGATACAGTTGCCACAAAAATTTTCTCCCACAAACACACAAGTGCTAAGTTATTAAAATTTGTGTGTTCCTCTCTGATTGGTCCTGCATCATGCTTCCTATTGGTTGTTTGTGTTGCTCCTCCCCCTCTGGATTTTGCCCTGCTTTCAGTCTTGCTTTTGCCTCCAAGGCAGTAGCACGTGTTTTTTTTGTACCTGATGAAGGAAGGCTAGGTCCTTTCGAAACCAGTTGTGCTGGCTTTAAATTTATGGTGTGTGAAGAAGTCTTATTTTTTATTATTTAGTTTTGGTATTAAAATTTGGTTTGCAGAAATACCTCTCATAGAACGAAATGCTTTGGAATATTGGATATTCCTGTACATAAACCAATAACAATATTTACTCCATTTTCCATAGTGAACACTCCATAATGAATATATATCAGTTCAAGAATGAACATACCTTCTTATTTCCGCTAAGGGCACGGCTTCTTCTATTCCTCCTTCTTCCCTTTGACCCCATTCCGCTAAGGGCACGTTCCGCTAAGGGCACGACACCCGCAGGAATACAATGTAAATATACTGGGAAAAAAAAAAAAAAAAAAAAAAAAAAAACTACTATGGAGGGCAGGTATTTACTCAGGTCTAACACCTGATTGGCCTAAGACTCTAAAATTGCATTCCATCTTAAATTAAAAATATCCATTGCTTTTATGTAGACTTTTTTTTTAAAGAATGCATTTCATATTTCATTGGGATTAAATAATAATAATAATATAATGTAATAAAAATTATAAAATATATTTAATATATGTGTATATATATATATATATATATATATATATATATATTGCTTATATAAATTATTTGAAATTGAATATCCCTTTGAGATTAATTTTCATTTTGACGACAGCTTACACAAAACTGGCTTTTTTAAAATAACAAGCCTCGCATACTTCTTGTAAAAAAAATATGTTGTTAAGAAAACTCTGTGTAATCGAATTCATTTTTCGTTCACTTTCTGAAAAATCATTCTTTTTGTTAAAAAACTTTTTATATGGACATTTTTGCAAGTGAAAAGCATTACAGAACGAAGACAATAGGGCACCTACCGTAAACAGTGTTTTTCTTTAATATGGTGTTCTTTTCAAGCTGATAGACGGAAAATGTCGAGTTTAATTCCAAGTCGCGCTCGCGGACCTAGCCGATCGGAGTTTTCCGTGATTTTCTCCGCAACTTGCATAACTACTGGCTAGGATCCCACAAGGAGACACACTGAGGGCATTCTACTCTGGCCTAAAACCAAAGTGCTGTCAATTAGCTTTACAATCCCAACATCACGCCACGAAAGAGGTCTGAAATTTACTTTTTCAAACAGTTTACATATAGTAAAATTGCATTTGACAATCAAAAATATTTAATACTTTTACGTAGATTTTTTTTTATCATTATATATGTAATTAATTTCATATTTCATTGGGATATATATATATATATATATATATATAATATAATAAAAATTATAAAAAGTGCTTTTTAAAATTCCTTTTAATTTTCCTTTTGATGACAGCTTATACAAAACTGGCTTTTTAAAAATAACAAGTATCACCACATACTTCTTGTAAAAAATATATGTTGTTAAGAAAACTCTGTGTAATCGAATTCATTTTTCGTTCACTTTCTCAAAAATCATTATTTTCGTTAAAGAAAGTTATTAAATGAACACTTTTGCAATTGAAAAGCATTACGGAACGAAGATAATTGGACATCTACCGACGAGTGGCGCCATCTATATTACCTAAAAGTATATTGCAGTTTTTCAAGGTTTCGTCCATTGGAGTTTCCCCTCCAGTTATTTCTTACTCCGTGGACAGAGTCAATCTATCAGTGTTGCCAGATTGGGGAAAATTTTTCGCGATTTTGGGGAAAACTTTTGCCCGTGGGGAAATGTTGGGCAGAGTGAAAGTGTGGGGGAAATTTGGGGAGAACATCATAAAGTTTCTTAAAAAGTACCGATTGGAAAAAAAACTTCCATTATTTCATGAATTTTTAGGCTTTCAGATGTCCTGTGCACTATTTGACCATAATTAGAAGTTGTCTGTCTGCCTTTGTATCTGTTTGTGAGAGTGTTTGTGTGTCAGTAAAATTTTGTACTTATTTAACTTTACAAATAAATACATGCCAAATGAAGAATTAATCCTAATTCCACAAAGCCTTATATATTTAGTTGGATCATGATGTAAAGCGGCGGTGCTGATTATATATGTGACATATAGTGTGTGTAGATGGTGCTGCTATACTGATATAACCACGATTTTCAGGAAAATCTCACTCTTTTTAGTAAATTAGAGCATCATACTAGATATGTAAGATGAATATCATGAAACTTTTTACTGATTCAGTTTGAGCGCATATTGCATGAAAGAGGGCGAAGCTATGCTGATATTTTCTCCGTTTACAAAAATGGAATACATTAACTTCGATAGTGTATAAATGCATTCAACTTGATATATTACTTAGTTGTTATAAAAAGTACGTTGGATAAATTTTGGTGCATATCAACCCACGGTAATTTCTGGTATATTAAAATTTCTTTCATTTATGGGAAAGCTATAGCTATCAACTTCTATATTATTCATATTGCACTTTATTAATCTTCTATTGTATACATACAGTAAGAATGTTATAGAAGATAGCTTTGTGATGATGGCCACAGCATAGTAGTTTTTTCTTTTCTATATACATGGAGAAAAGGTATTGGATTTGTGAAAATTTTTGACTTTCCGTTTGTGATTGATTTACATGTTTGATACGTCCTGAACGCGTTGTCTCTGTCTGTGTGTGCATATATGTACGTTAGCAAAGCATACTGAAAGTTGTATCTTGCGAAACATTTTACCGAACCGCAGGAAATATTATAAGGTATACATATAAGGACCTGAGGATATGAATTCATGCCAATTTGATTCTGTCATATATAGCCCTGAGGCTGCTGCTACTATACTGATATTTTTATCATGTTTTTATTGACTCGCTATGTTGTTTGTTTGTTTGTTTCTTCAATACAAATCTTGCAATATATTTTTAACTAACTTCCCGATTAGCTAGACATTTGAAACTTTTAGAATAACTCAGAACACGATGACAATGCATTTTTAAAAATACTTATAGCGAATTGTTTTGGGTGCCTGCTGCCTTCGGTAGCGTTTATATAATTCAATAGAAATTTTATTTAACTAACTTCTCGACTAGCTAGACATTTCAAACTTCTAGAATAGCTCAGAACATGATGACAATCAGAGCCTGATTAAGGGGGAAGCACACATTATCTCCGCTTTCACCGGAATATTTTTACAATTATTTTTTACTACATGTTATAGAAATTCCACGCTTTGACTAGGAAATATTTTTTTATAAAAAATGAACGGCGTAAAACAATCTAATTTACTCACCGTTATTAGACACCAGAATTCTTTTAAAATAATTTTTAATGAGAATTTTCTGTTTATTATAGGAGGAAAGTATTTGTTAAAAAATAACGGTGTAAGTATAAATAATGTGTATTTCCCCCTTAATCAGGCTCTGATGACAATGCATGCTTTTAATACTTTTAGCCAATTATTTCGAGTCCCCGCTGCCTTCGGTATCATTTATATGATTCAACGATTATATAACTTCCCGACTAGCTAGACATTTGAAACTTTTAGAATAGCTCAAAACATGATAACAATGCATTTTTTAATTTTTCGAACTTCAGTTTTCGATGGATTTTCACGATTTAGGATGTCCCAAGCCCGATTTGACTCTTTTTAAAAAATGTCTCTCTGCGTATGAGTGTGTATCACAAAATTTGTGGACGCTGCATCTCACCAACCAACGAACGAAATTTAACCAAAGTTGTATTTAGTTGGACCCTGACATAAATTGGTGCTGCTTAGATTTGAGGATCAATCGCTGAACAGGTAACGCTGCGATCCCATTTTCTTCTAAATTTTTAACATGACAGTTTTAACATGACAAAATTTCATATAAATGTACAGTCACCCAAGAAAAAAACGCCACCCCCCCACCTAATTTCGCCGTAAATTATCGTAGAAACATTTGACTGGTACCGATCGATTTGTAATAACATCTAGTTTATAACGGTATAGTTACATTTTGCCTGTGGGGTCGTCTACATATTAAAACTGGCATTAACTTCATTTTTTTCAATAGCAACCCCTATTTTTGACTTCATATTCAGATTTCTGAGATCAAGGCGATTCGAAAAACATACCTACTTATGTACCTTAAATCAATTTTAAATAGAGTTACACGTGAAAATGTATTAGGGGTCCGTCTATATATTTAGAATATATAAATCATGATCTACCACCCATTACACATTATTTATTAAGTCTCACACCGGAAAAAAGTTTAAGAAATGTTAATTATAAAATAAAAAAAAATGACTAATTCACAGAACTTTCTGAGTTAGTTTATGAATTAAAAGATTTTTATTGGTATCTATTGATTAAACATCAGGTAGTTCACTTCATACGAAGAAAATTAAATAGCTTGATATTAAAATATCTATCAAAAGAGAAAAAAAAAAGGTGAATGGTTTTAAATTTGTTTGAAAATTCAAAATTATTTTAACTCAAGCTGCCGTATAATTGTCTGAAACGGCGGCACTCAACCTGGTTCCCACGGCCGTTTCACAGTGACATTGGGAGTTTGTTCTGATACTGCAGTACTTTCATTTTCTTTAATTTAATTGACTTTTTAAAAATATTAAAACAGATTTTTTTTATTTTTTTTATTAATTATTTTTTTTCATGACATTATTAAAAACTTTTACATAAATCTCCACGATATTCTTTTGCTTTTATATTTTATAATGTGTAAAAAATTAATATGCAAAATAATAAATCCTACTACTTAATGGGATGTTCTAAAATTCTACTCTTTAACACAGATACCGAAGTGGACGGTGGGTGTAGAAAGGCTGACTACCCTTAATCTAAATCTTCACTTGAAAAGGTCAAAATGTTACATAACTCTTTTTTCTTAAGGAAAAAATAAGATAAGGAGGAGGAGGAAAGATCAAAACGAATAGAAAGCATATTAAACGTTAATACCCTTTAAACACTGTAAAAGGGCGGGGTTTCGTATTGTGTGTCATTTGGGAGCTGTAGAGTGCCAGAAAATTACTTTATGTAATAAACTTTTCATTTAAAGGGTATTTAAAGCAGCATTATGTTTAATACATAGACTATTCAGAAAAAAAGTACCATTCATCTGGTTCATGAAAAATAAAGAACATTTTCTGGCATTGCTCTATGTATATACATTCTTGTCAACCTAACCCGGAAGATTACTGGTCCCGCCCCTTTCCGTACATTTTTTTCACATCAGTCTTTTTAGCGCCATGTCAGCCATCGGTGGCTGACACTGATCTTTCCATTTAGGCCAAGTCAGCCGGCAGTGTAAAATATGATATAAAACTACAGAACTTACATAGTTTTAAGTAATTACTGACACTTTATTTAAAATTTACTTCATGTTTTTTTTTTTTATAGGATTTTTATAGGATTATATCGTTAAGGCCTAATGGGGTTTATTGAAACTCGATAAACATAACACGCTTCTAAGCAGCACGTGTGGCCTGAATGGGATTCCCATAAGAATTCGCGTGGCGCTCAATGAGTTAATCGTAAATGTATTTGAAGTTAATTACTCTAAAAATTAAATTGTGTACACACAGGGGCGGGAACTAACAATGTTACGGGTTAGGTTGGCAAGTATGCATATATATTTTGCTTGAATTATAAAAATTTATAACACATTTTCTTCTTTTTTTTAGTATTTTGTGTTTATATGTCTCATTAAAAATAAATACAATATTCATATATAAACATCTCTATACAGTAATGTATATAAACATAGTGATTAAAGAAGTTTTGTTGATATTATATAATTATTCTTCTATCTGTATAGTATATTAACATAAATATATTTTGTAAATTTCGCAGCATCGAAAAACAGCAACAAAGCTTCCATATCAAAGCTTAATGTAAATAGGACGTAAGCGTACTGTAGCTAGTGTTGAAGTTTGAAAAAAAAAAAAAAAAAAAAAAAAAAAAGAATAACAGTGGGCTAAAAATACCCCGGAATAAATTAAAATGTTGTTTATTCTGGTTTTAATCAGGTGATATCACTCGTGCTAAATAGCTGGATCCGCCCTCTCTTAAGCTCAGGTTCAGCTCATCATTAAAATATTGTTTTTAATATCTGCCGCACCAAAATGTTCAAAACACAAATGCCAATTTTCATATATTTTGAATTCTTCCCGTTTCAACTTTAAAAGCATTTAGATTAATTAATTTTATTTTGAATTTTTAAATTTAGACTTTTAAAGTCTTTTAAATGAAATTTCAGGATTCTGTAAGATCAATATCTATATATTTGAAAGTAATAAGACAATTCCTTTGTTTTAAATTTTTATTCCATAATAACTGTGACTTTGATTTCGTGATTAGGAAATTGAAAATAAATACTGTTGAGCTATGTTCCAATAATAGATCTTATAAACTTAAAAAAATATATATAAATAATAAACCAATTTTTCACTATTTGATTCTGTATTAAAAAACATTTAATAGAAATTTGATATTTTATTATGTTACATTATGGGATAAATTTTAAATAACACAAAGCTTACAAACGGTACAGTAACCAAATGCAAATATGTCACAACAAAATTTAAACAGAAAATTCATGGTAAAAAATCTTTTTAAAATTATTAAATATTCATAATAATAATAATTAAACGGTTGTCGAATGCATAATTGCTGTTTCATGCAATCAGTTTCGCTGTACCGTGTTTTCTAAAACATGATATTTACCTAGAGGTGTACGTACTCTTGAATATTGAAATGCGAAAAAAAGTGTAACAGGGTTAAAATAGAATTTTAGCAGCGAAAAACTAGAAAAAGATATTTAATACTTATGAAGAAAGACTTAACATATTAGGATCGGATATATTCCTCTCTTGCACCGTAAGCCACGCCTTTTCACAATTTTTCTAAAACTTTATAATATAAAACAAAATAATTTTGCATATTTGTAATTAAATCATTTAAGTTTTGTCTTCAATAATCGATGTAGTAAATACCATTGTGATTTATGCATACCAGCGTCACATATAAAGTCAAATAGGAATATGCAAATTAGTCTTTTTTTTTAAATAGTGTTTCAGCGAATCAGAGGCGGGGCTTCTTTTCTTTTGAAATTCTTTCACAATCCCTGACCTACATTGTGATAACTTTAGAAAAATGTGCCAATTTGTATAATAAACATCGAAATATTGCTTAGGAAACATAAAAAAAATAACATAAAGGTAAATTAAAATAGTTTTCCGTCAAATTATATACAAACATTTACTTATAGAGGATACAGATTATAACAAGTGACGGCCCCCTAACAGGAATAAAAAGTGAAATATCACTGTAACTCAAAAAATAATGTTAGGAACGAGCTGTAAATTTGGAAACCCATGTTTTTGATGATGCCCGTTCTATTCGTGCAAAAATTAACATAGGTCATAATTCATAATTTTTTCAAATATGAATTTATTAATAATTTTCATAATTCAAAAAATGTTTTTTTAGCAAAAATTTGCATGGAATATGTTTGGGTCACTTCATTCTAACGAATAAAAAAAACAGAATTTAAATATCATAATTATTTCGGAAGATATGATTTAATGTTTGTCACATTCATTTAACATTAGCATCCCCAAACTTTGACAGCTTATAACTCTATGAAAAATTGAGCGAAATATATAAACTATACCATTTTCCGTGATGATTTGATCCAAAGAATTCAAATAAATTATAAAAAATGGGGGTTACCATTGAAAAAAATGAAGTTGATGTCAGTTTTAATATGTAGACGACCCCCTAAGTAAAATCTAACTATAACATTATAAACTAGACGTTATTACAAACTGATTGGTACCAGTCGCATGTTTCTACGATAATTTACGGCAAAATTAGGTGGGGGGGTGGCGTTTTTTTTGGGGTGACTGTACATAATGAGTTGTTTTTAACGTGTGATTGTAAAATTGATAGGAATTATTGATAATAGGAGTAGTAAACTAGAGAAAAAGTCTGTGCATATGGGAGCATCGCTTCCCCTGTGGGAAGAATATCCTCCGTGACGTGTAAATTTTCAATATGTGTATTTTTCAAAAGATCGCGTCATCATTTTTAAAACGAATGGTTGAATCATAGACAAGTGATAATTTAAAGCAAAAAGTTCGAACGAAAAAAAAATTCTGATATTGGCAAAAATTTCACTTTTTTTCATCACTTAGTGACATATTATTTTGTCAGATAAAAATCATCTGCGGAATAATCTGCGGAAAATAAATTATTTAATAATTTGTATTGCATGAATTTTGTGTAAAAGTATACAGAAGAAAGTCTTGTGGTAGCCACATCACACTAGTTTTATACATGCTTTGTTGATAAAAAAGTAATTTATTCTCTTTTTTTTTTTTTTTTTTTGTCTGTGTGTTTGGGGGAAAAATTTTGAAAAAAACGTTATTTTGGGGAAAAATAAAATTTATTTTGGAGAAATTTTCAAATTCCTATCTGGCAACACTGTGGCCAATAGATGAAAATCATTCAATTCGTAGTGTCGCCAGATGGAGGGATTTTCAGCTCTGATTTCGCGTAGGGGGGGATTTTTCTATTATCTAATAAAAGTTATAAAGTTCTCTTTGAAAACGCAAAATGTTTTAAACTTATCTGTAAAAATGTTGCTTACAATACTGAACCATTTCTGAAACATTATTTTATTACAGATTGATGCGAAGTGAAACATCTCAGAGTTGCCAACATCTGTAATTTATTCCAGTGTATTATTAGTACCACCCTCTTTTTTGTACTTCTACTACCTTTTTATAAGAGTAGTTTTCTTCCTATTTAATCTTAGTTACATACTGGGGAAAATTACTTAAGAAAATAAGTAAGGGAGAAAAAAATTACATTACAATGATTGTTCCGGCATAAATTATAATAGTTGGAAAATTTGCATATTTTTAATATGTCCTCCCTTCTATTATTACTACTATTACTATTCCGAAATGGTAAATTTATTATATAATTTTAATAAAAAATATAACATATTTATTTTATATTTGGATATCATTAACATCAAAGTTTTAAAATAAATTGGACAATAAGTCATGTACATTTTAAAATTAAATTTCCTCGAAATTGCAATTGTTTTCATCAGCAATTGTCAAGTTATTTGTATACACCCACCTCTCAAATAAAATATATTGTGCAGTACAAAATCTTAATGGTAAATATATTACATTGATCTAAAAGTGTATTTTATTTTGTTTTACGTCAGAATGCGTTGTCATGTTTTCCTTTCTGTAAATTAACCTTTTTATTTCTCTTTGATATGCTCACACCACCCATTTCGTGTAGCCACACCCCCCTAAGGAGTCAGAGTACATATCAAGTCGATATTTGCTGGTTTAACATTGATTATTCATTACAAAATTAAATTTATTAGTCAAGTTTGATGTGAAAACATGTCAAAGGAGATTAGTTGTTTGATTTAATAAATTAATAGAATACAGAGCTAACAGTATTAAATTTAAACAAATTATAGAAACATAGTCCATTTTATTTACTGTGTTTTCACGAATATACATTTGTATACATAAATTAGGTACTTTATTTGTTCGTTTGTTTTAACAATCAACATATGTATATATTAATAAGAACCGATCTTTTATTTATTTATTTATTTATTTTAAATGCTAGAAATATTAAAATAATAATAATAATATGACTTTATATAATTTCTATTAATTGTTTTGAATAGTAGGGTAAAAATATTTTAACGTGCGGAATGTAGGGATTTTTTCTTCATTTAGTAAGGAGAATTTAAATTTTCATCTGGCAACCAGGGGCGTAGCGTGAAAATTTGATTGGGGGGGGGGGAGACCCGACGTTTGGCGCCCTTTCGTATTCCTAATCTGAAAATGCCACCCACATACTTTCAAGAGTGTTGCCATCTTTGGGATCGAGGGCAATATCAGTTAAACCTGCCCCCCCCCCCCTCCCTCCTTCGAGGCATATTTCTAAAAATCTGCCAAGAAAAAAAAGCTGCTCTTTTTTTTTCTCCATTTAGCAGCTTTTTTTTTTTTTTTTTTTTTTAATACATCTTTGGAGCATTCTAAATTTTTTCAGCGAATCTGTATACGTATTAATACGCAGACATGAAATTTCTCTTACATTTTTAGCCTACTTTCAATAAAAGGAAGGGCTTACAAGTAGTATCGTTCGAAAGATATGGTTAATGTGCTTTGCAGAAATATATACATATATATATTCTCGTATGAGACTAAGCAAAAGTATCTTTCTTAGGACAACCAGAGTATTGGTTTGAGATAAAGTAGAACAATTGAAAAAGAGTTTTCCCCCTTTTTCCAACAAGTTTAAAAGATACTACATTATAATTCAGGTAAAACATAAAACTTTCAAAATAAATTTTAAGAAATGAAAGTAGTAACTGTTGCTAAGGAATGCAACTTTATATTTTTAGAGTGGACATTACCTAATCTCACCGACAGCCGTGGCCCATGTTACTCTGTGGGAAAGTTTGATTACTTGTTACATAATGTATATTTAAATTCTGTTTTCACATTCAGAAAATTTACAATCGTTTATTTATTAATTTATTTATTTTTTTATTTTTAATGCAATTCTAAGTTCAAAAATCCGAATTTTCAATATGTGCATTTTTCTCTTTCTATCTATCTTTCTTTTTTCTTTTTTTTTTTTTTAACCGCAAAATGAAATACAGTAAAACCTCTCTAAGTTGGACACCTTTGGTTCCAAGAAAAAGTGTCCAACTTAGAGAGGTGTCCAACTTATAAGGGTGCTTACATTTCTTGATTTAATTAAACTGTATCTATGCATGCTTTTTAACTTTTAATCACATCTACATATAATATAATTAAGTATCCTCAACTTATATACAAAAAATAATTAATTTTCCGATTTAAAATTCAAATTTAAATTGTTATGTTGTGGCCATTATAATACTTTCTTCTATAATTTTTTATATAATAGTGCTACCTACCAGTTAACATGCAAGAAAATTTAATCAATATAGCTTCTCACAATAAAGATTTTGCACATGCATTTTGGTGCAATTTTATCCAATAGACGCTGAGATAGTCATGTGGAAAATCAAACAATGTGAGTAAAAGTAGCACCACCTGTATGCTGATCCACACCCAAATTAAGCTGATATTCATTTTCATAACGACCATCTCACATATGAAGTTTGGTGAATTTATTCACTCTAGAAACTGAGATATAGTTTTCCGGTGAATGGGGAAAACTGAAGCATAGCAGCAACACCTGTCAGCTTATATGCACTCAAATTGAATCAGCGTCGTTTTTCACAACAGACCTCTCTCATATTAAGTTTAGTGCAATTATACACTCAAGTTATATACTTGGTAGGAAAAATAAAAGGAGTAAATGAAGAGGAACTCTACCAACCGCAACCAAAATGTATTTTCTAATGCCAATTTTTAAACAGTATGCCTGTAAACTCTCTGTGGAATACTTAAAAAAAAAAAAAAAAAAAAAAAAATGCAAGGATAATTTATGCAATTTAATAAAAAGAAAGATTCTTTCCTTATGCACTAAATTGCAGTAATTTGTGAATGTTTCAACTGAAGAAAATATGTATTTTTTATAAGACAGAGGTAAATATATTGTGACAAGAAACATCGTTTTATATATATCTATATATATAAAAGAGCAGAGTCTGTCTGTGTGTGTGTGTGTGTGTTCGCTATAGAATCCTAGGCCGTTTCACCGAGCGGGACCAAATTTGGCATGGTTAATGTTTACGACCCGAGAAAGACAACGCCGCAAGCGATTTTAAAAAATTCGCCCCCCAAGGGGGGGAGGGGGGGCAAAACGTAATTTCACAAAATCCTCCATATCTCAAACAAAAAAACAGATATCCGTAAAATTTTTGCTTTTAAATATAGCTAATACAAATGTCTAAAAATTGGTTTCTGGAATTTTTGAAATTCGGTCCCCAAGGGGGGCGGGGGGGGGCAAAACGTGATTTCACATGCGTAAGGGGGGGCTATGGGGCAAAAACAAATAGAAATACAGTTAGGCCGTTCAAAATTGGTACCGATAGGTTTAAGAGGCCTGCAAGTCAAATGGGGATATTTTCGATTGTGTAAAGTTATTAGGAGGGGCGAGAAGGGGGGAGGGGAGGAGGGGGCAAAAAAATAAAAATAGTGTCAGATCGTTGAAAATTGGTACATAGAGGTTTCCGATACTTACAAATCGATTGCGGATAATTTTGAATTTGTAAAATTATTAGGAGGGGCGGGTAGGGGGGTGGGTCGGTAAGGGGGGGCTCTGGGGCAAAAACAAATAGAAATAGAGTTAGGCCGTTCAAAATTGGTACAGATAGGTTTAAAAGGCCTGCAAGTCGAATGGGGATATTTTCGATTGTGTAAAGTTATTAGGAGGGGCGAGTAGAGGGGGAGGGGAGGGGGGGGCAAAAAAAATAAAAATAGTGTCAGATCGTTCAAAATTGGTACATAGACGTTTTCGATACTTACAAATCGATTGCGGATATTTTTGAATTTGTAAAATTATTAGGAGGGGCGGGTAGGGGGTGGGGCAGTAAGGGGGGCTATGGGGCAAAAACAAATAGAAATACAGTTAGGCCGTTCAAAATTGGTACAGATAGGTTTAAGAGGCCTGCGAGTCGAATGGGGATATTTTCGATTGTGTAAAGTTATTAGGATGTGCGAGAAGGGGGGGAGGGGGGGGGGCAAAAATATAAAAATAATGTCAGATCTTTCAAAATTGGTACATAGAGGTTTTCGATACTTACAAATCGATTGCGGATATTTTTGAATTTGTAAAATTATTAGGAGAGGCGGGTAAGGGGGTGGGGCAGTAAGGGGGGCTATGGGGCAAAAACAAATAGAAATACAGTTAGGCCGTTCAAAATTGGTACAGATAGGTTTAAGAGGCCTGCAAGTCAAATGGGGATATTTTCGATTGTGTAAAGTTATTAGGAGGGGCGAGAAGGGGGGAGGGGAGGGGGGGGCAAAAAAATAAAAATAGTGTCAGATCGTTGAAAATTGGTACATAGAGGTTTCCGATACTTACAAATCGATTGCGGATGATTTTGAATTTGTAAAATTATTAGGAGGGGCGGGTAGGGGGTGGGGCGGTAAGGGGGGCTATGGGGCAAAAACAAATAGAAATACAGTTAGGCCGTTCAAAATTGGTACAGATAGGTTGAAGAGGCCTGCATGTCGAATGGGGATATTTTCGAAAGTGTGAAGTTATTAGGAGGGGCGAGAAGGGGGAGGGGAGAGGGGGGACAAAAAATAAAAATACAGTTAGATCGTTCAAAATTGGTATATAGAGGTTTTCGATACTTACAAATCGATTGCGGATATATTCGAATTTGTAAAATTATTAGGGCGCTCATATATATGCATTCGCGCGTGCGCATCGCGCACGGGTCTACACTGCCGAAGGCAGTGGGGACCCGGTGCGACATTTTTCCCGATGAGAGTTTTTTTTTTCTTTTTTTTTCACATGATAAAAAATTCATTAATTATAATGATTCATTTAAAAATAGTGACCAGCGAAGCGGGCGTAGCCTGCTAGTATATATATATATTTACAGTTTTTTCTGCAAGAAATAAGTAAAATTTCTAAAAAAAGAAGTGAAAAAATAGAAGTTTTATTTCTTTTTTTTTTTCTGTCTCATCGGGTAAAAGTGTCCAACTTAGGACAGTATTTAACTGTCCAAATTCCAAGTTAAAGGGGTGTCCAACTTATAGAGGTTGGACATAATGTTAATCCTATGGATGCATTCCGTTCCGAGAAAAAGTGTCCAACTTAAAGGGTTGTCCAACTTGAGCGGTTTCACTGTATTAAAAATGTATCAATTTTTGGAAAATGAGTAAGAAAAACATAAGCCTTACACATTTGTTCTGATCCGTCTAGTCTTTCGAAAGAAATTAATTACTTAAAATCTCTTGCGCTTTCTCGAGGCTATAATCCCTCTATTATTAATAAAGCTTTATATAAATTCAAGAATCCTAAACGTTCTGATACCAAATTGAACGATCACAGTCTCATTCCAGTTGTTTTACCTTTTTATTTATCACTTTCTTTTAAAATTTCTAAAATTCTCTCATTGTTTGGTTTTAAAGTCATTTAGAAACCTGTCAACAAAATTAAATTATCATCTCTTAAAGATCCCATTCCTACTGAAAACCGTTCTGGCATTTATTTAGTCCTATGTTCGTCATGCAATTTAGTTTATATTGATCAAAGAAGAAGGCGTTCGAAATATAGGATAAATGAGCACCGTCAAAATGTTCGTAATGAAGAGATCTCTAAATCTTCTATTGCTTCCCACTACTGGGCTCATGGTCATCGTTTTGATTTTTCTAAAACGAACATAATTTCATCTACTGTCTTCTCTTCCCATTTGAATATCCATGAAGTTTTTTACATATTTAAAAATTCGAAAAATCTTGTTAATGATATTTGTTCCACTCTGTTCTTGTCTGGTGCTATGAAATTACTCACATAAGTTCGATTTTCGTTTAATTTTGATATTTTTTAAATTTTTAGATTTTGTTACATTGTTTAATTTACTTATTTATTTATTTTCTTCTTTTATCTCATAATTCTGTAGTGCTGATTCTAGGCTAATTTGGCAGGGTGCCCTTTCAAACAGTTTTTAGCACCCTGTGGCCCTTTTTCAACATATTTTAGCACCCTGTGGCCCTTTTTCAACATATTTTAGCACCTGGCGGCCCTTTTAAAAACATTTTGATACCAAAGTAGCCTTTTCTAACATTTTAAATGTTTAGAGGCCTTTAGATTCCCCCCCCCTGACTTTTAAACTTTCTTAGCAATAGTTCTGCAGCATTCCTGGAATAACAAATGCATACAGCCTATATATATATATATATATACAAGGAAAATTAGTAATTTACTTTTGTTACGTACATAAATCATAATATAGAACACTGCAAATTATGCAAATAATGGCCCTTTTTATTGAATTCCCCCAGACGGCCCTTTTATTTTAGAGTCAGCGCTATTCTCCTCACACCAGTATTTATGTTTACATTCATCTGTATATATTCTTGCTGTTCACTTAAAACGGTTTTGTGTGTTGCCGCTTTGACAGCAGCACTTGTGCCTACTTTTTTCGCCTGACGAAGGATCGTGTGTTCTTTCGACCCGAAACAATTATTACAAGTTTATTGCATTTTATGGTGTTTAATTAAAGCTTTGTAATTATTGCTTTTAAACGCCAGCTCTGTGGTGTTTTCTTATTATGAAATTAGGAATTGTTCACTCTTAAGGGGAAAAAAATCAGTAATTTATTTATTATTGTTATTTTATATATTTAAACCAATTAAAAAACGTTTTTCTTTTTTCCCCATATCGTGTGAAAAATATTTTAAGAAATGTAGTAGCCATTGCTAAGGAATGCGACACAAGTACCGCATGCCTTTTTGTGAAAGAACAAACTAAAAAAAAAGTCCCGTTGTCAAAAATTATTTTTTTTTTTTTTTTTTTTTTTTTTTTTTTTGGTACAGAAATTTATATCTTACTTAGGTGTTGGTGTCGGTGCTTGGGAAAAAGGCCGACTGACTGCTCTAGGGTCCTAGGCCTGAGGGGGAGTGCCTTCTGTGGAGGTCTTTCTAAGGGGTCCTAGCCCATATTTACACAAGTTTCGGAGAAAACCATGGATAATTCCTAACAGCTAGGCTGACAAGCGCGACCTGGGATCGTACCCGGCACCTCACGTCTATCAGCTTGACAGAAATATTGCAGATTCAATAATCGAGCCAATTGAAGACCATCATGAAAGTCAGTCTCTGGTGCACGTAAACTCTGTTGTGGCTGCAATGTCCTCCATGCTCCGTGCAAATAATACCTCTGGGGGGATACTGAAGCGGGGGAGCCATCCCTCCCGCAGATGATAAAAATTGTGATGGCTTGTCTTCAGACTGCAACTGGAACGAATCCCAAATCGTTGCCAATTGCCCAATATGTGCCTATTAATGTAGTGTTAAATCAGCTTCGTCGCGCTATTTCATGTCAAGAAACACTAGTTGAATTCTATAGACTTATAAATATTTCAAAACCCGTAAGCGATGAAACTAAAATAAAAAATTTGCTTAAAGGAACACTTAGAATCGAAAATTGCTAGTGAGAAATCGTTATAACCAAATCAAACCTCATAATTTCGTTTTTATACAATAGCCATAACGTACAATAAACTGCTTTTTTTACGAGCTAAGGTCTTGAAAAATCGTAATTTTAAGTTTTTGGAGGTGAAAAAGCGATTGCGCATACATAAGAGTCAGTTGTAAGTATCTGAAATGGGAGAAGGGCGCCGCAGTCGCCACAGAGCGCGAATTTACTAAGGTCAGAATTTTCAAGGGTCGTTGCATGGTAAGCGAACATGCTGTTGTAGGTGCCTGAACAGGGAAGGGCGCCGCTCAACTGGAGTTTGCTGCTAACTTATTTTTAAAGGGTCCTGAATACGATCAAAGTTTTCAGCAGTCTTTTGCACGGTAAGCGAACAGACTATTGTAAGTGTTTGAAATGGGAAATCATGCCATAGGCGCCCCCAAACAGGAATTTGTTATAATCAAATTTCTTTAAGGGTCGTGAATACGAAGAGAATTTTCAAGGATTGTTAGCACAGTACGAAAACAGGCTGTTATACACGTTTAAAAAGGCTATTTTAGGCGTCTAATTAAGAGGGCGCCACCTAACGGGAGTTTGCTACAGTCAAACATTTTAATGCAAACTTTTTTTGCTGGTCGATGAACCAGTTGGTCGCCGAAGGCAGCTTCTGATGCATAAAAATCTTAAGTGTTTTGGGTAACTAACGATAATCAACAAAATTATGATCCACTTTCAAATGAACAGAAAACCTCATTATACCTTTGTAGATGCCTGAACAGGGAAGGGCGCCGCTCAGCTGGAGTTTGCTACTAACTTATTCTTAAAGGGTCCCGAATACGATTAGAATTTTCAACAGTCTTTTGTACGGTAAGCGAACAGGAGGTGAACAAAACGGGAAATCATGCCATAGACGCCCCAAAACAGGAATTTGTTATGATCAGATTTTTTTAAGCGTCATGAATACGATGAGAATTTTCAAGGGTCGTTTGCACGGTAGGAAAAAGGGCTGTTTTAGGCGTCTAACTAGTTTAAAGGGCGCCGCAGGCACCACCTAACGGGAGTTTGCTACAGTCAGACATTTTAACGCAAACTTTTTTTGCTGGTCGGTGAACCAATTGGTCAGTTTGTGATACATAAAATTCTTAAGTGTTTTTGTTAACTAACGGTAATTAACAAAATTATGATCCACTTTCAAACAAACTTTAAGTCGCAAAACAGCACCCTCAGAAACTTCAATATGCCGCCCTATTATTTGAAACATTGGGGTGGGGGGGGAGTCCCCCCTGCCCCCCCCCCTCAAGCTACGCCCCTGCTGGCAACCCTGTATACAATATAATGATACTCTTTCTGATCAAAGTATTTGTATCCATAGTATATTCAAAGTACAAAGATGAATATTGGGTACATTCTTAAGAAATAAATAACATATAATCTTGACAGTCGAGAACATTGCATCCGTTACTCATAGTATGTTTTAGATTTAAAAATTTCATTGAATAGATTCTGATGTTATAATATAAAATTTCTATTTATGAGAGATTCAGATAATATATTTTAATGTGTGTATAATTTGACTATTATAGGTTTATTTTATTTTATTTTGTTCTTAAAAAAATATCTCGCAATGACTGATTCTTTTACGTAAATAAAATATATTTCATTAAAAAGATAAATTGATTATATATAGCATATAAAAATTAAACTTCAAACTCAACAAACTGTCATAGATTTTATCATGTTTCTTAATCTAACGTATCCACTCTCATTCAGTTTTCTTCATTCTTCTAAAAAAAATTTGAAAGATATATTTTGAAAAGAAAAAAAAAATAAAAATACGCATTCATTTAGAGTTCCCTGTTAAATTGTGTTGACAAAATTGAAAGAGAAATTAAGAAAGAGAAAATGGACTATATCCTTGATGAAATAAAATGCTGAGGGAAAATAATATGTTGGGCTTTTCAAAAATTGTTGAGTGAATTACATTCCTTTTTTATAGATTGTTACTTACGAATTTTATTTGAATAAAAGTCTGTAAACAAACTGGTTTGCCAACAGTGGACATCAAAAACTATTATTTTGAAATTTTAGAAGGTCTAATAAAATAAAATTACTTTGATACTAGATGCTAAATTTACGAAAAGAAAGAAAAAAAACCTCGATGAGAATTCTTTAAGAATTAATTTAATTTAATTTAAAAAAAAAAAAAATTAATTCCGAATAAATATTTTCTCTTTATTAAACTGGAACTTTATTAAACTGGAATGTTACTAAAATAATTAATGGCATTTTCTCAGAACACTATTTCGCATTTTGATAACATTTTAGACATTTCATTGTCAAGACCAATTAATTAAATAAATAACAGCTTTATTTAAAATGTCAAGTTCGTCTGTTTACTAATTTTAATTTAAATCATTTTCTTGATACGAAAATAAAATATAGGGTTAGAAAATGTGAACTATGATAGAGGGCAACACAGAAAGCCTCAAGCTTATTTATTAGGAGATAAGATCACTTAATTAATTCTGACAATTATTAATAAGCGAAATCATGACAAGAATGAGAAAACAGAGCAAAGTGTGCAGTAATTAAAATATGTGATTGAAGTGTTTATACATACTTGCCAATATATTAATTAATATTCCGTAGTATTGTTAGCCCCGCCTTCTTTTTCACACCAGAATCTTTTTAGAGAATTTTTCTTCTTTTTTAATGGGAACTGAATTTGAAGAATATTACTCTAAAAATTAACTGGTGTGAAAAAAAGGGCGGGACTAACAACACTACGGAATATTAATTAGGATATTGGCAAGTATGGTTTATAACTCAAGTTCGAATCAAATAAGATGAAATCGGTTCAGGTTTAAAAATGGCTATAAAAATTTATTTAACTGTATCAATAACTATTGATACATTTAAAATTAAACGTATGCAGGCGAAAAGTTAACTCGAAACACATAACTGCCAACTGTTCCTACTTTTAAATACTAGCCTCATTTTTTTTTTTTTTACCTTTTTAGAAGTTTTCCTTGATTAAATAAAATCAAAATTTCTTTAAAAAAAATTAGTACCCAAAAAGTGGAACGGTTGGCAATGCAAAGTTATGGTAAAATGTCTAATTGGACGTGAATATTTTTCCATAAAGAACAGAGATCCGTCTTACACCGAGAAAAAATTATGTCACTGACATCTAGAATCTAAATTGTGGCTCTGGTAAATATAGTTCCATGTTATCCTTATAAATCCTAGTTCCCTTTTCTGGCGAGTTCTAAAAACCTCTACTAGAATTCTAGAGCGTTTTCCTATATTGTCTGGGTAATCTCATCTGAAAATCTCTGTAAATAAATGCGAACACAAGAGGGGAGTTTTAGTTACTAAAATTTGGTTTTATAACCCGATTCTAGAAAATCAAGCAAGAATTTCTCGCAGTACAAAAGATTCATAATATTCATAATATTGTTTCGCCATGTAGAGAAGTGTAGACTAGAAATTCTCGATCGTTTCGTCTATCCAGGATATTTGTTTGCCTCATATGCATAACTAGGAAATCTATATTTCTAGTTTAGATATTTAGAAAATGGCAAACCTATTCGTTCTAGATGAAAGCGATTTATATATATATATACATGTATTATTTTTTTTTTTTATTTATTATTATTATTTTTTTTTCCCCCTTTGAAAGAGAAAAATACATATAAAAATTAAAATAGAAAAAAAAAAAAAAAGGAATATTTTCTTTGTTAAATTGAGTCATGAGAGAAAAAAAAGAAAAGAAAACGTAGAAGAAAACTATCTTGAGCTTTTCAGGAATTGTTGAGCAAATTGCTTGGGGGGGGGGGGGGGGAGAATGTTTATTTTATTTAAATAAAACAGAATTTTTATGGGCCGTATTTTTTTTTTTTTTTTTTCTTGAATCTTCCACCACTATATTTATTTCCCGAATACTTAAGGGGAAAATTGCGAGACAAATATAGTGGGGGGGAAGATCCAAAGATAAGAAGGTGGTACCGTCGCAACCCTGTAAAAAGAAGCTGTAAACAAACTGGTTTGCCAACACTGAACGTCTAAAATTGTTATTATTGAAATTTTAGCATTTTCAGCTATACTAGAGGTTCATTTACGAAAAAAAAGAAAGAAAGAAACCTCAATGCGAATTCTTTGAGAAATAATGAAATTGATTTAGAAAAGACAATTTTTATTTAGATTTCAATTCCTATAATAAACATTTTCATTCATTTGATTTTCAACTCCTAATGAAATTGAATAAGCTGCTGATATAATTAATCATTATTTCGTATTTTGATGACCTTTAACCAATTTCATTCGTCAAGATTCATTAATTAAACATATAAATGCTTATTTCATGTGTCAAATTCCTCCATTTATGAATATTAATTTAAGTCATTTACTTGATACGAAAACATAAAATAAGTACATTAGGGTAACAAGATGTAAATTGTGATGGAGGGCTAGACTGAAAACCTCTAAAATATTTAATAAGTAAAATCACTTTATTTTTATTATGATTAACACTTTCATGTCCGCTGACGTAGATTCGCGTCATTTGAAAATCTGTAACTCCACCAGTAGGCGTTTCTCTCCTAGTTTGTATGTAATTTATTTCTTAAGAATGTATCCAATATTTATATTTGTACTTTCAGTATACTATGGATACAGGATACAAATACTTTGATCAGAAAGAGTATCATTATAATGTATATTAATTTGTAATACAAATATGAATACAGAAAATTTTGTTTTGAAGTATTGTAACTTGGAAGAATATCGCCCAAAGGCAGAACTTACTGTCAAAAAGGCAAAAGCATGCGGTCGCGAAAGTGTTAATAAAAAAGGAAAAAGATAAGACTGAGAAAACGAAACAGGGAATACATAAATTTTTATAACTGAAATATTCATACTTCAAATCGGAATCTTATAGCATAATATTGCTTTAAGTACAGAAAAAGTTTGACGACACTTTTTTTTAACTATGTAAGTAAATTTAACTACATTTAAAATGAATTTCATACAAGTGATAAGTAAGCATCACATAAAATAGCATAATGCACAGTTATGGTGAGATATTTAATTGGATGCGAAGTCACATCATGTAATGATGTATACGGAGGTATTGCATGATAAAGAAAAAATGAAATAATTATATTTCTCCATCAAATATGTCGTGTCATAATAAACTCAATACTAAAAAGACCTGCAATCAACCCAGTTTCAAATAATGTGAAGAAAGTAAGATCCTTAAGGGGTAACGTTTTAATAACGGATATAGCAGAACTCCAACATTGATTCCTCACTTAAAACTAAAACCTCTTCTGAAATCCCATGGTGAAGAGTGACAACTGCTGTCACAGCCCCTCTCTAAAGGAAAACATATTGCAAAACACTTTTTCAGTTAAAACCCTTTCAGGAGCAGTGGTATATATTTTATACCACCTAATTTCAGTTCTTAACTTCAAAAATTCGTCCCAGAAATTTTTATAAAATTTTACTTTTTTACCTTATGCAAAAATATTAATTTATTACTTTTCTTTTAATCTTGCTTTCAAGCTGTGGTGGCACTTGATTTTAAAAGTTATGAAATTCATTATCCCTGAAAGGGTTAAGGAAATGAATCCATTGCCGTTGCACTTTTTATTAAAAGCAGACAGCACTGGCAAATTTTTTTATTCTTTAATTTCGTCGGCTAACGATGTCATGAAATGATTAACAACAAATATAAAGATGGTTAATATTTTATGAGGTGATAAAGGTGGTTAATAATTCTTGAGGATATAACAGTGATTAATGTGTTATGCATAGTCAATGTGAATGCATTTTTATTATTATTATTATTATTATTATTATTATCATCACTGATAAATATGTTTTTTTTTTTTATCTCGTAACTTAAAATTTAGCATCTTGAGGCACTTTTAATAATAGGTGCATAATTAGCACGAAGTGAATTAGTCATTTTCTATAAGCAACATGAGTCAAAAATAAAATGAATTTAATACTTGGTCAGTGACAAACAATCTTCCAGAAAATAGTCAAATCCTAAAGCATCATCTATTAAAGAAAATAGTAATAACATGTACGCGCATGTAAAAATATAGTAGTCGTTAATTATAATGTATTTTTCATTCGGATATTATTGTTGTTGTTGTTGTTTTGAAGGGAGAGACCCTCAGAGCATGGGGTTTTTAGCTGCAAGGCTTTACACCCCTATTAATCCTAAACAAGTTCGATGAAGATATCAATTGTGAGGAAACAAACTGGTTGCATCGTCAGTAAAGAACGTGTGGATAAGACGACGAAGCCAAAGTCAGAATCTGTCAGACTTGAGAATAAAAGACACCAACTGACGAGCTTGAGTAACTCCAGAGACGGCTAGATCGCATAAATCACTGAAGGAAATCGAAGAACCAAGGAGATTGAGATTGCTATACAAATCATGCCGAGCTGAGGCGTAGCGGCGACATGCTAGGAGGTAATGGTCGCATGTTTCTGGAACCTGACAGGTTGAGCAGAGAGGAGAGTCACTCATATGAAGCTTGTAGAGGAGAGCCCGGGTGGGGAGGGTTCGAGTCCGCAGGCGGCTGAGGAGGACTTCACTTCTCCTGGGCAGACAAAGTTTACGATGCTCCCAGCTTCTTTTGGTGAGGTGGGGGAAATCCACACTGTGATTCCCTAAGAGCCACTCTTGAACATCATCCCTTATATGAATGGTGTGAAGGTATCGACAGATGTCCTCTGGGGACACCTTGCTGAACGAGGATTGTGCAGAAACGGTGGACCGAGCAAGCATGTCGGCCATTTCATTCCCATGGATACCCATATGACCGGGCACCCAAACCACCTGAACCTTGTCCAGACGGCTGGCTACCATGACCAGCTTGCAGTAAACCCAGGTAATCACCACTGGCGAGCGATAGTTGATAGCCTGGAGGCTGGTGATCACAGATTTGCTGTCGGAGAAGATGATAAGCTTGCCCTTAAGAGGGGCATGGTCCAAGGCCAGACCAATCGCAAGAGTTTCAGCAGTAACGATAGAATTGATATTGTTTACTTGCTTTGAATGTCCACAGCGCAAAGACATGTCCCAAACAGCGATGCCAGTGCAAGAGCTAGTTTTGGAGGCATCAGTAGCCATTTGATGCCACTCGCCATGTAGAGAAGCATATTCCGTGAACGTCTGGTGAACGAGCTCCGGATGGAGAGACCTGCTCTGGAAGTCTAAAGTATCGATTAGGAGAGAAATGTTGTCACATAAAGGAAAGGGGGGCTGAATCCAAAACAACAAATCCTGACATTTCAGACCAATCTGACTAAGAATAACCCTTACGAGGGAACCAGGAGAGCCAGAGTCAAAATTCGAGGGATCCACCAAGTAGTGAATAGGCGAACTCGTACCTAAAGCAAAGTGGCGGATGAAAAAGCGTTCCCTATGGAGGTCTTGAAGGCTAGCCACAGTAAGCGAGTTGGCTTCCCGGCGAAGAACGGGGATAGGTGTCCACCGAGGGAGGCCCGTAGCCACCCTAAGCACAGCGTTCAAAAGGGGCTCTAACCTCTTCCTAGTGGAGGGACAAGCAAACGAATAGACATTACTACCAAAATACAGGGAACTGACAACAGTAGCATACGCGATTCTGAGAAGGTTTTTGGTGCCAACGCCCCGAGAAGTATGACTAATGCTCTTCAGAACGTTAAGTTTCTTCAAAGTCTTCTCACGGAGACGAGAGACGTGATTGCCCCACGTTAAACCCCGATCGAACAACAGACCAAGTATACGTAGGGAGACCACCCAGGGAATATCTTCCCCCTGCAGCCGAAGGTTAGAATCAGGCGAGATTTTCCTCCTGGAGAAAACAATCGCAGCACTTTTATGAGGGCTGAGACTCAACTTCCAGTAATTGCACCAGCGAACCAGATTATGAAGGGTATCCTGAATATCATGCATAATGTCTTCGAGGCAGGGGCCAGACGCGTAAGGAAAAGTATCATCCGCGTAAACAACAGCATTAACCCGAGAACCAATTGCTTCAAAGATATCACTCATATAGAAGGAGAAGAGTAAAGGAGACAGAACAGCCCCTTGCGGGACCCCCACGAACGACGAGACTGGGGCAGACAAAGTTCCCAACCACCTAACCTGGATAGCACGTTGCATGAAGGAATGGCACCATTTCGTGAGATGGCCATCAACGCCCGCTGACAGCATCTTAAAAGCCAGGCCGTCCGGCCATACAGAGTCGTAAGCAGAGGCAATATCCACCGAGACCAAGACACTAAACCACTTCTGCCGCCGAGCTGACGCCAGATCTGCATAGATTTTCGTCAAAGCAGGAGCACAGTCCCTAAAAGGAATAAACCCGTAGTGGTTCACATGGGAGACATCATTCTTGAGCACCCAAGGAATCATCCGCCGAAGAACCATCCGCTCAAAAACCTTCGAGAGAACAGAGGTGAGGGAGATTGGGCGATAGGAAGACGAGGAACTAGAATTTTTGCCCGGCTTCAAGATAGGAACGACAATGGCTTCCTTCCAGGACTTGGGAACTCGACCATCCAACCAGAGATTATTAAAGCAATCGAGAAGTCTGAGCAGACTGCTATTGTCGAGGCACTTTAGAAGTCGGAGGGAAATACCATCATTTCCAGGGGTGCGATGGGAAGACTTGTGCAAGGCGTGTTGAAGATCCGAGAGAGCAAAAGGCTTCCTAATGTTGCTATTCACGTTGGCGCTGAAGTCCAGCGGGATGTAGCAGTCGATAGAGGGGCGGACAAACGTGTGAGCAAAAGTATTAGCAGCAGCCAACCTACTGTCATTTGAGGTGCTAATGTAGTTATAGGACTCCTGGGGAGGATTCTTCCGGTTTTAAAGAGCTTTGAGAAGTTTGAAGATATCGCCAGACTTACCACTCCTTTTACAGACCTCGGACCAGTACATACGTTTAGCGTCCTTGATTTCTTTCTTGAGACGAGCAGCAAATTGCTTGTGTTGCATCCAGTAAGCCGAGCTTAGGTGCTTTCTTGCCAAGCGAAGGAACTTGCGTTTCTGCCCAAGAAGATAACTGCAGCGGCTATCCCACCAGGGAGTGCCAACACGGTCCAAGATCCTAATCCTTCGACTACTAACAGCAACCGACCTTTGACAAATGTTCACCACGTCGTCATAGGACGGAGAGTTACACTCCTGTAACTCCTTGTTAAGCTTAACGATAGCGGACCCCCAGTCACACCTTAACCTAACACTATGACACGGACGAGAGCCGGGCAGCCTATCGAAAGTAAGTTTGATTGGGCAGTGGTCACTATCAAAAGTATCAGAGTGGACCTGGACACAGGTATTCGAAAACAGGTCAGGTGAAACAAGAGAGAGATCAATTAAAGTGGAAGATCCCCCCGGAGAAACATTGGTAGGAACGGAGGTATTAACAAGACAGATATTGTTGTTTATGATCCAGTCGATGACCCTCGAGCCCTGAGGAGAATCCCGACGGCCACCAAAACTCGTATGATAACTGTTGAAATCACCAACTATTACGAAAGAACTATTGCAAAGGTACAGAACCTGGTTAAACCAGTCATAGTCAAACCTGCTGGGAGGAGAATAAACGTTAAGAATTTGAAGCCTGAAACTAGATGACAGCTTAACTTCAACACCCAGGACCTCGTTGCCATGGGAAGAGCTAGGAAGTGAAAGAAGACGAGAGGAAAATTTGCGATTGACGGCAGTAATGAGACCACCACCGTGTTGAAGGTGCCTATCAGCCCGATAGACAACCTTCCCAGGAAGAGAAAAATCATGTGAAGAGCTCAGGAACGTTTCCTGGAGGCAAATAAAATCTGAACGAGAAAAGAACGAATGGTGGAGCCAAGCAGAGTTTGCTCGGACTCCACGAATATTCCAGTGAATTAAGGAGACTCCCATTAGAAAAACAAAAAGGAAAAGAAAAAAGGCCTCCGGCCAAAAAGTTTTTTTTTTTTTTTTTTTTTTTTTTTTTATCCCGGCGCTTGACCAAATGACGGTATCTCGCTAGGTGAATGCAGGGCGAGTTCTAGTTTTTTCTTTTTTAGTAACCTCTTTGCTTGAGATTCCGAACTGTCTGTTTCTGTAGATGAAGGGGTAACACCGTGAGCCGACGGACGGAGGGATAAAGTTAGGGTCTGGGTTAGGGATCCCAGCATTTGTTGAAACGTTTGAAGTTGGGAAGCCATAAGTTGTTGCACCAGTTCTATCATAGACGATGTCAGAGCTTTCAAGGAAGCTTCTAGATCCGACTTAGTGACAAGGTCTGACAATGGAGGACTACTAGTTGCAACTTTAGCATAAGATTGGGTTTTGACTCCCTCAGTCTCAGTAAACTTTCTTCTGGCCTCAGCTATAGTCAAGTGATTAGCGCTGCGGAACTTTTGAATCTTGACTTCACGTAAGTACAACGGGCAAGTTTTGTCAAGAGCTTCGTGCCCCCCTTTACAATTTACGCATCTCAATGACGACACGGTGCAGACTCCAGAGTGACTCTCGCTACATTTTACACAGACCGGCGACTGTTTACACGACTGTGTACTGTGATTAAATTTGTAACAATTCCGGCATGGCCGTGGGTTGTCCCAAAATAGAGTGATTCTATGATTCTGGTACCATAACTTGACATGACTGGGCAGCTGGGTTCCCAACTTTGTGACTAGCACTGTAGTCAAAGGTATTTGACCGTCGTTACTTTTTTTAATGAACCGTCTAATTTCAAGAGGGATTATTCCCTGCAATTCCAATTCCTCCGCAATGTCCTGGCATGAGATGGTTATGTCTATATTGTGCAAGAGGAACCTCGTGGATATCGTTTCTTTAATAATATACGGCTCAACAACAATGTCAAAAAGTGTTTTTGTTTGCAAAAATTTTTGAGCCGCTTCCACTGACTTCGTGATCACTAGAGCTTTACCCTGACGGGTCATTTTTAGCGTTTCTATGACATTTGTTTTTCCGACTATTTTTAAAAATTCAGCTTTCAGTTTCTTGGGGTTGGATGCAGGCAGCGAACCCTCTTTAGCAGCGATTAAAATGGCAATTTCATCCACTCCATCATTTACTGCTGCTTGTAAACAGTCAGGAAGATTATTATTAACACAGAAATTAGGGTTCAAAGCCATACCTTGTGAAGTGTCCATGTTTTGAGCCATATCCAGTCCTTGCTGACTTACATTCCCATTATTCACAATTTTTGCCGTTGGATTTACCGCCAGCTTCGGTAGTTTTAAACAAACTGACCTTTCCGCAAAGGTCAACAAACAAGTTCAGTCCTTATTCGACGATAAAAAGGAAAAAACACTCTTGTAGCACCACGTGTAGGGCGGTTCACACAATTCGTAACACGAATACAAACTTCCTTTAATTAAACTGTCAATAAACAAACTTGTTAACAAAAAGATATCTTTGTAAAGAAACTAAAATTACTCTACCCGAGTTTCAAACACTAAATATAAACTAAATATAAACTTGAAACACTTAGCGATAATGTCACACAGCCGGATTCGGATATTAAAAGGGCTATTTCTAATATTGCAAACATTATTCCATATGTTAAAGTCCTAAATGCGCATAAATCGCTCTTTTTTTTTTTTTTTTTTTTTTTTTTTTTTTTGTCAATAACCATGGAATCCATTAACCCAACTGTCCAATGCATGGTCACCGTAAATACGTTTTCTCTCTCTCTCGCTGATAAATATTTGAATTTTTTCGTCTACTTAATTGAAATTTCTTATCTAATCTAGGGAAATATAAAATAATAGATGTTTCTTTCTAACAAACAAATTCCAAAACATCATATACTTCTCCACTTTTAAATGATTATCGTGCGGGGAGGGAGAGCTTCAAACATGTACGATGGTACAGTAAAAGTCAGTTATAATGCATTTTTCCTTCCGTTACCAAAGAGGTTTTTCCTAATGTTGAGCTGCAAACATGTACGATGGTGCAGTAAAAGTCAGTTATAAAGCATTTTGCATTCCGTTACCAAAGAGGTTTTTCCTAATGTTGAGCTGCAAACATGTACGATGGTGCAGTAAAAGTCAGTTATAATGCATTTTTCCATCCATTACTAAAGAGGTTTTTCCTAATGTTGAGCTGCAAAAATGTACGATGGTGCAGTAAAAGTCAGTTATAATGCATTTTTCCTCCCGTTACCAAAGAGGTTTTTCCTAATGGTGAGCTGCAAACATGTACGATGGTGCAGTAAAAGTCAGTTATAAAGCATTTTGCATTCCGTTACCAAAGAGGTTTTTCCTAATGTTGAGCTGCAAACATGTACGATGGTGCAGTAAAAGTCAGTTATAATGCATTTTTCCTTCCATTACTAAAGAGGTTTTTCCTAATGTTGAGCTGCAAAAATATACGATGGTGCAGAAAAAGTCAGTTATAACGCATTTTTCCTTCCATTACCAAAGAGGTTTTTCCTAATGTTGAGGTGCAAAAATGTACGATGGTGCAGTAAAAGTCAGTTATAATGCATTTTTCCTTCCGTTACCAAAGAGGTTTTTCCTAATGGTGAGCTGCAAACATGTACGATGGTGCAGTAAAAGTCAGTTATAATGCATTTTTCCTTCCATTACCAAAGAGGTTTTTCCTAATGTTGAGCTGCAAAAATGTACGATGGTGCAGTAAAAGTCAGTTATAATGCATTTTTCCTCCCGTTACCAAAGAGGTTTTTCCTAATGGTGAGCTGCAAACATGTACGATGGTGCAGTAAAAGTCAGTTATAAAGCATTTTGCATTCCGTTACCAAAGAGGTTTTTCCTAATGGTGAGCTGCAAACATGTACGATGGTGCAGTAAAAGTCAGTTATAATACATTTTTCATTCCGTTACCAAAGAGGTTTTTCCTAACGTTGCAATCATTATTCCATAAGTTAACAAGGTCCCAAAAGCGCATAAAGCAAGATTTTTATCAATAACTATCGAATCGAATATTGAAAATTTTGTAGGAGAGGATTTGCTCATAACTGATGCCAAATTCAATATAATAGGTCTGTTCTCTTTAAGCAATATTCTGTGTATACTGCGTTTCATGACATCGTAGCATCTACTAACAGATGACGAGAAAAAACATATTAAAATTAAATTAACTGAATTTCCCAAAATAAATAAAGCAATTTGGAGAGAATTTTCCACAGTTTCGTCATTAAATAACGAAACATACAATCCACTGAACAAGCATAATAATATTTGAATGCATATAATCAAAAGCGGCGTTTGTATCAACTTTCCACTCTTAATAAAAGTCTGAGACAGGACGTTATGTTTCCATAGAATATCTGCCGGATAAAAACTTTCATCCTGTTTTATTACTGCCTCAAAACTTGTCAAAACAATTTTCATTTCTGAGGATAAAAAATAAAAATAAATGGTGAAAATCGACGGTAATGCAACAATAAACCAAGTGATATAAAAATGAAAAAAAGCTAGAAATATCAACGATATCGAAAAGTTATCTTCAGGCAGATAAAAGAATTTTAGCAATTTCAGCTTTTCTTTTTCATTTTCAAAACTCTCCATAGCATTAAATGGTACGAAAGCAACCGATAATAAGCAGTATAAGATAAATATAAGTTTAACTTTTCTCGCATTATTGTTTCTCATATCAGGTGCTGTCAATGTTTTCAAATTTTGAACTTTACGTGAAATCGAAATCAAATTTCTTCCGTGTATGTGGTACCATGTACGAAACGTTAAGTTACTTATAAGTATGCAGGATCGTGATGCCTCTGTTTTTAAAGAGAATTCACTGAGCGACTCCATTTGTATCCACGGGATCATAGCAAGGTAAAATAAAAGTAAATCCACCAGAAGACTCAAGACTGATTTTAAAAGTGTTGAACATTTGTTAAATCTTATTTTATAGGAACAACCTTGGAAAGTAAATATAAAACCTATTTTAAAAATATTCTTATTTATAGACATTAAATCTGAATCAGGTTTGTTTTTGGTTTCCCTTCTTTTTAATTTGTTAGGTTGAAACATGTTTATATAAAACTGTTGTTGAAAACAATTCTTTATGTAATCAATCAAATTGATTTTCAAAAGCAGTGATACAATATTAAAAATAAAAACTGTAATAGCTTCAAAACAAAAGTTAAACAATAAAAATTTAAATATATTTTAAAAATAAGTTAATTATTATTATTATATATATATATATATTTCGTTGAAATTTCTCGAAATTTTTAGATTTTATATGACTGATAAAAAGTTACTAAAATTGTTATACTTTAAGTCAATTTCTTTTCTTTTACCATATTTGAATATATATATTATACAGAACAAATATAATTATTCATTGGCATCATAATAATAACACATATATAGTAATCAAAGCATTAGTAATTATAATTGATAGTTTCTTTCATGCAGAAAAAAAAGAAAAATGGTATTTAAATACACAATGATAAATTCTACCATGCATATAAATCATCAAATAATACCATCTATTGATTCATAAAACTAAAAGTATAATTAGCAAACAAGTTGTGATAAATACAATTTTGACAGAAAAAGTAAAATGAATTATCACCACTGACTTAATCTAAATAAAATTTGCTTTAAATGTTATTGTTATCAATATTATCACCGTCACTTTAAAACAAATATTTAACTTGATTGCACAAACTTTGGCACAATAATTAAAATATTCTGCATTTATTAATTTTTCATAAACTTTTGATATATAAAGGATGTTAATTAAAGCATATTTCAATTAATATAATCTATATTTATATTCATAGTAAAAATATTGTGTTAATATTTCGTTTTCGGTTTTCTTCTTTATAAGCATTATGCTTGTTTCATTTCTATCGGACAATTTTTGTAATTATTTTTATGACAAATACTGTTTTTTTTTTCTTTCTTTCTTTTCCCGATTTATAACATCAACTGGAATAATTTAAGGGTTTTTTTTTTTTTTTTTTTTTTTTTTTTTCAGTATATTCTTTCCAAAGGAATATACCTATTGCATGTAAAATATTTCTTAAATTCATGCATGCTGCATTATTGAAAACTAAAGTATATTAATTGTAAAAATAATGCTTGGAGTTTTTTTATTTTTAAATTTTCTGTACGAGTCTTAGATTTCGAAATACCACAGTTGTCGACTTGTTCTCGATGCTTAAACTGTTTATTTCTTGTTTATTAATCACATAACCATATAAACTGCGACTATTTATCAAACGTTTTAAAAGAATTACATGTACTGCATGCAAATGAATCGAACTTTGTTTACACATCAGTGCGTACGTTACAATTTCGTATTCAACATTATGTCGATGATTATATAAACACGTGTTCAGAATTTATACGCATTTCATTTCATTATTTATATGCAACATACTATTGAAATTGCTCTAGACACAGACAGACAGTTACAGTCAATCTAGATGACAGGAATAATTTGTAAAAGAGACTAACAGTAAAGTGTTGAGGTAGTTTTCAAAACCTTATGCTTTTAAATTTTTAGCACTGTTTACTAAATTTAAAAATAGTCATTAAATAAAAAAGGGAAAAACGATGATTGATGCCCTTTGTAACAGAAAGTCTACATTATTTTTCGATTGACAATAGAATAATAAAAATTTCAACATTTCAAAAATACAAGGTACATTTAAATGTCGGTAAAACCATAACGTAGATAATTCTGAAATCTTTGACTACATCTCATTGTGCTTTTTCGAATCTACTATCTCCCCTTGTCAATAGCTTGTTTCTGCATATAATCCATCTTCTTTTTGTAACTGAATGACAAAAATGAAAATCTAAGACGACATTCCACGTATCATGGCTGGAAAATAATAATAATAATAGTAATTTAATATATCTTTTGATTTTCCATTTCGAATTCATTTAAAGTCCTCATACATTTTTTATAAGACTAATGGTGACTTGAAATTGCATTTGTCGGCAAAAAACACGTTAATATTTATGTGCTTCAGGTACTTATCGTGACAAATTTCATTTCAATATATTCTGTTTAATAAAATGGTCATAAAATAAGAAAATGAACCCTATATTTCAAGAGTGGCCTTTTTCGGAAAGAATATAAATAACATTTAAAAGAGACAGCAGTTGGTCGTGAATGAGATATGAAAAAAAAAAAAATTGTATTTTATATCTCTGTTATAAATTAGAAAAAATAATACAATTTTCTGTAAAATGGTCTTTATAATGAATTCTAGTTATTATTTTAAAAGCATTATGCATTAAATGCATAGCTGCCAAGTTTTTTAATTTATTCCGGAATGATGTTAGTCCCGCCCCTTTATCACACCGTAATATTTTTAGAGTAATTGTCTTCATATTTAAGCGCAATTATATATTGAATAAAATTTTTCTACAAAGATTACGGTGTGAAAAAAGGGCGGGGCTAACAACATTCCGGAATAAATTTAAAAACTTGGCAGCTATGTAAGTACATTATATGCATTAAAAAAATATATATATATATATAAATACCCATGAAAAAGTCCGCCATAATAATTCTCATTCGTGTAAGGATAATTTGTTTTATTTTTTATTAAAAAAGACGTTATGTTTCTTTTAATTCAGCTTCTTTAAAAAATAACATAAAGCTTCACCTCCCCCCCCCCCCCCCGAAAAATCGAAAAAAAAAAAAAGGAAGAAAGGAAGAATAAAGTAATTTTCTTTAAAAGAAATATTTACATAAATCAATTATCACTTGTCTAATTGAATTTCCTTTTGATAAATCGCTGAATGAAGATTTTAAAAAAATAATTAATTAGCTATAAAAACGGACTTAATTTAAAAGAAATTAAATCAGTTTTTTAGCTTTTTCTTTTCTGATTTAAATTATCAAGCTTTTACTATTTCAAAACTTCAAGACTTTAATTTGCATTGAATACAACACAGATTCACTTTATTGATGTACATTTATTAATGAATCTTTTGTTAAATCCTCATTGAAAATTAGAAAAGTCAATTACACTCATTTCTCAGAAAGGAAAAATTGTAAAGAAATCTTTATTCTGAACAATGCACAAAATATTGATCATATTTTTTAAACTTCTTCTTTAAAATTGGTCGTCGCATGTCGCGTTGCTCGGAAACTTGGCAACAGTTGAAGCGATAGACAGAGCCACCTGGTACAGATTGCGCGACTTTTTTATTCAACAGCCACCAAACATTTTTGAAAGTGGGATATGATATACAGAAAAGGTGAATAGATAGAATTGAAGAAACGTCGATTATATGTATCGTATATCACATCTTAAAATTATTGGTGGCAGTTGAATGAAGATGTCGCACAATCTGTACCAAGTGGTGCTGTCTACCGCTTCAACTGTTGCCAAGTTTAAGAGCCACGCGACAGGCATCTAGTTTAGGAGGCTATGTCGCAATATAGGTGCTACTGAAAAAAATAAAACGACGAAAGGAAGGCTGATAAAAATCTTTGATGGATTATACTTGCATACTTTCTTATACCCATATATGGAACTGAAAATATTTTTTTATAGATCAAATTTTACAGAACTGAATGTTCGCTATAATTACATGTTATATGTTTCTTGAATCCAAAATATAGGTGTTTTTTTTTTTTTTTTTTTTTTTTGTTAGTCAGTGTGTCTCTGTAAGTGTGTCCGCCTGTGCGGGTTCTGTCTGTATGTCTGTCATCGGCGTAAAGCAACTGCAAATAGGAAAGAAAGTCCGTACTAGGTATTCTACATCTGTATCATTTGAAGATAACACTTGAAACCTTTTATTGAGATCAGACAAACAGTTGATCTCAATGGTTGAAAATGGTTAACAATTTGTTATCTTTGTACAAATGCACAAAGATAAGCAAAAGAATTAAAGTACATTATTATGTGAGAGTTTTCGTCGGTATGTTTTCGGAAGTTTAGACTGCGCTAAATAAAAGTGAAATAACATACATTTTTATATGCATAAAATCATATTTCAAGATGTGAGTAAGCTTTGATCCTTCGTTGAGGGTCTTGCAGAAGAAATCGAATGTATTAAAGCTAAGGTTAAATATGGTTCAAAGTGCATTCGATTTATTTATTTATTTACTTTTTAAGCTAAATTTAAGTAAAATAGTTGTATAATTTATTAACAATATACAGGACTACTCAAAATTAGTGATATGGCGAAAAATTCTTTGGAATAATTTGAAGAAATTCTTTTAATTTCAAAACGTCCTTAAATATTTTATTAATGTAGCTACAGTATTTAAACGAGGGACTTGGGGAGCCATAAGTCCCTTTACACTATAATTTATGTCAAATGAAATTGTTACTTAAACTATTCTCAATTGTTTTTCAAGTATTTTGAAAATATTCAAATAAATTAAACTGTAACAATGCTTTTTTATGTTAATGTAAGGTAAGGGAAAGTAGTATGAATAAAACACTGAATTTTTTTTCCCCGACCAATTGGTAAATATTTCTTTTTTCTACCCATTTTTTATTTTTATTTTTATTTTATTTTATTTTTATTTTTATTTTGTTTTATTTTATTTTTTTAAACTACATAAAATAAACATTTTCTAAAGCTGTGTGCACAATTTTAACACGCGCATATATTTATGAAAATTTTCTTCAAATTTAAATATTTGAAACATTTTAATATATATATATATATATATATATATATGTGTGTGTGTGTGTGTGTGTGTGCGTGTGTGTGTATGTGTGTGTATATATATATATATATAATCTCTTATAATTCAGTAGTGTTTTCTAAGACGAATTAAACCGTTCAGACTTATGAAATAAAACTGGCAAAATAGTATAAATTAAAATTTTCATATGCCATGAAAGATATTTTTTACTAATAATGGTAAAAGTACCTTATATAATAAAGAACTAGTACCTTATACAGGTAATGGTATCTTATATAATAAAGAGCATGCCATAAATTAAATTTATAATATTTTTGTTTCCATATAGCTTACCTTTAATAAGAAATTAAACAGTAAACTGTTATTCGAATGGTACTTTCATTTTTATCAACCGTTTCCAAATGCTGTGAAGAGTAATACTCTAATGGAAGTATGCTAAATTCTATATTAATGCGTTTATTTAAAATTATGCCTTAATGGGCTGATTCAAAATTACATGTTAATTTGTTCATGCGAAATTATGAATAATCACTTAACAAAAACCATAGCCTCCTTAACTAGATGCCTGTCGCGTAGCTCGGAAACTATGCAACAGTTGAAGCGGTAGACAGCGCCATCTGGTACAGATTGCATGACTTTTTTATTCAACAGCCACCAAAAACTTTTTAAAGTGGGATATGATATATATAAAAGGCGAATAGAAGCGAAGAAACGTCGATTTTTTATACAGATTATGTATCACTTCTTTAAATTATTGGTGACAGTTGAATAAAAAAGTCCCATAATCTGTACTAGGTGGCGCTGTCTACCGCTTCAACTGTTGCCTGGCTTCCGAGCTACGTGACAGGCATCTAATTAAGGAGGCTATGACAAAAACAGCAAAGGGATTTTGCTAAATACTTTCTGAAATCGACATACATTTCTTTGAAAATTTACATAACCTTAAAGAAATATTCTTTCTTAAATCTTTTAAAAATATTATGTTTTTCTCTTGAAGGGAAATATTTTGGTAATTCAATTTATTATTTATTTATTCGTCTCTCTCGCTCCCGAGAAAATGACGGGTTGAGATTCCGCTCTCTGTTTCACGTGCCCGTGATATTTCTGGGCTGGAGTGTTTAAAAGTAACGCGCTAAAAAATTTTTTAAATAAACCATTTCTGATGCCGAAAATATTTTTATTTCTTATTTTACACTGTAAACGGAAGTAGTATACTATTTAAAATGCAGTTGGAGATAGTAAGTTTATTTTAAACTGTCAGCATTATCCAGTTTTAAATATTTGTAATACTTATTTTGTAATCTTAGCTCAGTTAAGTTTTCGAATGTCCGTGGTTTTGTGCTCTGTGGTAAAATATCTTTTTTTGATATTGTCAAATTGTGTACATTATGTAGTCAGATTTCACAAAGTGACTAGGATTCTAATTTTAGTATAAATGCATCTGAGAGTGATTCGCAAGTAAGTGATATTTATGAAAGTTCGGATAGCGAAAATTTTAACAATAATACGTTATAGTGTTACATTATACGTTAAAATTCTTTTCATAAAATTGTGTTTCAGTGTTTAAAACACACATTTTTTATTTTTTCTACTTACTGAAAAACCAACATTCAGTCATAATAACCCTGAATGTTGGTTTTTCTCCAAAATTAAATTATCTTGATTTCAAGCTAAAAAAAATTCCAAAAATGGAAATTTAATACATATATTGTTCATATACTTTATTTTACCCAGTTTTCTCGAAAAAAAAAAGGGGGGGGGATTTATCATTTTCTTGAAAATTATGAGGTCGTTAAGGTGTTAATTTAAAAATTTGTATCTATTCAATATAAAAGAAGATAATTTTGAAATGAATGGTTAACACAAAGTTTAAAAATGTGCATGTCTTTTACATGGTAAATGAATATATCTCGATTGAAATAAATAAAGAATTAATTTTAAATGTTTTATTTTTTCTAAAGTGAGAATGATCTCAAAATGTTTCATATGCATTGCTGACAACTTTTTAATTTATTCCATAACGTTGTTATTATCTGCTCTTCTTTTTCACACTGCTTTCTTTGTGGAGTAATTTTCACCAATATGTTATTGCGGTTAAATGTGAATTACTTTTCAAGAAAAGTAATGTGAATAAAGGACTAGCACTAACATACATATGCCAACATTTTATTTTAATCCGGAGCATTGGTAGCACTCGCTCTTTTTTCCACACCTCTATTTATTTGTAATGAAATTTTCTCTAATATGTAATGACAATTAAATAAGAAGAAAAACATTTTTCAAGAAAAATAATGTGAAAAAAGGCGGGCACTAATAATGCTCCAGAATAAATTAAAATTTTGGCATATCTGCTAACAATGTTACGGAATAAATTAAACTATTGGCATATCTGCTTAGAACGTTACGGGAAAAATTAAACTGTTGATATATCTGCTGACAAGGTTACAGAATAAATTAATTTTTTAGCGTACCTGAAAACAACTTTACGAAATAAATTAAACTGTTGCCATATTTGCATACAGCGTTACGGAATAAATTAAACTGTTTTCATATCTGCTAACAACGTTACGGAATAAATTAAACTGTTTTCATATCTGCTAACAACGTTGCAGAATAAATTAAAAAATCGTTGGCACCTGTGCATATATACTAAAGGAGTTTCAGAAAAAGCATTACTCTACTTGTTTATTCATAGCTGCCAATATTTTAATTTATTCCGGAGTACTTTTAGTCCCGCCTTTATTTCACACCATTTTATTTATACAAAAACTTTCTCCAATATATAACTTCGATTAAAATGAGACAAAATTACTCTTAAAAAATAAGCGGTACGAAATAGAGGCGGGGCCAAAAAATTTAAAATGTTGGCAGCTATGCGTAACTTTTTAATTCTTAAAGCATAATTTTTGGTTTAAATGTAAGTTTTTTCTTCTTGAAGCATGGGGGGTCCACGTGTCGAAACTTTGAGTAAGGTTATGCTATTCTTAGCTCCCATGGCGGGCTAATTTTCACCTGGAACGGGGTAAGTACCAGTCGCACTTTATGTCTCATTTTATTTATGAATGTCTGAGCGTTATTTTGATACCTTGTTTCTGTAATTAAGATAATTAGAACCAAAGAAATTAATAAAAATGTAACTGCTAAGATCACAACTTAAAAACAACACGTTTCCCTAATCTTCCCTAACATGGCCGATGGAGACCGCTCACTTAGGTCATGTTTTTCAATAATTTTAAGTATTTAATGATTTTCTCAAAGTTCTCCTGCGATTGGTGTTGATGCTACTAACCTAGATCTAACTTTTAAAACTGACCTCATGCAATTAGCACAATTAAAACAAAAGTTATTAAAGTTTAAAAAATTAAAAGTTTCCCTACCAATTTCCCTAATATGATCACTTTTCCTTTCCTCCAGCAATGATTTCCCCTCCTTTCTCAAATTTAAATCAATACTCCTGGGTGGTTGCCACTAATTTTATAACAAATCTTTTCCTGGTATTTTCCGAATTTCCAGAACTAACGAATTTTAACCAAAACAGAAATGTTTTAAAACAGAGTTTAAAAAAAAAAAAAACATCAACTCACTCACGATAAATTAATCAAACTTAAAAAAAAAATAAAATAAAATAAAATAAAAAATAAAAATAATAATAATTATTCTCAGTAATTAGAGACAACCATCCAAAGATAATAATTTATTACCACTAACTGCAACTAACTACTTAGACAAATGGTGTTTGTGTTGGGAGCATTTACGTACTCACCGCAACAATGGGCACTTTTACTCCCCATAGTAAAATATTAAGTTAGTACTTTGTTAAAGAAAAATGTACATTCTCATATTGGAGATTTCCATACTTGCTAATGAACATACATCTTTTAACTCACAGACACTAATCAACTCTGCGCACACATAAACCCTCAACCATCGCTCCAAATCTTTAACTGAATAAAATCAAAGGTAAATCCTTTCTTACACACACATGGTTGCTGTTGTGAACATCAACACACTTACAAAAGACACTTTTACTCTTAAAAGCTAAGCAAAAAGTAGGTTCTAAACATAATTAAGTACAAACTTCATCCTGGCGAAACAAATAAAATACATAAAAAATCGCTTAATGTCACCATAAAGGCGAAACATATACGTGCTCGCAGAATTTAATCATCTCAGCGCTCACCGCGGCTATCGGCATGCATTCCCTTTCTACATAAACTTTTCAAGGGTTTTGGGAATAGGATTTAGGTCTAGAAATTTAAACTTCGCAGAATTCAAAATTGTTATAGACATCATCAAATCAAACAAACACCATCCTTTCGCAATTGAAATTCAAGGTAGCGAACAATTAAACTAATAACAGTACGCTCTAAAACTTTTCCAGCTAAATAACAACGTAAAGCCTCTAGAACACTTACGCTTAATCGTTGCAAGGAATATCTACTTACTCACCGCAAATTTCGGCTTGCTTTTCCTATCTACGTAAACTTATTGAATGTTTTAGGTTTAAGTTTAGAAATTTAAACTTAGCGGGAATCAAAATGATCTTTGACATCACCAAAACAAATAAACACCATCTTACTCAATATAATTATAAATTGATTTAATGCATAATTCAACTTTACCTAACGTTTCAAAACTTTTTTAGCAAAACTAACCAAACGTAAAACCTCTATAACACTCACACTTAGTCGTTGTAAGGAACATCTACATACTCTCCGCAGCTTTCGGCACGCTTTCCATACATTCATTCTAGCTCAGTGATTCTATGTAAAATTATCAAAGGTCTTAGGATTAAGATTTAAGTTTGGAAATCAAAATTGTTATAGACATCACCAAATTAAACGAACACCATCTTTCTCGCAGTTTAAAATCAATATAGCGAACAATTAAACTAAATTCCCTATACTCCAAAACTTTTGCAACTAAAATAACAATGTAAAGCCTCTAAAACACTCATGCTTAGTCGTTATAAGGAACCTCTACCTACTCATTGAAACTCTCGGACCGCGCTTATTCCTTTCTTTTCCTTTCCTAAAATACATCAAAAGTTTTAAGATTAGAAAATTAAACTTGGCGGCAATCAAAATTGTTATAGACATCACGAAATCAAACAAACACCTTCTTACTCGTAGTTGAAAATCAAAGTAGCGCACAATTAAATTAATAACAATACGCTCCAAAACCTTTCCAGCTAAAACAACAATGCAAAGCCTCTAGAACTTACGCTTGGTTGATGTAGGGAACTTCTACTTACTCACCGCAACTTCCGGCACGCTCTTCCTACATTCATTCTAGCTCAGTGTGTTTCTAGGAAAACTTTTCAAGGGTCTTAGGTTTAAGATTTAAGTTTAGAAAATTAAACTTAGCAGAAATCAAAATTATTATAGACAGCACCAAAACAAACAAACACTATCTTACTCGCAGTTAAAAATCAAGGTAGGTAGCGTGCAATAAAACTAAAAACCCTACGCTCCAAATCTTTTCCATCTAAAATAACAAAGTAAAGCCTCTATAACACTCACGCTTAGACATTGTAAGGCATATCTACTTACTCACCTCGCCCCGCTTTTCTCATCTAGGTTAACTTATCAAGGGTTTTAGGTTTATGTATTAAGTTTAGTAAACTAAACTTGGCGGAAATGAAAATTATCTTTCACATCACGAAAATAAATGAGCACCATCTTACTCAAAGTGGTAAATTAATTTACTGCAAAATACAACCTAAACCTAACGCTCCAAAACTTTTCAGCAAAACTAATCAAACGTAAAGCCTTTATAACACTCACACTTAGTCTTTGTAAGGAACATCTACATTTCTCCGCAGCTTTCGGCACGCTTTCTCTACATTCATTCTAGCTTAGTGCTTCTAGGTAAAATTATCATAGGTCTTAGGATTAAGATTTAAGTTTTGAAATCAAAACCGTTATAGATATCAACAAATTAAACGAACACCATCTTTCTCACAGTTTAAAATCAATTTACCGAACAATTAAACTAATTTCCCTATACTCCAAAAGTTTTCCAACTAAAATAACAACGTAAAGCCTCTAGAACACTTACGCTTAGATGTTATAAGGAACTTCTGCCTACCTACTGCACGTTTTTCCTTTCTCTTCCTTTCCAAAAATCTATGAAAAGTCTTAGGATCAAGATTTAAGTTTAGGCGATAATCAATAGTTATAGACACCACCAAATCAAACAAACACCATCTTACTCGCAGTTGAAAATCAAGGTAGCGCACATTTAAACTAAAAACCTTAAGCTCCAGAACTTTTCCAGCTAAAATAACAACGTAAAGCCTCTATAACGCTCACGCTTAACCGTTACAAGGAATATCTACTTACTCACCGCAATTTTCAGCTTGCTTTCTCTAGCTACGTAAACTTATTAAATGTTTTAGGTTTAAGTTTAGAAATTTAAACTTAGCGGGAATCAAAATGATCTTTGACATCACCAAAACAAATAAACACCATCTTACTCACAGAGGTAAATTGATTTATTGTGTAATTCAACTTTACTTAACGTTTCAAAACTTTTTCAGCAAAACTAACCAAATGTAAAACCTCAACAACACTCACACATAGTCGTTGTCATACTCTCTACAGCTTTCGGCACGCTTTCCCTACATACATTTAAGCTCTGTGTTCCTAGGTAAACTTATCAAATGTCTTAGGATTAAGAATTAAGTTTTGAAATTAAAGTTGGTTGAATTCAAAATTATTATAGACAGCACCAAAACAAACAAACACTATCTTACTCGCAGTTAAAAAATCAAGGTAGAGCGCAATTAAACTAAAAAACCCTTCGCTCCAAAACTTTTCCAGCTAAAATAACATCGTAATGCCTCTATAACACTCACGCTTAGTTATTGTAAGGCATCTACTTATTCACCGCAACTTTCGCCTCGCATTTCCTATCTAGGTTAACTTTTAAAGGGTTTTAGGATTAAGTATTATTAAGTTTAGAAAAATAAACTTGGCGGAACTCAAAATTATCTTTCACATCACCAAAACAAATAAACACCATCTTACTCACAGTGGTAAATTAATTTACTGTAAAATTCAACCTTAACCTAACGTTCCAAAACTTGTTCAGCAAAACTAATCAAACGTAAAGCCTCTCACACTTAGTCGTTGTAAGGAACATCTACATACTCTCCGTAACTTTCGGCACGCTTTCCATACATTCATTCTAGCTCAGTGATTCTATGTAAAATTATCAAAGGTCTTAGGATTAAGATTTAAGTTTGGAAATCAAAATTGTTATAGACATCACCAAATTAAACGAACACCATCTTTCTCGCAGTTTAAAATCAATATAGCGAACAATTAAACTAAATTCCCTATACTCCAAAACTTTTCCAACTAAAATAACAATGAAAAGCCTCTAGAACACTCATGCTTAGCCATTATAAGGAACTTCTACCTACTCATTGAAACTCTCGGCACGCGCTTATTCCTTTCTTTTCCTTTCCTAAAATACATCAAAAGTTTTAGGATGAAGTTTTAAGATTAGAAAATTAAACTTGGCTGTAATCAAAATTGCTATAGACAACACGAAATCAAACAAACACCTTTTTACTCGCAGTTGAAATTCAAAGTAGCGCACAATTAAACTAATAACAGTACGCTCCAAAACTTTTCCAGCTAAAATAACAACGTAAAGCCTCTAGAACACCCAGATTTAGTCGTTGTAAGAAACATCTACCTACTCACTGCAACTTTCGGCACGCTTTTCCTTTCTAGATAAACCTATCAAAGGTTTTAGGAAAAGATTTAAGTTTAGAATTTTAAATTTGATCGAAATCAAAACTGTTATAGTCATCACCAAATCATACAAACACCCTCTTACTCGCAGTTGAAAGTCAAGGTAGCGCACAATTAAACTATTAATCCTACCCTCCAAAACTGTTCCAGCTAAAATAACGATACGTTTAGCCTCTATAACACTCACATTTAGTTGTTTTAAGGAACATCTACTTACTCATCACAACTTTAGGCACACTCTCTCCTTAAGGTTAACTTATCATAGGTTAAGATTTCATTTTAAGTAAATACTCTAGGCAAATCTTAAGGGTTTTTTTTTTTTTTTTTTTTTTTTTTTTTTTTTTTTTTAGAACACCAAAATAAACAAACACCTTTTCGCTCGCAGCTGTAAATTAACTTAACGCACAATTCAACAATTAACACAACGTTCAAAGACTTAACAACTAAAATAACAAAACGTAAAACTTCAATACCAGTCACACTTTGCTGTTGGAAGGTACATCCATTTACTAACAGTGGGTTTGAGGTTTTAGTACTAACTTAAGAAATTTACTCAAGGCAAAATTCAAATTTAATTTATTTAACTTTAATTTAATCTAGTTTTTAATTTTCTGTTTAATTACATCACTAAAACAATAATCACCTTCTCGCTCGCAGACAACCACTTTCTCTCCTAGGTCTCTTTTCAATAGTCCATTCACTCGTATAATTCATCAACACCCCCCTGCTCATTAACTCCTTACTCACAACTAGCATCGACACCAAAACCCTACCTTAACAATTAACTTCACAATCTTAAACTTAAAATTCACTTCCTGAGCTCAGACACCCCCCCCCCTTCCTTTTTTTTTTTTTTTTTTTTTTTTTTTTCCCTCCCTCTTCTCTCTTTTCACTTGCACATAATCTAAACAACACACAAGAAACTAATAAAAATCAAAATAAAATTTTTCTTTAACTAATAAACAAATAAATAGCATTTTAATTATTTTTAATTATTATAAACTTAATTTTTTTTTTTTTTTTTCTGAGACATGGTGTGACTGGGAAAACCCCATCCACTTTTCTGAACGTTATTCTTAATTTTTGTATTTTATTACTGTGCTCTCTTTTCTATACTTGTGCTTTTCCTGGGACACCTTCCAGGCTTTCTCCCAAGAGGTACATCATAATCATTTAAAGCCATGACACCCTCGATGGGTGACTCGGCATCGACTGCCACGTCAACCACTGCAGAGGAACTCTTGCAATCCATAAAAGAATCCCTTTCGAACAATATAGAAAACCTTGTAGAAGGGAAGACAGATCTTGAGACTTATAAAACAGAATCTCTCAAACATGTCAAAGTAACACCAGTCAACAACCACCTTTCCTTGTTGGACAAAATTATCAGATCTCTTACAGCCTCATTAGAACTTTTGGCAGATCCACCATCCATCCCTTTATCTAACAAACAAGATCCCTTCATAATTTCTACACAACAACAGCTAATCCAAGCAACGGAACAAATCCTGAAATCCTCAATTTCCAACATTATAGAATCAAACGCAACCTCATCACTTGTATTGGAAGGTCAACATCTCCAACCTGCAAGAAATCAATCATCATCCTACGAAACCAACTTCCCACCACTTCCTGCAAGAGACCAGCGAGAAAACTTAAGAGTAATAGTTCATCCCCTCGATGGTACCAACAAAACAGATATTTCAAAAGCATTACGCAAAACAGCGCAATCCAATGAATTTCACACACAAATAAAAAATATCAAGGAAACGAAGAACAATAACCTAATTTATAACTTTAACAATCAAGCAAACATGGAAAATTTCGTCAAGCTTCTCAGAAACTCCGAGATCTACGGCACAAAAGTAGAACTGATAAATCCAGCCCCCAAAAGGGAAAAACTACTGCTTATGAATGTGCCCACAGACATAAGTGAGGAAGACCTTATGAAAGAACTGTTAACAGAACTTGATATAAAGAGCAATGACCTCAACATTCTCAAACCAATTAATAGCAGATCAAAAGACACTCAACACTGGCTCCTGGAGGGAGACAAAGCCCTCGTCAATTTTCTCATTGCAAAAAGATCGCTCACCATCCTGTATACCAAAATTGCAGTACGGCAATATATCAACATCGCACGCTGCACACGCTGCCAAGCATTCAATCATACAAAGTCAAACTGCTCATCACACGTTGAGGCATGCGCAAAGTGTGCAGGACCTCATCACACAGACAATTGCACATCAGATCGCAGTGCCTGTATAAACTGCAGAAGGCACAGCATTAACGAAGATAGACATTACGCATTCGCTGCTACCTGCCCCATCTACAAGAAAAAGAAAGACCAACTCTTAAGCTTAAAACAGGAATAAACTACTACGTCAGAAACGCCAAAGAAAAATTATTGAAGCTCCTATTACAACAACACAAGAGGATCATCATCACCACTTGCCCAATCTATTCACCCGCCACCAACATCAAGCTACATCTCTCGCCCGCAAGCATCAGTCACGACATCTACACACTCTCATCAGCCCAAAACATCCGTCAGCAGGACAGCCAACACAGATTTCAGCAACAATCTAACTCCACCACCTTCGCTACCACCATACTTTTATCAGCATTTCCCACTCCCATTCAACCAACAATTTCAGGACTATTTCATGAACTCGAACTATCATGGCAGGGACTATACATATTGATTCACAACCAACTCAATCACAAAAGGTAAGTCAGCAGCTTTCAAATGATGCTAATGATAACAATAATACAAATTCCATTAACTTCCTGCAAATTAATTTAAATAAGAGTGAGGCTGCCATAGAAAATCTGATAAAATATGTAGACACAAATAAAATCGACATTATCTTAATGCAAGACCCTAATATAAAATATCAAAAAATTACCCATCTCCCACAAGGCTGGGCCTCCTTCCTCTCTAAAAATCTTAATGCTGCAATAGTTGTAGTAAATCCGCTATTTTACAGTATATTAATAGAGAAATTCCAAAACTCAGTGTTCATCAATTTAACAACAAATCAAGGAAATTTAACTTTAGGATCACAATACTCCCCCCCGAGATCTCACGAGGAGCTGGAAAATGATCTTCAAGAATGGACAGCTAAATTCAACACTCTGGATAAATTTTTAATTGGGGGGGACTTCAATGCTCACTTAAGATCTATGCATTACACTAGAAATGACGCCAGGGGCCTTGTTATTCAAAATCTCCTAGCAACATGCAATTTAACAATCATCAATGATCCATCAAACGAATACACATTTAACATACACAATTCTTACGGTAATCCTGACTTGACACTTTGTGGCCCAGGGATCCTCCCTTTCGTCGACACATGGTTTGCAGATCATGATAATGATTCACAAAGCGACCATATTTACATTAGATTCAAATTAAACTTAAAACCAGAGAAAAAATATGACTTCAGATACAACACCAAATACACGAATTTCAAAAACTTTAATAACAACTTTAAAACACATCAAGTAACACTACTGGATTCCCTTAGGCGCGCACATGATTATGAGAAATTAAACGAATGGACTAATGAATTAATACACATAATAACCTCAACAATGAATGCCACATTGCGAAAAAGAAAATTAGAATACAAAGTTAATGTTACCTGGTTCACATCTTCCCTCAAAATTCAGAGAAACAAAGTTAACGCCCTATACAAAAGATCAAAGAAAAACCCTGATAACGAGCAATACAAGTTAATTTACAAAAGAGAAAGAGCGAGGTACAGGAAGAACTTGTTAAAGGCGAAAAAGGATTCCTGGGTTACATTCTGTCAAAAACACAAAGAAACATTTGGGAAAATATTTAAAATTATCAGGGGAAAAAATCTCAAACATACTGATTTAGTATACACACAACTCTCAACATCCAATATTGCAGATACTTACATAGAAGTTATTAACACACTCATAGAATCTCACTACCCGTCATTACAAAGAACACTTCACAGCACACAAATTTTAACTAATGACTTTAATAACGATGAAAAAATTCACCTAAAAGAATTACACTACTGCACTAACTCACTACCACCAAACAAGGCCCCTGGGGTTGATTTAATAGATTCAAAATTACTAAAAAATCTTGTCAAAAATTACCCGTCTCTCTTTATAACTTTCTTCAATAAATGTTTCTCACTAGGGTCCTTTCCAACGATCCTGAAGAGAGGTCTAGTCATCTTCTTTTCAAAGAAAAACAAAGATCACACAAATCCCAACTCCTATAGGCCTATCACTCTTCTGCCCACATTAGGCAAACTAATAGAAAAAATCATAAAAAATAGAATTATGACAGCTCTGGAGAACTCAAAATTCTTTGACGAATCACAACATGGTTTTCGAGAAGGAAGGGGCACCATCTCAGCGATCAAAAAATTCAAACAACTAAAGTCAGAAATTCAGGAGAAATTCAAATATTGTTGTGCAGTCTCTTTCGACATTCAAGGGGCTTTCGACTCCCTGGATTGGGGGCTTCTCACTGAAATCATTGGGGCCTTACCCATTCAAAACTACTTAAAATTAATCCTGTTAGACTTCATCAGAGATAGGGTCTGTGGAGTGAAGATCGCGGGGTCGATCCAATGGCGGGATGTCGGGAGGGGGTGCCCTCAAGGGTCTTGCCTTGGACCGATGATGTGGCTTTTCGTCGCAGACCGGATCCTCAAACAATTCAAACTTCATGATAATAACATAATAGCCTACGCAGATGATTTTATAATTTTGGTTGGAGAAGACACCAGGGCCAAACTAGAAAATAAAACGAACGATTTAATCAACATCTTTAATAACATTTGCAATAATTTAAAACTTAAACTCTCAACGAACAAAACGACCTCAATAGTTTTTGGCACTGGGGTTTTCGTTTCTAGAACACCAATTTTTAAATTGAACAATAAAAGCATTCCTGTTAAAAATACTCTTCAATACTTAGGCCTAACAATTGACAAATCATTTTCCTGGATCCCTCATCTACAAGCTATAAGAGAAAAAATTTTAAACAGCACTAGTGGCCTATCATATCTAAGAAATAGAGATAGGGGTCTTCAATCAGACATCTTAAAAATCTGGTATCTAACAGTTTTTCAAAAACAGATTGAGTATGGCTTCGAGATTTGGTGGGAGGACCTAAATTGCCACGGGGTACGAAACCTCAAGTCTGCACAACGTCTCGCTCTCTTGAGCGTTATCAAACCCTTCAAAAGCATTTCAAGTGACGCCCTTTGTGTCCTGGCTGGTGTCCCTCCGATCACGATCTACATAGCAAACAAATTCAGACAATATAACATTCTCCATGGAACCTCATCTATACAAATACAAAATACAAATATTTCAAAAGAAAATTTAATGCTTCCCATCCCTACCTTCACTTTTCCGAACTACTATAAACATAACAAAATTAAAATAATAGAGAACCCACCATCTTCAGAGCTACAAATTTATACAGACGGATCAAAAATGCCTGGCGGGACCTCATGCGCTTTTGTAGTCTACTACAAAAACAATATTATTCACACATATCAAATTAAACTTCACCACCTAAATTCAATTTTTCAGGCTGAGCTCTTGGCAGTAATACAGGCAATTAAATGGCTCATAAATTCATCCTACAAAAATTTAAACCCAATAATATTCACAGATAATCAATCAACAATTAAAATCCTAAATCAACCATATCCAAAATACGAACTTATTAGAGAACTATATGAAAGCATAGATCAATACAAAGAGCAAATAATCCTAACTTGGACAAAGGCGCATGTGGGAACGGCAGGCAACGAAATGGCAGATTCACTTGCAAAACAGGTTATTTCACAAAACATCTTCGATGAACAGATCTCTCTTCCTCTTCCAGCTTCACTAGTAAAATCATCCATTAATAATAAAATTATCACAGATTGGCAAAGAGAATGGGGGCACAGCGATAAGGGTAGGGATACGTTTTCAGTCCTTAATAACGTAAGCAAAAGTTTTATCAGTCCAAATAAAATAGTTACATATTTTATCTCAGGCCATGGCAGCTTCCCTACATTTCTACACAAAATTAAAGTATTAACATCAGATAAATGCAAATGTAACAACAGTAAAATAGGATCCCCTTTTCATTATCTCTTTGAAAAATGCAATTTAATCCCAATTAATTTCAGATTCAACAGAAACCACACAATTCGTAAAAACATGCAAACAGTTCTTTTAAACACAAACAACTACAATAAATTAAAAGATATCTACAACATTCTAATTCAAAACTTTTCCACCATCAAATATAAGATTTAGCATCGTTCACTGGCAGCTGGCTTGCCTTTTTTTTTTTTTTTTTTTTTTTTTTTTTACTTTTTAGTGTTTTGGTTTTAATATGTGTTTGATCCAAAATTTGTAAAAAATTTGATTTCTAAATAAATTAGGGAACTCTTCCACTTTGATCCCCGGGCCTGTCGCCCGGGATGCGGAATCGCTAGATAGTGGCAGTCAGGTTCGCCTGCCTGCCTAAGATGCATTTTTCCCCTGCGGGTAGATGTGTCTTTCCCGTGGTCACTATTGAACTCAGTGGCGACGGTAAATACATGTCTATGGCACTAAATCGTGAGATGTGCCGCTCCATGGTGGAAGTTTTCCTTTTCCTTCTTGAAGCATAATTTTTATTCTTAAACATAATTTTTGTTCTTAAAAGTTAAATTTTGTTTTCCTTGTGAAATGTTTTTTTTTTTTTTTTTTTTTTTTTTTTAATTTTTAAATCATAAGTGAAATTAAGTAAATCATTTCTTTTGTTTTCTTTTTGAAATAACACTTTTATTTTAATCGTAAAGAGTGAATTATCGTATGTAAACATGGTTAGGAATAAATCCAAATCAAAAACTAATGATTCAGAAAATAGTGTGCTTTTTCCCAAATCAAAGGCGCTTATTCAATTCGAACAAACGTGCAAAGAAATCGATTTCATAGTTGAAAAAACAAAAAATTGCGATGGTAAGGATTCAAATAGGATTCGGATACTTAAGGAAAATGTTAATTTATTCAAAAATAAACTTAGTGGATCGGTAACAAATTTTTCTGAAGAGGAACAGGAAGATAATTTCGGAGAGTTATTAAAATATAGAAACATTTTAATAGAGGCTTTAGTAACACTAGAAAATAAATCGCCTGTAAGTAAAACCGAAACTAATTATTCAGAACACTTTGAAAGGGGAGCAACTTCCAGTTCGCATATTAATTTACCACGGTTATACCTCCCTTCCTTTTACGGAGATTCTGATCAGTGGATTTCATTCAAGGATCTTTTCCAACCGTCAATTTTAAACAATGACAGTATTTCAGATCTGGAAAAGTTGCAATACCTCCAAGCTTGTGCTTAGGAAAATGGTGCAAAATTAAATCGAGGGTTTTCCTTGCAACCGCTAACCTCAAGCATTGTTGGGAGATATTGTGCAATAGATCCGAAAATAAAAAGCAGTTGGCTTTGGCTCAAATCAATAACATCTTTGCAATCAAAACAAACAAAGCCGATGATCCGAAATCATTCTTAAATCTTATAGACACATGGGATGAAGCGATTCGTAATCTATCTACGCTCGGGTCAGAATCAAATTCGTTAAGTGATTTAATTCTTGTAAATTTTATGTTATCCAAACTCGACAATTCGGTGCGACATCGATGGGAACTTAGATTAGAAAATACCCAAACAATCTCTTTCCGCACATTCTTAGAAAAAGAAGCTGTTAGTCAGGCTAAAATCGAAACTAAATCGTTCCAGAGGGAGCCAGTGGACGTAATTCCTACAAATCCAAAAATCAGTATTAGCAATTCGAGTCTAGTTAAAGATAACCAATGTATTGCATGTTTTCAAATTCACCAGCTAATCAAATGTCCAAAATTTAATGGTATGAATGTGCAGGAAAGATGGAAATTCCTTAAATCGAATTCGTTGTGTGAGAATTATTTGCGCAGTAATCATTCAGTTAAGCAATGTCCTATTAATATTAAATGTAAAGTGTGTTATTTGCAACATCATACTTCACTTCATATCTATAGCTCAAATTCTGCGGAACAGGTGGCAAGCATTCCCACTGACACCATCTCGAATAATTCTCAATCCAAATCAGGGATTGGACAAAATAACATTTTATTATCGACTGCTATAACAAACGTTAAATCTCCCACCGGTCAAGTGATGCAGTGCAAGGCCCTAATTGACTGTGTGTTTCAAAATTCTCTTCTAACTCGTAGGGTTGTAAATGAATTAAATTTGCCTTTATTCAGCTCCTCACATCGCTTGATCGGAATTATTGGCATGTCGGCAGAAGCCTGCCTAAACTTCACCAATATTCAATTCTCGCCTTCATTTTTTGACCAATATCAGTCGTTAAAACCCTTAATTGTAAGTCGGGTTACTGCCCCTCTCCCAAATTTTCATCTGGGAACTTCATCATGGCCACACATGAAGCATCTGCAGTTGGCGGATTTTAATTTTTCGGCCTCCAGCGAAGTCGATGTCCTTCTCGGAGCCGAAATTTTTGGCCAACTATTAACTGGCCCGCCTATCCTTCGAAAAAGAGGTGAACCCTGTGCTATCCTGAGCACATTAGGATTCTTACTTACAAGGGAAGTATGAATCAGTAAAATTGCTATTGAAACCAAACCAAGCTTAAATTAAACAGCATAGTCGAAAACATTGGGTACCGTACAAATTTGCTGCAACAACTCCCATGGGGGTGAGATATGCCCCCTATTAGTTTTAGTTATTTCTATAAAAGCCAACAAAACACGCAGCGTTGTGTGAACAGATAGTGCAGTGCTAGCGTGCTTGACTTCGAATACGTAGGTCGTAGGATCGAGTCCCCGCAAGGGGTTTTGTATTTTAATTTTTTCAGTTTTTTTTTCTTTACATTTTCAATTAAATTATTAATTTAAGAGAAAATATTTATTACATCAAGAAGATTTTTTTTTTTTTTTTAGTATTCCAATTAATAAAGTATTGAGAATAAATTTAATAAATACATTTTTTCATTTATAAAAAAGAAAACCATGTTTAAAGCTACGAATATAGTTTCTAATTTATAACAATTATGACTAAAAGTAGAAAAATCATGAAACCATAAGTATTTTTCACAATTAGAACAAGAAATATAAAAAGATTGATCACAATTATTTGAATTTCAATTTTGTTCACCATCAAATATTGTTGTCAAATATTTGGCTTTTCGTCGAGATTACTTGATTTGTAAAATACATATTTACCCAGATTTTGAATTTGTTTTATATGTAAATTAATTATAAATTAGTAAAATCATTTTGAGAAAACTTGCCATTGTCTTCAATATTATTGTCAGTTCTTCCGACACCACGAAACTTAACAGTTGTTTAATGAAATATTTGAAATAAAAGTTAAATGCGACGTCGAAGAGTTAAGCAACAGCTGTTCATCATTCAGAATTTTTCATGCAAAAAATAGCATTAATAAATAATACAATTGAGAGCAGACGATTAACTCTTGCTATTAATGACGTCGTTAAAAAATAGTAATTAATAATTTATATAAAGCAATCATTTACAAAATTTTATCTGAATGTCATCATTAACAAAATCTTACCTAAATATAATATAAAAGTATTTCCCGTTAAATTATTAATTTCTTTAAATTTAATAAATAAATAAATAAATTGGTTAAAAATAAAAATATATTAAATTGTCCGCGCTGAAAAAAAAAAAAAAAAAACTTGTTTTAATATAATTAATATATTTTCTCTTACAATAATGATATAGTTTAATTAAAAATGTCAAAAATAAATATTTCAGTTGAAATAAAAAAATAAAATACAAAACGCCCTACCGGGGACTCAATCCCACTTCCTCCGTATCCGAAGTCAAGCACGCTAGCACTGCACCATCTGTTCACACGACGCTTCATGTTTTGTTGGCTTTTATAGAAATAACTAAAACTAATAGAGGGCATATCTCACCCCCATGGGAGTTGTTGCAGCAAATTTGTACGGTACCCAATGTTTTCGACCATGCTCTTTAATTTAAGCGTGGTTTGGTTTCAATAGCAATTTTACTGATTCATACTTCCCTTGTTAGTGGTCCCGTCCAAAATCGTCGAACTAAAATTCCTGAAACTTCCCATGTTAATGTAAATCTCACTCAAGTTTTCAACACGGACGAGACTCCACCACCATCAAAATTCTCCTCATCGAATCCAGTACCTCTTCATCCAGATCAACACTTAGGCGAAAGTGCCAACCATGCCCTTAAAGTTTCAGGGTTTCCGCTCCAACCTCTAATGGACAGTCGTCAAATTCAATACAGTACAAAAGCCCAAAGCGTAAATCTAGCATCTTTTTAAAGCGTAAAACACAGCCATCCGCCCATTCTTTTAACCCAGATGAAGCCCAACGAATTCTGGGATTTAATTGCCGACACCTTACGCAGAGCCTGATTAAGGGGGAAGCACACATTATTTATACTTTCACCGTTATTTTTTAACAAATACTTTCCTCCTATAAAAAACAGAAAATTCTCATTAAAAATTATTTTAAAAGAATTCTGGTGTCTAATAATGGTGAGTAAATTGGATTGTTTTACACCGTTCATTTTTTATAAAAAATATTTCTTCGTCAAAGCGTGGAATTTCGATGACATGAAGCAAGGTTCTTCTATCATAAGGTTGGGCCATTTGAAGAGTAGCCAAGCAGAAGTGAAACGTCACAGGGCGGAAGACAGAAACAAACTACGATGCAAATATACAGCTGTTAGCCCAGAGCTAGCTATTACTTACTAAAAAATATATCTTATAACCTGATATAAATATTACCCAAAAACGAAAATCATGTACGGTATTACATGAAATAAAAGTACATTCGTTAAAATATTTATTTTAAATACATATAAGTTCATAAAAAATTATAAAGTTTTCGCGTTTTCGGCAACATTGCTATGCATTTGTTTACATTTATAATACTTCAATAAAACGATGAATTTCAATTATATTGAAATGAAATGAAATAAAAATGCAGTTATTTAATTGTTTTACTCAAAAGAAAGCACATATATATTTTTTAAAGAATGTAAAATATATACATTTTACTGTACGATCGCGATATGTTTGTTTACATTTCAGTAAAATTATGAATTTTAATTTTATGAGTAAAAATAAAATATAAGTACATTTTTTAAAATATTTGTTCAAAATAAAACACTTATATTTTTTAATTTAAAAAGAAATACACAATATATGAAGTTATCTGTAATATTGATATGTTTGTTTACCTTTTAAATACTTCAATATTGTCATGAATTACTATTTCAATAAGACGATGAATTTAAATTATATTCAAATGAAATAAAAATGCAGTTATTTAAATGTTTTGCTAAAAAGAAAGCGCACGTATTTGTTTAAAAAAATCTAAAATATATAAATTTTGCTGTACTAGCGTGATTTGTTTGTTTACATTTCAGATATTTCAGTAAAATTATGAATTATAATTTTATGAGTAAAAATGAAATAAAAATACATTCTTTAAAATAGTTTGTTCAAAATAAAACACTTATAATTTTCAATTTAAAAAGAAATACATAATATATTCAGTTATCTGTAATATTATGATATGTTTGTTTACCTTTTAAATACTTCAATATTATGAATTTTAATATTAAAAGTAAACTAAATATTGGAAATAGGAGAATTTAATATTTATATCAGACTGTAAACTCATATTAAATTTATTATTTCCCCATTTAAAAAAAGTTTCAGCATAACAATATATTTCAAAATAATTATTAGTAGTATCAGTTTACAAATAAAATAGGTTCCTTAATAACAGAAATTAGAAGGGTACTAAAATCACTTATCGAATTTTTGGTTGTTGAATTCCAAGTGTATTTTAATTATATATATATAATTACAATTATTATTTCGTCCCATGTAACATGCTGAGTGATTGGTGATTGATCAGCACAAATTAATAATTGATTTATCTTCTAATACAGCTAAATTTTCGCAATCCACTAATCAACAAATCAGTTGTGACAGTGTTTGTTTACATTGCAATTGGTATGTGGACTTTAGAGAATTGTGGATTTTTGAGAGATGATTATACTTCACTTTGCATGAAAGAAGAAATGTATTGATTTTTTTTTTTTTTTTTTCATGCACATGAAAAAAAAAAAAAAAAAAAAAAAAAAAAAAAAAGATCTTTGGATACAGCTAACTTGTCTTGCATGAAAGTCTGTACTGTAGCGGAAAGTAATATGAATATACAAAAAGCGCTGATATCAGAATGGACTGATGATCAGTTTTTTCATTCTTGCACCGAAAAAGAGGGAAGGGCAGTTGATAAAACACAATCCAGAAAAAAAAAAATGATATGTGGTGGTGGGTCTAACATTGTGATAGCACAGTTTAAAAACAAAGCAAAATGATTTTGCGCTTTCATGTTCAAGTTACAAATGAAAATTTATAGTAGTACTGAAAATTATTTCAACTGAATTATTCATTCGAGTATTCACTTGCTGTATAAATACAAATTTTTCGCATATTTTTGAGTAAAATTTGATACATATCAAATATGAAAGAAACGCCTCTAGAAAAGAAATGCCTGTCTCTCATTGAAATCTGAGCCGGACACTTGGGTGATGCTCCTTGTAAGTAAAAGAAATCAATGATATCCAAAGAATTAATTAACTTTCGAAAAAGCTAAAACAGTGCTTGCCTATTTTCGCTAAAATGCTAAAGTAATTTTTTTGACAGGTTAAACCCTGCCAGTAAATATACTCCAAATTAATAAATACAAAACTTTGAATAAACACCATAAAATGCAAGAACTTGCAACATTTGTTTCAGGTTAAAAGAAAACACAACACTTCATCAAAGCGAATAAATTAGGCAAGAGTGCTGCCAATAAAGCACTGCCGAAGGGTCTTTTTCTTTTCACCTGAAACAATTATTGTGAACTCTTGCATTTTACGGTGTTTATTCAAAGTTTTGTACTTATTACTTTTAAACCTCAGTTCTGTTTTTTTTTTTGTTTTTTTTTTTTTTTTTCAATATAATACTCCAAAATGTTTAAGCAATGATCAACAATTTTTTACAAAAGAAAAATTATATTCATTGTTTAAATATGATATGACAGAAATAGTTTCAAAACATTTTGCTCATGTTGGCTTGTTGGTATTTTTAAAACTATTTTCATTGGAAAACATGTGCTACTACTGACACTTTTAACATGTTATTACAAAAGTTACATTGAAATGTGTTACTACGTAAAAACAATTTCATAAAATTTTCAATTATCCAGATACTTTCTACAGAGGATTAAAGAAAGAAAAAATTTAAATTAAAAAAAGTACCTAAGATTTCTTTTTTTTTTTTTTTTTTTTTTACACACAAGTTTATTTTATTTTAATTGTATTAACTGCAAATTTAATTTTGAACTGCAGAAATATTTTTGTGTGTACTCATTTTTATCCACTACATAACTTAAACATTTTGTTTATTATGATACCACAATTTGTTTCATGTTTCATGAAGATAATAAATTTTAACAAAATCTTAATTATGTCCCTATTTGAATAAAAAAAAAAAAGGTCACTTTTTACAGCAGACAACAGGAATTAACTACTGTCTGCTTTCAAAAGAGTATACTTGAAAATCGAAGGGAAGTTGCATAAACATTTAACAAACATACTTATTACATGATTATTGCTAATTTAATATCCCTTTGATTTATTACTTCTAATCTTGAAAATGTATGATGTAATACACACGATGATATATTACTTACATGATTTGATTTTATGAGCAATCTATCTATTGCTATTATACATCAAAATTTTTCAGCAATGTTCTATCACTTTCAATAATCTGTTCTTTAAAAAAAATATGTGCTCTAATGCGGAGCATGTCAAAGAAGTAACAAAAGACGTAGATTAAGATTATCACACGGTACATTTAAACAAATTCGATTAAAAGAAAAGAAAAATAACTAAATCATAAAAACGCAATTTAAACACAGCTATTTCAAATGTAAACAAGATTTGATCCATCCGCCTTATGACGTAGTGCGCGAGAAATCTCAAATAGCTAGAAATTCGCGCATCTATCAAATGGCACCCCCCTGACATGAAGTAAAAAATAATTGTAAAAACATTCCGGTGACAGCAGAGATAATGTGTAATTCCACCTTAATCAAGCTCTGACCTTACGTGTCCGAGTCCATGAGGAAAAAACAGTCACTCGTGAGTTATATCCTAGTAAACTAATTACATTCAATCTTTGGTGGTCAGAGCATGAATGGCTTAGTGATCCATGTGACAGTTAATTCAAATCGAATTAATGTTATATTCGTTAATATAACCAGAGCCTGATTAAGGGGGAAGCACACATTATTTATACTTACACCGTTATTTTTTAACAAATACTTTCCTGCTATAAGAAACAGAAAATTCTCATAAAAAATTATTTCAAAAGAATTCTGGTGTCTAATACCGGTGAGTAAATTGGATTGTTTTACACCGTTTATTTTTTATAAAAAATATTTCCTCGTCAAAGCGTGGAATTTCTATGACATGAAGTAAAAAATAATTGTAAAAATATTCCGGTGAGAGCGAAGATAATGTGTGCTTCCCCCTTAATCAGGCTCTGAATATAACATGTCATTGAATTCATAATATGTTATTCAGGGTAAAAGTAGAATGCTCATATTCAATATCTGTGTATTTAGTGCCAATTAAATAATGAAAAATGTCAAATGTTTACAGGTTTTTTATTTTATTTTATTTTTTATTTTTTATTTTTTCGTGTGAAAATAATGATTATTCAACTCTGTTCAAGGATGCTAAATTCTGAAGAATGGGTAAGTTTCCATTAACTGCTTATTTCAATTTAGTATTGAATTCAAGTTTTAATATTGTGCGTATTCTTTTAATGAAAATTTTAAATCTAGTCTGTTATAGTCAAAATCGGGTTTGGCTTCTAGCCACGATTCTAAATTCTCTAATTTAATCTTTTGGCTATTAGCCATCCAGTTTCATTTTTTACTGTAATACTGTGTAGACAAGTTCTAGCTCACAATCATCAAAAATCACTCTTTTTTTTTTTTTTTTTTTTTTTTTTAATAGTCGTGTTAGTCATATATAAAACTTTCGAACAATTTAGTTCAGTAATATAAACCAATGAACAGGGGTCGTACTATTTGCTCCTTTTTCAGGACACTCTTAGAGATGAGAAAGTTTCGCCTTTTTTGCCACCACTAATTTTATACATCAATATTTGTGGTTATTTTCATAGTAATGTGTAGTATTTAGATAGGATTGAGATTATTGTATACAAATAGTGGTAGCAATCAAGAAAAAAATTTCTCATCACTGTGAGTGTCCTGAAAAAAAAGTTGACAGTACGACCCCTGCCAATGAATCTTTAAGGAAATTTTCAGATCTCTGTTCTTAATGGAGTTAGAGCTTCCAATTTTTTGCAACCTTAAACTACAAATTTTCTCCAAATTCGATGCCAAAATCGAAACTGAAAACAAAATCTGAGTCAGCTACAAACTTCGCGGCTTGATGAGACTAGTGGTCAAATTTGGCGGCAAATATTGTTTCAGTTTTAGTAAATCCTTTGTCAGTTTTAACGGAGTTAACTGTTTTGGTAAAATGTATCGTTTCTCGCCGCTAATTTTTGCCAAAGAGAACAAAAATTGGCCATCTATACTCGAATGATTTTCATTGACCTTTAAGCCGTGCATTTGCCGATGAGAGATTCTGTAATAATCCCTGGAATATTATTTAGAAAACTATTATACTTCTCTCGGTGTTAGATATAATACTATTACCGTGACTTTTATGGTTGGAGTAGCAGTTTTTTTTTTTTTTTTTTATTTTTTTTTTTTTAAAGAATTTTTGAGGACAATGGACCTGCCTGTTTATTTACGAAGCAGTTACCTCACACAAAAATGTCAATGTTTTCATAATAATATATATATTTAGATAGGTGTGTAAGGAAGTCATGTGGTGTCCACATCTTTTTATTATTATTGTTATTATTATTATTATTTCTAAAGAAATACTTGTAGGTTTTAATATATATATATAATTTATCCAATATACAGTTTTATTAGTTCCTATATATCGTTGTTAGCCAATTAAAATGCAGTATATTGCAAAACAGCGTGACTTTGGACCCTAGGGAAAGTTTACTATATGTGCTCGAAATTCGAGGACAGTTCCTGAATTTTAAGCATTTTTAATTTTTTGTTCTCAAAAAAAACTTTGATTACTTAAGGACACTAAATGTGTCCGAATCAAAATATCTCTATTTATGTCTCTCAAAATCGTGGTCAAATGCGCAAATGATTGCACAAATTTGGTAATCAACAAAACTGTCAAATAAACAACATCGTGCTATGGATTTTTATATTGTTGGCATGGTCTTAAATGAATAAAAAACCTGTTTCATGTATTACAAAAAGCAGTTACAGGGTTCTCAGCAGTCATTTTATTGGATACCAGTTTATGTTTTGTATAGTAATCCTTATTAATAGTTTGTAGTATATACATACTTGCCAACATACTAATTAATATTCCGTAGTATTGTTAGCCCCACCTTCTTTTTCACACCAATATCTTTTTAGAGTCATATTTAATCGTAATTGCATTTCAAGAATATTACCCTAAAAATTTACTGGTGTGAAAAAGAAGGCGGGACTAACAACAGTACGGGATAATAATTAGGATGTTTGCAAGTATATCTTTGGAGGAGTAATACAAAGATTCCTTTGTATAAAAAGTGGTATCCAAATAGTAACTGCTGAAAACACTTCAATTATATGACCACCGTCCACCCCACAATGCATTGGTAGAAAATGAAGGAGAGAAAAGGGATATACAAACACTATAAACATATAAGGAATACTTTCCGCATTTCTGGGAATGCAGAATTTGAGGATTAAAATAAAATGCTCTTATTTTGTGTTGTCACCCATGATAATAATAAATTCAGAGCAAATGTGTTCTATAAATTAGAGTTTACTATTTTAGAAATTTAATGCTGGCATGGTTTATTTTCACGAGCGTAAGAAAGGGTTCAGGGGGCTCAAGCCCCTCCTATTGATTATTACGAAAATTCCTTTTAATGTCAAATGAAAGAATAACCAATTTTAAACCAAAAATTACAGTTTTATCAATGTTCGTAATTAGTGATATTTTATAATTAGTATCAATAATTAGTGAATATCAATTAACATATAGTTACTAATACTCCTAAAGTTAACTTTGAATCAGTTTTAACCCTTATTGCTTGTATGTCCCTTCTGAGGGGACATTAAAATCGAGCACGCCTTAAGGTGTTCCTCTGCAAATGAAATGTTATTTTTCTAAAACGTGTAACCTTTCGGCTACCGGAAAATTTTAACAGAAAGATTTATTTTATTTAACGATGAAGTAAAATAAAACAAATTATTACAATTTTTCGGAAGCCAAAAGGTAGTAAGTTGGAAACTATACGTGTGACAGTGACGTTTTAAAGGAACGCCAAAAGGCGTGTCTTACGGAAAATATGCCGAGCGCAAACGGTTAAAACGAAAATTTTTTGAGCCCCACCCACAATTTTCGAATTGCTACGTCCCTGTTTAGTTTGCTTAAATAGTCTATAAGTTTAACATTTTTCATTTTCAATATAAAAGAGTGTTTCAGCGCATTTTGTAATGTATAAATCAATGTTGTTGTTGTTGTTGTTTTCAAAAAATAATGCATATAGGCATACTTACCAACATACTAATTAATATTCCATAGTATTGTTAGCCCCACTTTCTTTTTCACACCAATATCTTTTTAGAGTACTTTTCTTCTTATTTAATCGTAATTGCTTTGAAGTTTATTACTTTAAAAATTTACTGGTGTGAAAAAAAGGGCGGGACTAACAACACTACGGAATATTAATTAGGATGTTGGCAAGTATGATATAGGTATTGGTCTGTTATGGCCTTGAAAAAGACCCCAGATGTAATTTTCATTGTCTGCAAAATTTCATACAATTTAGGGGAGTACGTTATTAATCCTCAAATCATTGTTTGGAAATATCCCCTTACCCTAAGGAGTTCTAGGGAATTTTCAACCGGGAAAATTCTCAGATCCATCTGAGATAGCTGTTCTAAGCCAAAGCTTCTTTAGCTGCTTTATTTTACACTAGAGCGGTTTCAGGCAACCTTCTCTGGGTAGACCTGCCAATTATTCGAATTTATTCTGTAATTCTGTCAGGCACCGCTTTTACTTCAAATTAATAATTTCCTTTTTTCAGAGTAATATTCTTCTCCTTTAATTGTAAGTACATAATGAAAAATATTATTCTATAAATGTACTGCTGTGAAAAAAGGTGCTACTTACTAAAAGTTCTGGTGCTATTATGGAGTAATTTATAATAATTGGCAGATCTATTTTGCAACTATAAAAAGTACTTCGCTGACAAGTTAGTTTTCTTGCAATACAAAGTTTTACTTTTTGAAATTGTTGTTCCAACAGGTGGTGGTGATTACAATTTCCAAAGCTTTCCCTTCTTTGTTATTATAGATTCTTTGATACAGGTCTGCATTCCCGCCGAACAGTTGCCTTTTTCAAAGTAAATCTGTATTATTAAATAATATATATATATATATATATATATATATATATATATATATATATAATATAGATATACATGTACATATAAAAGCATAATTTCCCAATTTTACGCATAGTGGTTGCTACTTTTTTACGATTGTCTTCAGGGCCCGATTAAGCTTTGAAGCTAAGGGAAGTTCAGTACCATTTCTGGGCCCCCCCTTCATTTCGTTTTTTTTTTTTTTTTTTTTTTTTTTTTCCCATTCATATACTTGGGTGGTTTATACACACAGTATTAAAATCGTATAACTTATTAATTAAGAACATTCAGATTTTTGAGGCTAAATAACAGATTTTTTCCGAAATAGTGAGTACTTTACCTTGCTTTAGGCGACCTTCCTCAGAAAAAATTCAATCTGAGGATGAAAATATGAAACAGAAAATCAAAGAATCTGTTTTTAGTCATTTTGCCCCCCCCCCCCCCTCTTAAATTTTAGACGGGAAGTTTGTGCTTCCTGAGCCTTTTGGGTAATCAGGCCCTGATTGTCTTCTTTATCTTATTTACCGAGACTCCGCTTTTTTTTTTTTTTCTTTTTTTTTTTTTTTTTTTCCAGGACACTTTTAGAGATGAGAAATTTCTGCTTTATTTACTGCCAAATTTTATACAGAAACATTTACCGTATTTTTATAGGAATATGTCGTGATTAAATACCTGAGAAATTATAGTATAAAAGTAGTGGAAGCAAAAAAAAGTGGAAATTTCTCATTCTTGAAAATGTCCTGTGAAAAGGGCGGAGACTTCGAACTCTGTATTTAATTTAAGAATTCCAGTTATGCATCAGTTTTATTCAATATGATATTCGAAATGCGTAAAAGTTGTTAACAGTATAAAAAAAATGACAAACGGCTCAAAATGCGCTAAAAAATTGTATATTAAAACTTGTAAATAAAATTCTTTATTGACACCGTCAAATACTTTCACAATATTTCGAATGAAGTTTTATTTGATTCCTGTCCGATTGCATTGGATAAAAGATTTTGGAATACTTTTAAAATCGTTTACGTTTGTTGTGGCAGTAAGCGATGTGTGTTGGTTAGTTTTGGGGAACACTCAGACAGTGAACCTGATATCAGGAATACGTCAGGCGTTCGGAGGAATTAACCGCATGCAATGTGGTATGCATGTAGTATGGAGCCGAACCAATCAAAATCTTTCTTGCATTTCTCCTCTATATTCTTTTATGACAGCTTCTTTGATTGGTTAAGACAAATGATTACCATCATGTTAGCGAAAATGGGCTTCTTGGCGCGCGTTGGCGATATATTTCTTCAATGTTTATGTTTATGACCACATTAAGCGATTTTGTCCTTATGCCTTTTGTTTTTTCTTAGTATCATTATCATTTTCTCTATTGTAATCTGTGCCTTTTTTTTTTTGTAAGATAGTTCGATCCAATATTAAGCGTATCTATATTATATTTATATATTAATGTTTGGTAAACAGTAAAAAAAGGAATAATTTTTATTTGAACGTTATAACATTAGTAAATATGCTATCTCCTGATAAATTAAATTTTATGTTTAATTTTTACCTTTGAGTAAGAAAAAGGTAAATTTAAAATTTACTAGATATTGTAAAACGCTTAATAATAATAATAATATGTTGCTTGTTACTTGTACATGCTTAATTCTAAATATTTAACTGTTTAATTTTGTATATATCCTTTGTTAATTAAAAAAAAAATCTGGAGTGACTCCACTCGACTTTCCGAACATTGAGTAACTAACAGTTTTGTAGATAAAATAAAGAAAGAGGAATTGCTAAACAAACAAAAGAGAGAAAACCATAATAGAGTGTTTTTTTCTCCATATATCACACGAGGTTTTATTTAACGCTACTGAACTTTGAGCCCTTAGATCATAATGATAAAGAATTTTTCGTTTTGTCCCTGTAAAAATCTATAGATGCTAGATTCACCAAAATGCTTATAGTTAGTGCAACAGTGATTTATAATATTCATACAAATTTTCAGCTCAATTGAATAAGGCGTTTAGATGCTATCGCACTTTTAAAAATTTGGTCTCATAGGCCATAATGATAAAGAATTTTTCTTTGTGTCCCTGTAAAAAAACTGTAGTGCTAGATTCACCAAAATCTATACAGTTGGTGCAAATGCGACCTATAACATGTGTACAATTTTTTTGCTCAGATTAATAAGGCGTTTAGACGCTATCACACTTTTAAAAATTTGGCCCATTGGCCTTAATGATAAAGAATTTTTCTTTGTGTCCCTGTAAAAAAACTATAAGTGCTAGATTCTCCAAAATCTATACAGATTGAGTATCTGTGACCTATAATATGGGTATAAAATTTTTGCTCAATTGAATAAGGCATTTAGATGCTATCGCACTTTTAAGATTTTGGTCCCATAGGCCATAATGATAAAGAATTTTTCTTTGTGTCCCTGTAAAAAAACTATAAGTGCTAGATTCACCAAAATCTATAGGGTTCGTACTATGGTGACTTACAATATACGTACCAACTTTCAGGTTAATCGAACAAAGCCTTTAGACGCTAGCGTGTTCACAAACATACACACATACACACACACATACATACATCATCGTAAAAATAGTGAAAACGGACTCAGGGGACCTCAAAACGTATAGAAACATCAAAATCTCGAATTCAGATTTTTGACATGATTACAATACTTTCCTCACTATAGTGTTCGGAAAGTAAAAAGAAAGATTAGTTTTATAATTGATTTTATTAAGGCTTTTTTTATTTTGAAAAAGGCAAAAACAATAATAATGTAACAATTTTGTCAAATGTCTTTAACAATCTTCTTGTAAATATTAATTTTACATATCTGCGTAGTATAGTTGAAGCTGGATGCTGTTAAATTAATAAATAGTAATAATTAAGAAAAAAAAAAGAAAAGAACCTAGGTTTAGATTATGAATTCTCATTGTTTTATTAAAATACAGTATACGAACAAATAAAAGTAAGCTTAATGACAAATTTATCATCTACCACTTGTATTTTATTTATTTAATTTTTAATGCAATATCTATAAATGTTAATTTGCAGCAAATTATGCATTAAAAAGTTAAAGTACTGTGCAAAGTCCTGTTAATAATATAATTTATAATTTGTATTGAATTAGTTAAAGGCTAATGGTAGACTATTTTGTGCCACACATGCTTTAAAAAGTTATATATTTGTAAAATCAACCAATTTTTTTTTTTTTTTAACCTATTAGCTTCAGATTTCAACTAAACATTTGATAATCATTCTTTCTTTTGAAATAAATGATAAAATACTCTTAAAAATGTTTTATTTCATTTGATTTTTTGAAAAATCAGCATTTTTTAAAGCTTAAATAAACACATTCTTATGTTTTATGAGATAAAAAAGTTTCTGACCCTCATTTTAAAGAGAATTTCATGAGATTTAATTTGATTTTATTAGGTAAAAACATATTTTTATTTATTTATAAAGATAGTTTTTTGTAAACTTTTTTTTTTTTTTTTTTAAGTTTTTTGTAATACTATCAGCTATTATAACTTAAACCTTTTAATAAGGATTTATGACAAGTTACTATACATGTAAGAATATCATTATCATATATTTTGTTTACATGATAAAAGACCTCATTTTTAAAGTCAATAATCTATAAAAGATGAATAACCTATCCATTTTATTATGGTCGAAGAATTCATAGCCTAGTGTAGGGAAGGGGCCGGCACCTGGGAAAACAACTAAACCCCTACACAATAAAGCTATGAATGAGACTCCAGGTGTCAGGTTGAAAATCAACCGTCAAAGGCCTAATTATGTTCTTTATAATCTTTTGTTGATATTGTTCTTAAACTTTAAAGAAAATTATCTGTTGCGTGTAAAACAAACAATAACTGTTAAGCTTATGTTTTAATTATGCTCTGACTGAAAGTTTATATAATAAATACCTAATATAACCCAATCTTTACAAAATCTTAAATTTGGCATTGGTTCGGTGTTAGTATGACAAAGACTGCACTGTTGGAAGGGGTGGTCTGACCCCACCCCCCTTGATGCCTTATGTCTAAAGGTTATGGTTCGAAATCTTAAATTTCGAGTGGGTTGGGTGTTAGTATGACAAAGAATACATACTGTTAAAAGGAGGAAGGGTCGTACCTCCTCATGGTGCCTGATCTCGAAAAAAATATGGTCAGAATTTTTAAAAAAAATTAAATTTGGGGTTGGTTGGGGATGATAAACACTGCATTGTTAAAAGGAGGGACAGTCTCCCCCCCCCCCCCACACACACACAAACACGTACGCACACGGTGTCTTATCTCGAAAACTTATGGTCCAAACTTAACGAAATTTTAATTTGGGGATGTTTACAGTGGCGGATTTAAAGGGGGGGGGGGGGCAAAAGTACTAACATTCACAACTGACTATTATAATTGTAAACTTTTCTTTGATCTGGAATAACACTTTGAAAAATCTTATCCTCCCCCCCACAAAAAAAAAAAAAATAAATAAATAAATAAATAAATAAAAAAGTTAAGTTCTAGATCCGCCACTGTGGTTAGGTATTGGTATCACAAAGAAAGCACTGTTGGAAGGGAGAGGGTCCTTACCCCCCCCATGGTGTCTATCACGAAAAGTTACAGTCCTATATTTACGAAATTTTAAATTTGGCATTGGTTGGGTGTTAGTATGACAAAGACTGCATTTTTGGAAGGGGTGGTCAACCCCCCCCCCCCCCCCTGATGCCAAAGTTATAGTTTGAAATTTACAAAATTTTTATAAATAATCTAAGATTTTCTTTCTTATCTGTACAGAATATAAAATGTATACAAAGAAAAAAATATATTGTTTTGAATTATTACTTTCTTCTATATTAAATAGGACATAATGGATGTGTAAAAAATTCTTACTTCCAATTTTCAGTGTATTTACACATTTTGAGGGGATTAGAACACAATTTGACCATTTTTAGAAAATGTCTGTCTGGTAAAAATTTTGTGTAGCAGCTCTAGTTTAAGAACTAATGCACAGTATTTCATATAAATTTATACACAGAGAAAAAAGTGCACATCAGTTTTTGATGCAAGTCACTCAACAGGTGGCACTGCTATACTGTGATTTCTCTCATTTAACTGAAGACTATCTCAGCTTCTTTGTGTGTAATAATAATAATTAAAAAAAAAAAAAAAAAAAAAAACTAAGTATGCCATAGGGCTATCATGAAACATGTTTTTTAATTTCTGTGCACATCGGCGAATAGGTGATGCTGCTATACTTCAATTTTTCCTGTGAATAGGGAAGTTCATTGAGATTTATTTGTGTATAATTACACAAAATTTTGTATGTGAGAGGGCCATTTTTATAAAACATCATGTTGATTCAATTTTGGTGCATATTGGGCGATAGATGACAATATTATGCTGCAATTTACTCTGTCTATAGGAAGACTAAATCTCAATATCTATAACATTTAACTGCACTTAACTTGATATGCAAGATAAATAATATGAGAATGAAAGCTGGCTTAATTTGGGTGTATATTGACCTACAGGTGGCGCTTTTCCTCACCTTTTGATTAAAATTGCACTAAACTCCATATCTAAACTCAGTATTAAGAGAAGCTATGATTAAATTTCTTCCGTGCATGTTAAACAGCATGTAGCATTGTTATATATAGTGATATAGAAGAAAGTTTTGTGATGGCCATAACACACTAGTTTGAAGCTTTGTTTTCTTTTTCTTCTTTCTTTTATGTTTTCTTATGAATGTCTCAAAAGAAAGTATTGGATTCATTAAAATTTTCAACTTCTGGTTTTCGATGCATTTACACATTTTAAGAGATCCAGAACCTGTCTTGATCACTTTTTAAAAATGTCTGTTTGTGTGTGTGAGAGAAACATTCTGTTCAACTATATCTCCACAACTACACAGTAGTTCTGGAATTAAAATAAAAAATTAAATTACATATAAATTTATATGTAATTTCACCAACAGGTTCTGGCGCACTGCGATTTCTGCAACCTATAAGAAGGCTATATCTCAGGAACTACTGCACAGAATTTCATGTAAATTTATATGTACATGCACCTTGGCATATATTAGTGTCTATTAAGTTTTGGTGACAATCACTCAACAGGTGGTGTTGTTATACAGTACTTTCTGCAATTTTAGGGAAGGCTATAACTTGTGCTCTAATGCGCATAATTACACGAAACTTTATGTTGGAAGGGTATTATGAGAAGTTATGCTGATTCAATTTTGGTGCATGTTGGCCGATCGGTAGCGCTGCTATACTTAAATTTCCCCCAATACGTGAAAGCTGTATCTCATATTGTATCATGTATAATTGCATAAAACTTGGTATGTGAGAGAGTCGCCATTATGTAGCACTATCGTGATTTTATTTTGAGTGTATATCAGCTAACAGGTAGCATTACTGCACTGCAGTTTACCCGATGATTTTTCATAAGCCTATATCTCAGCATCTGTTGATTAAAATTGCACCAAACTCCATACGTAAAATATTTATTGTGAGAAGCTATAAGCAAATTTTTGTACAATTTAAACTGTAAGTGATGCTGTTATCTATATATATAAAAGAGTAAACTCACTGATTCACTCACTGACTCAACACAGCTGTGGCGATCCTATGGGAGAAAGAGTCACAATTTTTGGTGAGCAGGTTGATTTTAGGACCGTGGCGCTCACTAAGACGGGATTTTGCGAAATACCCCCCGGGGGACAGAAGGCAAAAACCACCTTTATAAGCATAACTCGGCTCCAAATTACTTCACGGTGAAGAAATTGCAGATGGGGAGACTCGACTTGAATGCAAAAAAAGCATTTTCTGCGATTTTGGATTTTTAATGGGATAAGGGGTAAAAGTGAGATTTTCGGGGGGGGGGGGGGGCAGAAGGTAAAAAACACCTTTATAAGCATAATTCGACTCCAAATTACTTCATTGTGAAAAAATTGCAGATGGGGAGACTAGACTTAAGTACAAAAGAATCATTTTCTGCGATTTTGGATTTTAAGGGGGGAGAGAGGGTAAAAAGGATTTTCGGAGGCAAAATTAGCAATGCATGGATTTTCGAGTAAAATTCTAGCAATAAAAGCTCAAATTAAAAAAAAAAAAAAAAAAAAAAAAAAAAGCCAAGCGTCTTCTTGAAGGTATTTGCAAAAATTCATTTTTGAATTTTTACGATTTTCGATTTTTTTTTTTTTTTGGGGGGGGGGGGGAGTTACGAGGGGGCAAATTCGATCTTTCCTTTTAGCGCTAAATTTATCCGTGGAAATCTAAGAGCTGGGGTCACAAATTTTAGTGTGTGGCTTATTTATGTGTGTCCAACACCCATTGTAACGGGATTTTGTGAAAGACCTCCCCCCCTTTTACCCCTTTGGGGGTTGGGTGGGGAATAAAAGAGTAAAATCACTGATTCACTGACTCAACACAACCGTGGCGATTCTGTGGGAGATAGACTTGCAAATTTTGGTGAGCACGTTGGTTTTAGGACACTGCACACTGATGCCCACTATGGCGGGATTTTGCGAAATATCCCCGCTCCCCCCTGTGGGGGCAGAAGGCAAAAAACCCCTAATAAGTATAATTTGGCTCCGAATTGCTTCACGGTGAAGAAATTGCAGAGAGAGAGAGACTAGACTTGAATGCAAAAAAAAGAAATAGCAAAATACGGGTTTTTGAGAAAAACTGTACCAATAACAGCACAAAGATATAGAAAATCGCCAAGAGTCTTCTTCAGAATATTTCCAAAACCTCATGTTTGGTATTTTGCGATTTTCGATTTTTTTTTTTTTTGGGGGGGGGGGGTTACACTCATTGCAATGGAGTTTTGCGAAAGTTCCTCCTTTTCCCCTTGGGAGTCGGGTGGGGGGGCAATATAAACCCGTTTCCAAATATAACTTTGCTTCAAATTATCTCATCAAGATTAATTTGTATATGTGGGTTGTTTATGCTTTCCCGACACGCACAGTAAAGGGATTTCACAAAATTTCACCCCCCGTCCTTTAAGGGCGGAGGAAGGCAAAAACACGCTTATAGGAGTAACTGTGGTCCAAATTATCTCAGGATAGCGATTTTTTGATACGTCAATTGGTTATGCGTACTCAAGACACATACTAAAAAGAGATTTTGTAAAATTCCGTCCTATCTCCCTCTTAGGGGTGGTGTTGCAAAAAGCATGTTTCCAAGCATAACTGTTCTTCAAATTATCTCAGTAAGCTTATATTCTACATATGAGTTGTTTATGCATTCCCAACACACATTATAAAGGGATCTTACAAAAATTTCCCCTCCCCTCCTTCAAAGGCGGGGAGAGGTCAAAAAACGCTTTTAAGAGTAACTCTGCTCCAAATTATCTCAGAATAGCGATTTCTTGATATGTCGATTGGTTATGCGTACTCAAGACACACACTACCAAGGGATTTTGTAAAATTCCACCTTATCCCCCTTGGGGGTGGGGCAAAATCATGTTTTCATGCATAACTCTGCTCCAAACTATCTTAGACGATTTTTTACTTGCGGGCTGGTTATGCACTCCCAACACGCACTATAAGTCGATTTTGTGAAATTTTCCTTTTCCCCCTTTAAAGGGGGGGGGGGGCAAAAACACATTTTAAAGAGTAACTCTGCTCCAAATTATCACAGAAAAGCGATTTTTTTATAGGTTGATTGGTTATGTGTACTCAACACAAACAAACTACAAAGGGATTATTTGGAATTCCGTGCTATCACCCCCTTGAGAGTTAGAGGGGGATTAAAAACATGTTTCCATGCGTAACTCTGTTCCAAACTATCTAAGAATGACAATTTTTGATGCGTGGACTGCTTATGCGTATTCAACACACACTACAAAGTGATTTTGTGAAACTCCACCCCACCTCCCCTTAAGCGGCGGGGGGGGGACATGTATTCATGTGTAACTCTGCAGTAACTTATCTTATGAAGGAGAGATTTTCCATGTGTGGGTATGTTACATGTATCTAACTCATAATATAAGGATATTTTGTAAAATCTCCTCCTCCTTTCCTTTAAGAGCGGGCTGGGGGGGGGGGGCTAAAAAACACGTTTTAAAACATAACTTTGCTTCAAATAATCTTAGAATCCCGATTTTTTAATATGTGGGTTAGGTATGTGTATGCAACATGCATTATAAAGGGATTTTGTTAAGTGTGGCGAGTGGGAAAACCGCTATCGAAGGTATCGATAATTTTAACTTAGATTTTGACTGATTTCATTATTATTATTATCATCATCAATGATATGGTATTTTGAGACTTCATTTCAATATAATGACCAGCGAAGCGGGCAAAGCCTGCTAGTACAGAAAAAAGATTTATCATGGCCACAATATATTAGTTTTCCTATGAAAATAACCCTTTAACTATGATTTCATTAGTAAAATACAGTACCCGCCACTTATTAAAATCACATTTGTTCTGAGCAAAAGTGATTTTATTCCGGATTTTATAGCCGGATATAAAAGTGATTTTTATATCCGGCTAACGTTCCTGTACACAATAAAAAGATGTTACTTCCCTGAATTTGAAAAGAAATTTTAAAAGATACCAAATAATGAAATTAATAAACAATGCTAATTAATTTTTAACAGATAATTATTGAAGTGTTTCTTCAAAATAAAAGAATTAAACACATCCCAAGCTCCGATGCGCTTTCTTTTGAGGAAAATCATCATTACTTTGCTAAAAGTTCACGCCTTTCTTTAAAATTTAAAATATTTTCGTTTAAACATCTTACTTCTTAGTTATTTCAGAATAAGAATTAGAAATTGTCTTTAAATAATTAAAAATAAAATAATCACTGGCGAATTAAATCAAATTTGTAACTTATTACACCTTGAAGAATATATTCCTTGAAATTGTTCCTAAATCAATGTGATGGGGCGTGTTTAATTGCTGTAAATTTAAAATTTAATGTTGTAAATTTTCGACAAAGAGAGATAACAGAGGGATTTCTGTATTTATTTTTTATTTAAAAAATAAAATTCGGAGTGTAAATAAGAATTTACTCAGCATGCATAAATGGTATTTTGCTTCTGATGAGAATTTTTCAGTTTATTAACCGGCAATACTGATTTTATTGAGAGGCAGTTTCAAAGATGGTTTGCATTGATTTTATTCCGATCCTGGCAATTTGATCAGATTAAGCGGCTGATTTTATTAACCAGTGATTTTTATTAAGCGGCGGTTACTGTATTTTGTTTCATTTTTTTTTTTAATAATATTGCAAAAAATATGTAAATAATAAATTTTAGTTTTATAATTCTGAACAAAACCTATTTCTTTGTGACAATGCTTTTCACCACAAATTGCAAGTGTAGGAATAAGTATGTTACGCTTAAAGTTTTATTCTCCATGGCAATATTGCACAAATAAATAAAATATTAAATAAATAAATTTAAATAAATTATATTTGAAATGTTTTTAAAAGGTGGGTTATATTTTATTGTTTTAAAATAATGAAAAAGAAAAGAAACATACAAAAAACAAAACTAATGCCAGATATCCGTATCCGACAGGCAAAAGAGCTCCGGATATCTGATAACCAGCAAAATTTCTATTCGTTTCATCCCTAAAAATAACAGACATGCCATAGTATAATAATACTTTAAGTACTTAATTTCTTACCATGTACTGTTTAACTTTAAAAACACATGACAAAATGATATATGTACGTATTTACCATGATCTTGTGTTCATTAACAGAAAGCAAAAAAGAAAATATAAAATCTTAGAAAGAATAAGTAAATATTTAAAGCTTACTTTAAAGATATTTTTCTGAATTTTACAATTTATATGCAATGTTAAATGTTTTTATATGGTCATTTACAAAATAATTCTAAGTGCATACATTCTACTTTTAGACTAGATAAAATCTAAGTTATTTTCACAATGGCTACATAAAAAACTTTGTAAACATTTTTCCGCAGGTTTTAAGGATTTTTACAAAGGGAAATATTTATCGCCACAAATGTGCTTTTATCTTTTAAAATCGAACTGAGAATTCTAACTAAAAATGTTAAAAACAATGAGTCAAAGTAACATTTTACAATTTATTGAGTAGCCTACTGTAATGTGCAGATTATATTTTTTTTCTTCGCTCAATAATTTTAAATATTAAGTACTTTCATTTTCATCATCAAAAAGAAGTTTAAAAAAAAAAAAGCGTTAAGATAATAATAATAACTTTAACATCTTTAGAGACAGACTTGTTAAAGGACTAAATAAAGTTACATATTTAAACACAAATGTTTAAAAGCACTCATTTCAATCATGAAAGAACAACAATCTAAAATCACATTACTATTTTATTTTAAATGCGAATGTAATTGATTAGTATTCAACACATTTTAATGATAAAAATATGATTATTATTTAAAATATGCAAAACTAATTATATTTTCTAAGTTGTTCTAAAATGATACCAAAATATTGCAAGAAAAGTAAATAATTATACTTCTAATAAAGATAAATTAATTCAACATTTTTTTTTTCTTATTTATTTATTTTTTTTTTTGCAAAGTGCGCAAAAGAGATGTCAGGAGGAATGTGTAACGTAAATATTCCACGGTGCAAACTCAAAGTAAACAAATCGCTGGCGAGATGCACAGAATGAATGTCAAAAAGATTTTGCAAAAGCAAGCTACTCATTTTATCGCCAATTCGCTAACAGGTTGCTATAAGAACTGATAACCAATCAACAATGGTGTTAGAAACGTTCAGTGTAAGTTGAATTCTGATTGGTTCGGCTCCATACTACCACATTGCATCCACAGACGCTAGTAACCACAAGTGTATGTTTTCTAGGGATTTTGTACACAACTAATACAACTTGGGAGTTTTTAAAAAATGCAAAATATCTAAACTATTTCACTTCTACATTTGATTTTAATAAATTGTATTTCATTATCCGACTACCGTAGGTAATGGAAGTATTGTATTCCATCCAAAAATTCGATATCGAGATTTTACATGTTTTAAGGTCTCCTGAATCCAAAAAAGTGGTTTTTGGCAATAGGTCAGTGTATGTATATATGTGTGGGGAATCTTCTGACTCTTATATCTCCGAAACTAATAAAGATAGAGCCACGAAACTTCAAAATCGAGACAGGTCTGGTGTACAGATGAATTTTCTAATTTTTGGTGAAAATTGGAAAACCGGAAATGGGGTCGTAAGTCCGTATCTCAAAAACGACTCTGACGATTTTCTTCAAAATTACTGTATAAACATTCCATTACATGTTCTTTCGAATGATATAATTTGATAGTTCAGGAAAATTGATAGGCGTCCTGTATAAATAGCTGAATTTCCGGCACTGCCATTGTGTTCCTTTCAAAACGGCTGTATGGATTTTTTTCAAACTTGCAATATTAACCCTCTTTTAAATATCCTTTTGTACGTAATTATTGTTTTCCAGTCAACAATTGAATATGACAAGTTTTAGTAAAAGTCGGTATCTCAGAAACGTCTCTAACGATTTTCTCTAAAATTGTTGCATAAACCCATTTTAGATATCCTTTCTCATGCTTTACGTGGTTACTACAGAAAAATTAATAGTCATCCTGATCAAATAAATCAGTTTTAGATCTGAAAAATGGGTGTATATATATATATATATATATATATATATATATATATATATACTTTTTTTTTTTTTTTTTAATATATGTAAATTCTGTTTTATAATATGTCTTTACGCGTGTATTAATTTTCTCTTGCTGGAAAATTTTTAATTGACTATTTATTCAGATCTTCTGATCACATTATCACTAAAAAGTGCATAGAATACGTGTAATATTGATAACGGAAGTCGTGTGGTACGTGCATCTCTCACTGAATTCGAAATGTAGCATTTAAAGTTTAGTGGCATCTCCTAAACTAATAACCACTAATTAATTTTTCAGTATTTATTAAATTTTTGTTTTAAATACTTTAATGTATATAATAAAGAAATAACATTGAGTTCATTCCAGTGTTCATTGACTTCAATATCAAAAAAAAAAAAAAAAAAAAAAAAAAAAACCTTTAATTGAAATTATTGATTGTGAAATTTCTATAATATTTGTGTTTCTTTAGAAGCATCGTACTTCATAAGTTTACAATTAATACTAAAAATTTATTAAATGAAAGAAATCGTGAATATGAAATGTAATCAACAGAATGTTTTCAAAGTAAAGGTATCATAATAATAATAACAAAACTGAAAGTTTCTACATTTTTAGTTTTTTTCCCCATTGCTTAATGTGTTTATTATTAAAATTATATATATATATATAAGGGAGGGATGGGGCTTAGTATGTGATCCACTGCTTTTAAATTAATAATTTGTTTCTTTTTTTTAAATATGATTGATATACATAAAAATATTGGGTAAAATTAATATATAAGTAAATAATCACTGTATGAAGTTAATTCCCCGAGCTAAAAATTATAAGCTGCATGAAATTCGCATATTTGTTTTGAAATTTCTATTTATTTATTTACTTATTTCTTCATATTTCTAAATGATCATTTAAATTATGTCATCTGAGAAAATAATCAATTAAACAATTTTTCAATTCGCACTGTGGTACACATGAATCTTTAATATTTAAAATACAGCATATTTTCACACGTTCACTTAAAGGCCGGATTTTGGACGTTCCCCTAATACATGACATTTATGAACAAAAACATTTTTTTTTTTTTTTTCATATGTAGTAATGTGTCGTGATCATGGTAGTACAATCTCTTTCTACCTTCATGGTCGTGATTAAGGAGGTTAAAGATTATTGAATAAAAATAATGGTAGCAAACAGGGGGGGGGGGAGGCTAAGGGGCTTAAGCCCCCTCCTCTATTGGTTTTAACAAAATTTAATTTTAATGTCATATGAAATAATCACCTATTTAAAACAAAAATTAAAGTCTTATTCATGATTAGTAATATTTTGTAATTAATACTAATAATTAGTGAATATTAACAGAGGTGCCAAGTTGCTACTAACGAAAAATCAATTTCTTACCACAATAAAGAAAAAATAAATCTTGTCCTATTTCTTCGGATACTGTAGGATGGAAGCACCTGCGACAAAAGCCCCGCATCTTCCTTTACCTAAGGATGGAACTAACGAGGCCAGATAATTATTACAAAAGAATACGTTAAAAAAATTTCCGGTATTAAGATTACGGACAATCCATATTAACTTGGCACCTCTGTATTAATTAACATTTAATTAATAATTGATTTTCTTGAGAATAATTTTGAGACACTTTTAAATGAAATTTTTTGAGGCCCTACCATGATATTTGAACTACTATGCTCCTGATGATAGCAAAAAAATCAGAAAGTTATCCAGGGTGGTTACAGACCACATTTTTTCCATGATTCTATCGCCAATATTTTTCTTTCGGAATATTTAATAGTGTGTTTGCACCATTAACACTTTCGCGACAGCATATTTTTTTCTTCTGACAGTAAGGTTCGCCTTTGGGTGTTATTCTCCCAGATTACAGTATTTCAGAACAAAATTTTCTGTATTCAGATTTATAGTATAAAGGGATATACATTATAATTATATTCTTTCTAATCAAAGTATTTGTATCCATAGTATATTTCATTGAAAATTATGAATATTGGGTATATACTTAAGAAATAAAAAACGTACAAATTGCGAAAGAAACGCCCACTGGCGGAATTACAGATTTTGTGTTGGTTTTACCACCATACATACAAACATACAAAATCAAGGTGGTTACAGACAGGGTAAGACAAAGATATGGCCTTTTTTTTATTCAATAGTCGACAATAATTTTTATTTGTAACGTTTGGCTAATCACTTCAAAGATATTCTATTATGTACTAGCCGCCTTCGGCGACCAGCTGGTTCGCAATCTTTGAAAAGTTCGACTTTACGAAACTCCCGCTTGGTGGCGCCTGCGGCGCCTTTTTCCCGTTATTGCACAAAAAACGTCACATTTCTAACGTATTGTTATGTTTGGATTTTAGAAACTAAATTTATTTTTTAAAAATTTTTATTATTAAATCTGTACTGATAAGTATAAACGATTTAAGTCCATATTCTTGATTTTTCAGGCGACGAAAGATAAAGTTAAACTAACTAAAAATTAATCAGAAGAATCGATTAGGAAAAAGGGATTAGGTTGGTTTATACGCTTTATACCATTCAGTGATTGTCAATATTCATTTAATAAAGGGAAAAAATTGAATTAAATGTTTTATACCAAAGATTAATGCTGAATTTCTGATTTGAATCTTTTTTTACCAATGAATTTTCTCAAAGACTAAATGACACAGATTTAAATCCTTTACACCAATCGATAGAGAATTTTTTTCTGGGTCTGACTATGTACTTAACACAAAATCGACATTTTTGGACTTAAATCCTTTATACTTAACAGTACAGAATTAGTATATTAAAAGAAATATAATTTCTGAACTTTACATGGTTTCTCGAAAGATTACTCAAAATTCTTAAATTCTTATTTTTAAAAATTAAAGATATTTTTAAAATTTTAAATTTAATCAGTATAGTACAAAAAAATTAATTTTCGACTTTTCGTGGTTTCTCCAAAGCTTATTCTAATTTATTATTATATTTGGATTTTTAAAAACTAAATATATTTTTTAAAGCTTTACTGTAATAAATATAGTACAACAAGTTTAATTTTTAAACTTTGCATGATTTCTCCAAAGATTTTCTAATACATTATATTTATATCATTAAAAACTAAATATATTTTTAAAAATTTTAGTTTAATCACTAAAAAAAAAAAAAAAAAAAAAAAAAAATTATTTTTAACTTTGCATGATTTTTTGAGAGATTATTTTACTATACACTCCTTCTCATATTTATAAGGACACTTTATATTTTGAAATAACTAATGTAAAAATAATTGTGAACAAGATAATACTAAGTGCACTTAATATATCTAGTATTCTAAAAACCAAAACTGCTGTCATTTTGTTAATATGAAACAAAATTAATAAAAAATGACGCAAAATATTTTTTTCTCCAGGTTTTTAGATGTTCATAATTGGACAATAGGGATTTTTTCGTTTTATTTAACTTACTAGCGGATAAATTACAGTTGACATGCGAATTCGTTAAGTACTGGGCTAGATTAATTCATATACAAGCCTTCAATTTTTCTTGGACGGACATTACTGATAATTCCTCGAAAAAAAAGAGCGTTCATGTAGTGAAATAAGATAAATGTGTTTTTTAAGTGGAAGGATAATTTCAGTCCGACGAATTTCTAATGAAATTCGAAGATCTAAAATAGCTGAAGGAAATATGATCAAACGTTGAACTGTTGGTTCGATAGGAGAGAGATCTAATGCAAAATCAGAGTTGTTTTATAGAGATCGAAGACTCATAATTCCTCTTACTGTTCTACTCATAATGACTGCTGCTGAATTTGCTCGTAATTTTTAACGAAAGGTTGGGGTCCACATTTATGCATGTTTAAAATAATTTATAATATGTTAAAATGAATAAAAAATCTGTAATAATCAATAAGCATTTAATGGGGGAAATCACGTCTGTGTTAATGTTGAATAAAAACAATATTAAATGGTAAAATGTTGCATTTTCGGATGAAAAACATTTTATTCTTGATTAATCAAATGGTTTTAACAGTTATTGTCACGATCTGAAGATAGAGAAAGACAGAGCAGATTTTTTTAAAGGCAGATATGAATTGGGCATTTTAAAGGTCTATGGTGCTCTCGGGAGCTGTTTCTACTGAAGGCAAAATGAATTTAGTAATTTTTTCTATTATTATGAACATCAAAATAATATCCGCAAATTTTATACTTGGAATTCTCAGATTTTTGTTAGATTTTGGGGGGTAATAATATTTTTTTCAACAAGACTTACGTTTTTGCTCTACTTCTAGAGCAATAGGAAATAGTTTGAAGAAAGAAACTTCTGTATTATTGCCTTTCCCGTGGCCTAAAAGTTTAAAAAACCTTAACTTATCATATTAGAAAAATGCATGCAAGTAGAAAACAATTTTAAATAGTTTAAATGTATTCAGAATATCATCTATGCTGTATGAAATGGTATTGAAACTGAATATTAAAGGAAATATATATATATATATATATGTATATATATATATATATATATATATATATACCAGAGAAAATGTCTGACTGTTTCACCCAAAAAATATTAATTTAAAGAATAATTGAAAAATAATATACTAAGATTCAAGCTGTCCTTATAATTGTGAACACCTGAAAAATCATCTTTTTGTCCGTATTTAAAATTTTTTAAGACAGAAAAACGATAAAACTGTTTAAATATCGTCTATTAATGAAATTCAACTTAATAAAAAATATATTTGTTTAAATAATAGTGTTCAGTGTTTAGTTAATATAAAAAAACGGGTGTCCTTATAATTATGTGAAGGAGTGTATTATTATATTTTGATATTTAATAACTAAATACATATATATATATATTAATTATTTTAATTAGTACAGTAATAAATAAACAAATAAATAATTTTTCAACTTTGCATGGTTTTTTCACAGATTATACAAATTTATAATTATATTTGGATTTTTTAGAAACTAAATATATATATATATATATATATATATATTAACATTAATTTAATCAAATACAAAAAATTTAATTTTTAAATTTTACATGATTTCTTGAAAGATTATTCTAATATTTTATTATGTTTTGATTTTTAAAAATTATATATATATTTTAAAAATTTAATTTAATCAGCATAACACAATTTTTTTTTTACTTTGCATGATCTCTTCGATGGCTATTCTAATATATTATATTTGAATTTAAAATATATATATATATGTAAAAAATTCAATCAGTTATTACAAGAATTTTAAATTTTTCAACTTTGCATGGTTTCTCCAAAGCAGTTTCTATTATTATATTAAGATTTTTAAAAACTAAATTATTAAAGAAATTAATCTTAATTTTAATTTAATCGGCATAGTATAAGAAATTTCACTTTCAAATTTGCATGTTTTCTCCAAAGATTATGTTTTAGAAAATCTTTGGTTTCAAATCATTTCGAAGGATGACAGCACCAGTTGGATTGATTATAAAGTTGAGTGGTTGAAAAACCGTTACCGGTGTTATTTATTCATTTGTTAATTGTTAAAATACACATCAGAACTTATATGCTTGACTGACGCTATTTATTGTTCACTTTTATGCATTTTTCTGTTAGGAATAAGAATCATTCAAAAAATATTAATTTTCTGCGTCACCCGGAACTTCAGCTACTTGCTAACATACTAATTAATATTCCGAAGTATTATTAGCCCCACCTTCTTTTTCACACCAATATCTTTTTAGAGTAAAGATTCTTCTTATTTTATCGTAATTGCATTTGAAAAATATTACTCTAAAAATTTACTGGTGTGAAAAAAAGGTGGGACTGACAACACTACGGAATATTAATTAGGATGTTGGCAAGTATGGCTACAGATCAAGTATTCCATACCCGGAAGTTTTAATACGCTAGCGCAGAAGACTATAATACTTACCCGGCTGTCGGTTCTCTAACCACGGCCAAAATAATTATCTCTCAAAGTTCTATGGAAATCAAAACTGCCTCTGACTAAAAAATTCCATAATGTTATATAACATTAGCAATATTTAAATTTCTTTTACACTTATATTTTTGTTCGGATTAAATGATTATTAAAGAATCGCCTCTGATTTTTAGAATTAAGTCTGGTGTTTAGTCTGTCTTAAGGCTGTAGGTCAGTCAGATTCCCTCTTTCTTTCTTCCCATGTTATCCAATGGGATGGTTTTTTGCCTAAGTATATAAAGTTGAAGGTTTGTCTTTCCAGATTTTTGGTCCGGTTGCTACACTTATTAATTAGGACAAAATCTAAACTAACTCTGTATTTTTTAATTGAATCCGATAATTAAATTCAAAAGATATTAAATAAAAGCCCCATTTTAACTTTAAAATTATTAAAGAAAAAAAAATGATATTAAAAATGAATAAATGCGTAGATATATTTCTTTTTATGTCGAAAGAAAAAAAAAAAAAACGTACAAACACTTTTTCTTTAATTAATTAATTTATTAATTAATTTATTTATTTATTTATGTTTTGTTAGATTGTTAAAAATGTGAAATGCTAGTTCGAGAGGCACGGAAAAATTCGCAACTCTGTAATGAGTCGAGATATTTAAAAATTTTTAAAAGCACGAAATTCATGAAGGTTTTCTCTTTTTTTCGAAACTTGACTTCCATATTTCTTGAAGTAACGTATATGGGCATAGCTGCCAATATTTTATTTTATTCCGGAGTACTTTTAGCCCCGCTTTTATTTCGCACCACTTTATTTATAGAAAAATTTTCTCCAATAGATAACTTCGATAGAACAAGACAAAATTACTTAAAAAAAATATGTGGTACGAAATAAAGGCGGGGCTAAAAATATCCGGAATAAATTAAAATATTGGCAGCTATGTATGGGTATAGTAGACCAAGATTACTCTTGCCACAAATAGAACCACAGAACACAAAATTTTCATTTTTTTTTTTTTTTTTTTTTTTTTTTTTTTTAAGCTGTATTTTATTGAAAAAAAAAAAAAAAAAAAAAACCACTTGTATCTTTTAAAAGCCAATTAGATGTACTTTAAAAGCCCTAGAAGTTATGTAAAATAAGGATTTTATTTCACAGGTAAGATTCTTTTTAATATTTTACTATTTCGTTCTTTTTAAATAATTTTTATAAAAATTTTATACTTTCTTTACTTAATTCTCTAAATTGAATTAGTTCAGTTATATTATACCTTATATGATTTCAAAAATGTCCATGATTATTTATGAGAGTTAAAGCGAGTATAGACAAACCGAAGTTATAAACACTTTTGAACTTTGTTGGAAAATGTTAATAACAAGGTAAAAATAAATTTCAGCAGCTGTAGTGTTTTACACAAGCTTTGCTTGCTGTATATTTTAATAATAATATTTATATTCAGAACAAAAACTCGTCAATAACGCGATAAATGCCAGAAAAAATAACCTTTTTTCAGCAGGCACGTGTTTAAAATTTGCCATCCTTACTTATATTCCCTTAATAATCGAATGCTCCGCCCACTCTTATAATAGATTTCGGCGTGCGTTTTGCATGCCGATAAATTTTGAGTCAGAAAATATATTTAACTAAACACCAGCCAATTAAATATTAACATTGTTTAATAGAAAATAAAATAAAACGATAAACATTAATTTAGAGATTAGTGAATAAACAAAAACATTTCAAGTACAAACAGGCATTTGCCAGCGACCCAACGGCCGACGATACCAGCGGTAACAGAAGCAGAGCACAGACTGGCTGAGAGAGACGCGCGAATGTTTCTCCCTCTTGGCAGGTTGCCATATTACAGTTTTTCCGCCAACTGGCAGTAAGGGCAGTTCTTTATCGCTTTTGGCATAGCGAACCGCTGCACACTCCCTCCGCAGTGTCATTGAAAATGCACGTAACGACGTGGGGGACGAACAGGTCGGCCCGTACGGGTCGTCTGTGCAACTGGAACAGTTCGTACGTCTGGTGGTGTATTGGCATCCTGAGGAGGAGTGTGGGTCTGTTGTCCTTCACGGGCTGGTTGTGGTGTGGATGGTACAGTAGCACTTTGAGGTGAAGTGGTTGAAAGGTCCATAGCTATAAAAGCAGGTTTGAGACGATCTATAGACACCGTGTGAGAAGTCCCTTTAATTTCGATGTCAAAAGTTTTTTCTCGTCTGAAAATGACCTTGTATGGTCCGTCATATGGTGCTTGGAGAGGTTTACGCACACTATCATGCCGAAGGAACACATGCGAGCACATTTTGAGGTGAGGATGCACAAAAATTGTTTTTTGACCGTGGCAGGAAGTCTGAATAGGACGCACCTTGGCGAAATGGCATTTTAGGTCTTCTACCAGCTGCTTAGGTGAGATATCCACAGGGGTTGGATCGAAGAACTCACCTGGTAGTCGTAAGGATTTACCATACACTAATTCAGCAGTTGTTGATCTCAGATCCTCTTTGAAGACTGAACGGAAACCAAGCAGTAAAACTGGTAATGCTGTAGACCACTGATCAGTGTCGTAGGCTTTCAAGGCTGCCTTTAATGGGCGGTGAAATTCCTCTATTAAGCCATTTGCCTGAGGGTGATATGGTGAAGTTCTAATTCTTTTAATTCCTAGCAGCTGAGCAAGCGATGTAAACAAGGCACTTTCGAATTGCCTGCCTTGATCCGTGGTGATACGGGATGGACATCCGAATCGAGCAATCCACTGAGTAAAAAAGTTTTGTGCGACTGTCTGTGCAGATATATCTGGTATTGGAACTGCTTCTGGCCACCTAGTGAACCTGTCTATCATAGTTAAACAATAGTAATTTCCCTGTGAAGGAGGAAGGGGACCGATAAGGTCGAGGTGTATGTGTTCAAATCTTTGTGATTGGTCTAAAAATTTACCTACAGGGGATTTTGTATGGCGAATTATCTTTGACTTTTGACATGGGATGCAAGACCTAGCCCATTCGACACAATCTTTTCGAATGGACTGCCAAACAAATCGGGATCGGATAAGTTTTGAAGTACTGCGAATACTAGGGTGGGATAAATTATGTAAAGATAAAAATACCTTTTTGCGGAATAATTGAGGAATGTATGGACGAGCCGTGCCTGTTGACAAATCGCAATAAATATGTGTTTGATTATCTGATAAAAATATTTTTTTTAATTGCAAAGTTTTTGAATTTTTAATTAAATTTTCTAACTCTGGGTCTGTTTGTTGTGCTCGGGCAATTTCCGTATAGTCGATGGGATTTGGCATGCTTATGGAATCTATACGTGAAAGTGCATCTGCTATAATGTTGTCTGAGCCTTTTATGTGCTGAATATCTGTGGTGAATTGGGATATAAAATCCAATTGCCTAGCCTGCCTTGGGGAACATCTATCGGAACGCTGTTGGAAGGCATAAGTTAAGGGCTTATGGTCGGTGAATAAAGAAAATTGTCTCGCTTCGAGCATATGCCTAAAATGTTTGATGGCAGCGTAAGCTGCTAATAACTCTCTGTCATATGCGCTATACTTTTTCTCTGTTTGGGAAAGTTTCCGAGAGAAAAATGCCAAAGGCTGTAATTCCTGTTTTACAATTTGCGACAATGATCCCCCAATTGCAAAATCTGATGCGTCAACTTGTAAAATTAATTCTGCGTCTGGCTTGGGATGTGCCAATAAAACTGCAGTTGAGATTAATTGTTTGCATTTTTGGAACTCTTCTTCTGCCTTATCTGACCATTCTAAGTTTGTTTTATCATTTTTCTTAGCCCCTTTTAGGAAAGAAGTTAAATGCACTTGATGTTGTGCTATATTAGGCAAAAATCTACGAAAAAAATTCAAAAATCCCAAAAACCTCTGAAGGTCTTTAATAGTTTTTGGTTGTGGGTAATTTATAATTGGCTCAACCTTGTCCGGCAAAGGTTTGGTACCACTCCCCGTTACTAAATTTCCCAAGAAAGGAATTTCTGATGCGCCGAATATACATTTTGAAATGTTTAAAGCCAGTCCGTATTTATTTAGCCTATCAAGTACAATTCTTAAATGGGCTTTGTGCTCCTCTTCCGTAGTACTAAAAATTAAAATGTCGTCTAAATAAACATAGCAAAATTTAAGATCACCTAGAATCTCATGCATAAATCTTTGGAAAGTCTGTGCTGCCCCACACAGACCAAAATTTAAAAACGGAAATTCAAATAACCCAAATGGGGTGCAAACTGCAGTTTTCTGTATATGATCAGGGTGCACTGGTATATGGAAATAAGCTCGGACAATATCGAGTTTTGAAAAGATAGTTTTTCCATGTAATGCATTAGAAAAATCTTGGATGTGGGGTATGGGATAACGATCCGGCACGGTACGAGAATTTAATCTCCTGTAGTCGCCGACGGGACGGATGTTACCGGAACTTTTTGAAACAACGTGAAGAGGCGACGACCATGGTGATTTAGATGGCCGACAGATGCCTTGATCTATCATATATTGAAATTCTTTTTTTACGGCCTCATATAACTCTGGATTTAATCGTCTCGGTTTACTATGGATTGGTGGGCCGGTTGTCTCGATGTAGTGGACTGTGTTGTGCTTAACAGGTTTTACCCGGGATGATAATTTTGTTAATTCGGGAAATTCCGCTAGAATTTGGTGGTAAACCGAATCGCCAGAAATAAGTTTTACTGAAAAATAATCTGGAGATTTTAAAATTATTCCCGGTTGGGTAAGTTTTGTGACAATATCGATAAGTTTGCGTCGTTTAAGGTCTATTAGGAGATCAAAGTTTTGTAAAAAAATCGGCTCCAATTATAGGAATAGGAACATTAGCTATTAAAAATTTCCATGTGAAATTTCGCCTGAGGCCTAGGTCTACATTCATTAGTTTAGATCCGTAAGTATAAATTTTTGAATCATTAGCAGCAAATAATTGCAAGGGATCAGGCTTTAGATTTTTTAGATATTTAGGAAGAGGTATACAAGATACATCAGAGCCTGAATCGATCAAAAATTTAAAATTAGATTTTTTATCATAAATGTACAGGCGATATGACTGTGCGACTGCCGTCGATGTATCTCGATCGACAGCCGCTACTGAGAGTTTTCCTGATCGGTAGTAGTAGGGCAATAGGAACAAGGTGATCGGCATTTTTTTGCATTTTTCCCAAACCGTTTGTGATAATAACAAAAATCTCTTTTACCATCACGGGAGCGTCCACGAGAAAAATCGCGGTGTTTGGAACTGTCACGATGAAATGGCACTCTGTATCGATCGCGAGAAAGATGTTCGACTTGTTTACTGAGGGCGGCGATTGCGCCTTTAATTGCGTTAAACTCGCTTAGTGGAGAAATACCCTCAGTGGCTGCTACACTGGACTGCCCGACGGCAAAGACGCTGTTTTCTGGTGGAGAAGTACGGACTTCTGAAATTTTGTCTGCCATTTTGGCTAAATTATCCAGCGATTCGGAGCTAATGGACAAAATAGCTTGTATTTCAGATGGCAGCCTTTGCAACCATAAAGTTTTTAGGAAATCATCATTTATTCCTGAACCCCCTAATTCTCGCATCTTTTGTAGTAAATGGGACGGCTTATCGTCGCCCAAATGAAGTCCGGAAATCAATCGGCGGACCTGCTCTGTTTCTGAAGCAGAAAATTCAGCTATTAATCTAGTTTTTAAAGTTTCATATTTATCTGTAGCGGGTGGGGTAAACAAAATATCCGATACTGTGGATAAGGTTTCGGGATCTATAGAGGCAATAAGATGGTTGTATTTTGTTAAATCCTGGGTAATTTTAGCAAGCGCGAAGTTACTTTCTACCTGAATGAACCACAGTTTAATGTTAGATTTCCATAAGGGAGGGATTTTTACAGAGACATGCGATACCTGCGACTCTGTACCTGCAGTATTATTTTGTGGGTCTTCACCAGGCATAATGAAAATATCGATTGAAAGGAGAGGTAAAATAAATTTTTAGTCAAAAACTTAGAGGATATCAGCAAACATACCAAGTTTTAAAGTAGATGTAAATAGAAAATTGCACAAAATGTAAATAGAAAATTGCACAAAATTTACAGAAATTATCAAACACGTAGCAATTTACAATATTTAATATATATAACGCCTTTTTTTTTTTTTTGCTGATATAAAGATAATTATAAAAATAATCGACCAATCACAAAGTAATAGAAATAAAATGAAAACATACTTTTATTTATGATGAATGGCACTCCTCCAGGTAGAGACATATAACACGTGCACACGGTTGCCGCGAAGTAAAAAATAAATAGAACCAATATATAACCCTATATTTTAAATTAATCAATAAATTACCCTCATATTTTAAATTAATTAAGGCTGGATTTCGCTAATTTTGAAAGATTAAAATAGATTGTCCGCGGTCACCAATTCGGCGTGCGTTTTGCATGCCGATAAATTTTGAGTCAGAAAATATATTTAACTAAACACCAGCCAATTAAATATTAACATTGTTTAATAGAAAATAAAATAAAACGATAAACATTAATTTAGAGATTAGTGAATAAACAAAAACATTTCAAGTACAAACAGGCATTTGCCAGCGACCCAACGGCCGACGATACCAGCGGTAACAGAAGCAGAGCACAGACTGATGCAGATGCTGAGAGAGACGCGCGAATGTTTCTCCCTCTTGGCAGGTTGCCATATTACAGTTTTTCCGCCAACTGGCAGTAAGGGCAGTTCTTTATCGCTATTTTGGCATAGCGAACCGCTGCAAGATCTATGACGGAAAACTAATCCTTTATCCATTGAATGAGCACTATAATTTATTTATCTCGTTGGTTTTGACAGAATGATGGTAAATGTAAGTACGGGCATCTCTTTTTTTTTTTTTTTTTTTTTTTTTTTTTTTTTTTTTTTTGACTTGCTCCCTTTCCTGTTTCTTATGCTTTTGTAATTTTATAGTAGCAACTAATAACCATTAATTACAGTTTTTCTGTATTTATTAAATTTTCATTTTAAATGCTTTAATGGATATAAAGAAACTTGAAGTTCATACCAGCTGTTCATTGCCTTACACATCAGAAAGCAAAATTTCAATTTCATTCCGAAATCTCATGAGATCAAAAAGAAAGATCTCATCAGATCAAAAGAAATTTCATTCTGAAATTTCTATAACATTAATACATTTCTGTTTCTTTAGAGGCTTGTATTGCATGAGTTTACAACCAACACTAAAAATTGATCAAATGAAAGAAATCGTGAATATATAATCAACAGATTTTTTTTTTATTATTATTATTTGAGAAAAAGATATAACATACTTGCCAACCTTCTCGTTATGAACCGTACAATTTTTAGTACCCGCCATTTTTTTCCACACCAATAACATTTTAGAGTAATTTTAGTCTTATTTAATCGTAACAACACTTCCAGAGAATAACTCTAAAAATATAGTGGTGTTCAGGGGGTGTTAACAATTGTACGGTTATTAATGAGATGGTTGGCAAGTATGATATAATAATAATAAAACGGAAAGTTTCTACATTTTTAGTTTTTTCTCCATTGCTTAATGTGTTTATTTGCTATTTAAGATTGTTATTATTATTATTATTATTATTTATTTTTTTAAGGGAGGTGTGTGGCTTAAAGTGTAATCTACTACTTTTACTTAAACGTTTGTTTCTTTTTACTTTAATATACATATACATATTTGATAAAATTAAAAAATAAGTAAAGAATCACTGCATGAAGCTGATTCCATGTGCTTAAAACTATAGGGTGCATGAATCCTGTATTTATTTTTATAATTTATATATATTTTTTATTTTTATTTATTATTATTATTATTTTAAGAAATTTGTAAAAGAGCATTAAGTTATGCCATCTAAGAAATCAATAAAAGAAATAATTTTAATAATTTTAAAGAAAGAATTTTAATTGCATTGCGATACGCATGAATCTTTTTTAAAAGACAGCATGTTTCCGCATTATTATTTAAAGGCCCGACTTTGGGCGTTCCCCCCAAATACATTACATTTATAAGGGGTCGTACTTTCCTCATTTTTTTCGAGACACTCTCGTTTAAAAGAAATTTCTGCCTCTTTTGCCACCAGTAATTTCATGCAGAAATCTTTGTGGTATTTTTATGGTAATGTATCGCGATTATGTAGGATAGTGATTATTGTAAAAAAAGTAGTGGCAGCAATAAAGGTAGAAATCGGAATTACTTATCCTTAAGAGTGTCCTTAAAAAAACAAATAAATAAATAAAAACTTAAAAAAAAAATAAATGATATCTACAAAAAAGACATTTAAAAAGTACAAAAAAGAAAAAAAAACAAGCTCAAAGAAAGAGAATGGATTAAAGTTGTGTCTAAAAAGGGTGTGATTCCCAAGCTTACATTCTAATACTTATTTAATATTCCTTTTTACTTAAATTTTCACACGTAAATCAAATGTCTTATGATATGTTTATAGAAATCCTTCCTTCCTGTACTAAATACGTCATAGCATGTTTCTCATTTTTATTATTATTATTATTATTATTAATTATTATTATTATTATTCACGATGTGCTTGCCAACCATCTTTCAAAATATGAATAAACATTCACACAATTTGAAGGAAGCTTCTTAAAATAAATATCTCGTATAAAATTAATTTGGCTATTCCATTGAACAGAGACTGGAATATTCCGATAACAAAAATTGCGGGGGAAAACCTAGTAAAAGCGCTCGCTATGTACACAAGTTCAATCAACTTGATTTCTTATTATAAGTATTTAGTATTAAGCTTGGTGCAGTTTCATCCTATAAATACCGGAAATAAAATAACAAAAGAATTAAATTAACTTAAAACATGAAACAACAACAACAATAATAATAATAATTAAAAAAATTTCATTTTTAGTGTTTTTAAAAAGTCAATTATTTATTATTTAAAGGAAATTGTTTTTTATCGAACAAAACTCTTATCACCCACCAAAAGAGCTGGAACGTCCACTAGTGGACGGTAGAGGTAGAATTGACTACCATTGGTATAAAAGACGAGATATACCATTTCTGTAAATGGAAGAAATTTAGATATATCAGGCCACCTATCGGTCGATGTATCCCAAAATCTAATCAACACTAATTTGAATTAAGGCTCAACCAATTATAAACTTTTGATGAATTCTGTCCAACGTTTCGTGTGATACGGTATCAACAGAGTACTGATCAATCAAAAACTAGATGTTAAAAATTTTACAAGTCCAATAATTTATTCATATGTCTACAGAAGAAAGTAAAAACGCATCATAATGTAACTTATTGCATTTATTTATTTATTATGAAGCCACATCTCCTTATATTATTAAAATCTGTACGCGTGTGTGTGTCTGTCTGTGAGAAACGGCTTGACGCATTATATTATTAAAATCTGTACGCGTGTGTGTGTGTGTCTGTCTGTGAGAAACGGCTTGACGCAGCAAAAGCTCGGCCGCTAACGGTCGCACGGACTTCGAACAGGTACCGATGGACAGAGAATTTATCGCAAATCTGGGTTATCTAATTTGCTAAACGATGCGACCCTAATTAGCGGAGATATTAATTAAAATGGTGACCCATGTCAAATCAAAAAACGATTCGAAATCGGAGGTGACCGCCATTTTGTTACGGAACAGCCTACCTCGAAAGAAAAAGCAAAGAGAGAAAATTTCGGGGGTTTTTGTAAAGCGATCCAGTTTGAACGGTTCGACGTATCGAAAATACACTTGTACCAAAAGAAAGAGCATTTATTACCGATTCTTACGGTATAATTTTTTTTAAAAAATACGGTTTTTTTATATTTTTAAAAAAAGTTTTAAAAAGGGTCGAAAATTTCTCTTTTTCGCGGACGTTTTTTTTTAAACGACCTGTACGACCCAGTATTCCTTCCATTTCTTAACAGCTGGTATATAAAGAAAGGCCATTTAATCCTCTTTCGAACCATATAAACATTTTTACAAAATACGGATTAGCGATCCATATTTTTAGATTTTACGAAACATCGATTTTTTCGTAAAACATTTTATAACTCAAAAGCGTTTAGAGATAAATCATTTCTTTTTTTTTTTTTTTTTTGTACATAGATCTCGCATTCATAATTTAGTTCCTAAAAGATTGAGAGAAAATTTCAAAAACTGAATGAGTTATAATTTTTTTAATTTCACGCTTTAAGCCCATTGAAACAGAATACCGACCTTCCTTCCGTCAAATGAAGCATTGCAAAATGAAATAATGCAGACGTCCATTGCGTCACCATAGCAACCCGTTCAATTTCTGACGAAAGCGAAAAAAAAAAAAAAATAATAATAATAATAACAATAACAGCTGGCACTGATTGAGAATCGGAGGTATTTTGAGTAAGATAAAAAGTACATTAAAATGTCGCTTTAATATTTTAAAATTTCAATATTTCAGTTTCTAATTAAGATTAAATTACTTTTAATACATCATTTGAAAGATATTTTAATGTTCTTTCATATTATCGAAAGTTTTCACCTGATTTACACGTTTTGAGGTCTTCCGATTAGGTTTTCTTTTGCATCTCAGCTAATTGAGTTAGAACGTTCAAAGTTGGTATACGTAGGTTAATTAGGAGGGGCTGAAAGGGTGGGGAAGAAATAGGTGTGCACCGCGCGAGATTTTACCCAATTTACACGTTTTGAGGTGTCTTGATTAGGTTTTCTTTTGTATTTCAGCTACTAATTAAAATAATTTCATAAGTAATACATCATTAGAACGCTTTTTGGATTTGGAATCGAACAGTGGAATACAGAAATTCGAACCGCCAGATGACGCTGTAATATTTTCAAATTTCAATATTTCAATTTCTAATTATGATTAAATTATTTTTAAAACATCATTCGAAAAATATTTTAAAGTTCTTTTAAATTATCGAAAGTTTTCACCAGATTTACACGTTTTGAGGTGTCCTGATTATGTTTTCTTTTGTATCTCAGCCAAATGAGTTAGATCGCTCAAAATTGGTATACGTAGGTTAATTAAGAGGGCCTGAAAGGGTGGAGAAGAAATAGGCATGCACCGCGCGTATCCCTTAACTTGTGCGCGCGCAGAAGGCACGGGACTGCGATGCCGAAGGCAGTGGGGACCCGGTGCGAGTATTTACCCGATCGGAAAGGATTTTTTTTAGGGGGCACGAAGGGTCAAGGAAGGAATACGCGCGCGCAGCGCGTGTATTCCTGAAGTTGTGCGCGCGCAGCGCGCACGCGATTGCGCTGCCGAAGGCAGTTGGGACCTGGTGCGAGTTTTTACCCGATGAGAAAGGATTTTTTTTATGGGGCACGAAGGGTCAGGGAACAGATACGCGCGCGCAGCGTGTGTACTCTGAAGTTGTGCGCGCGCAGCGCGCACGGGACTGCGCTGCCGAAGGCAGTGGGGACCCGGTGCGAGTTTTTACCCGATCAGAAATGATTTTTTTTAGGGGGCACAAAGGGTCAGGGAAGGAATACGCGCGCGCAGCGCGTGTATCCCTTAAGTTGTGCACGCGCAGCGCGCACGGGACTGCGCTGCCGAAGGAAGTGGGGACCCGGGCCGACTTTTTACCCAATCACAAATGATTTTTTTAAAATTTATTTTCTTAACACTAAAAGTTACTGTTACTGATTCATTAGTTATAGTGATTCATTTGAAAATACTGACCCGCTAGTCTCTTTCATTAAAACTCGTAAAATTTGATACATATATCACATTCAGTATATCTAAATAAACAACAACAACAAAAAAATAAATAAAAATAAAAATGACCTGTTGAATAATGTGCGATGAAATAGGACGTTGAGGCTCCTGATCTGCAGATCCGCTAGTTAGGTTTTAAGCTTAGTTATTTTTTAATTTATTAGTTTTTGTACTGTCTGAAAAATTGTATCCGAAGGAGAAAACTCTTTTTGAATGTTTGCACTTCATATATTTCTAAACCAATTATAACATTTTTATTCTATGAAAATACCTACTGAAATCTACCTTTCCCATTGGTAGATTTCAGTATTTGATTATCACATGTTCATCTTCCCATAAAAATATGCTTAGTAAACTACTGATAGTCAATTATCCTGAAGTGCTAAATAATAACATAACTTTAAAACTGCTGTTTCAATGCAATTAAAATCGGCAAAGTTTCTTTTTAATGTACTACCATAACTTTCAGAATATTACGCGTTTATGGTATATTTTCCCCACAATTATCGACGATTGATGAACAAACAGTAAGTCTAGTTTTTGTCAGATACCAGATACTATGTTACTTCATCACTGAAGAGATGCTTTTGAAAATATCTGAAAAATAAATAGATAAATAAAAATAGAAGTTTTAGAACTACAATTACAAAAGTGTGCAATGTTCTGATCAATAAAATATCAAAATTTAAATATCTGGAAGTTGGTAAATGGGAATTGCCAAGTTCGGTACCAGGTCGCTTTCGTCGACATATACATTTGGAGTTTTCCATGGTTTTCTCGAAAACTCGCATAAATAAGTGCAATGTAACGCTTAGAAAGACTCTCTACAGAGAGTACACCACTCAGGTCTAGGAGCCACTTTTAGTCAACTGAATTTAACCCTAACACTACACACCATTAAAATTTAAATTCAAATGTCTCAGGGTGTAATATTATTTAGCTTATGCTAATTATATCCCTAAATCTTTTAATTATAGAATTTCAAGTGTTATATTCATTTTTCTTATCTTAAAAAATAAATAAAATAAACCTTAACCAATTTGTAAGAATTTATATTGGAATTTAGAAAGTCGTGATTAATGTAATGTGGATGCATATTTAAAAAAATAAATAATTCAAACTATATAACAAAATGCAACCAACATCGTTGCTTTCTTTATTTTGTTCTATTTCTTAAAACAATTTTTATAGATGACACACGCACCACATAAACTTTAAATTTTACATTTACTTTTTAAGATAGCACGCGGTCATGTTTTATATAAAAATTAAATCATTAAATTCATTTTTTCTACTTATTTTTATTTCATTTTGCACGCGCACTTTTTATTTCCTAATTCAAAATTATTTAAAAAAAAAAAAAAAAAACTTTTTCGATAGTGTTTGTTTCGATACTGATTATTATTAGTTTTCTTTCCGAAAAAAAAAAAAAAAAAAAAAGATTTTGATGAAATTCTGGTAAAAGCAGAATTTAGTTTAGGACGGGGGACTATTAGTTTTTCTTTTTCAAATTATAACATCGCTTTCAAATTATTCAATTATATATTCGATAAATGCCCAACTATCGAAAGATGACACCGCAAAAATCCCAGATTGAGACTAATAGTTCTCAGTTCTAAAAAAAGAGAGGAGAGTGACCCTTGCACATTTAAAATTTATAACAATAAATTTAACGATACAAAATTAATCTGATAATAGTGTCAAATTTATAAAAAAAAATTTGGAATTAGTTTATTTTGCTCGAACTAGGTGTACTGAGCACAAAGTCTCTCCTATTTTCAGGACACTTTGAGGGATGAGAAACTTCCATCTTTTTTTCTACCACTATTTTCATACATAAATCTTTACCGTGTTTTTATAGCAATGTTTCGTGATTAAAGAGGATAAAGATTGTTGAAAAAAAAAATGTACGGTAGCAAACAAAGGATGGGAAAGTTAGGGTCTGAAGGGCTTAAACGCACTCCTCTATTGGTTACTACGAAATTCCTTTTTAAGTCATGAAATAATCACTTGTTTAAAACCAAAATTAAAGTCTTATAAAAACTCATGATTAGTAATATTTTGTAATTAATACTGATAATTAGTGGATATTAATTAACATTTAATTATCAATTGATTTTCTTGAGAATAGTTTTGAGTCATTTTTAAATGAAATTTTTCAAAGCCCTACTATGGATATCTGAACTGCTACAAAAGGCAAAAAGTTCTCATCCCTGTCGCTGAAAATGTCTTGGAAAAAAGGACGTAGACATCGAGATTTGTGTAGGTAGCGAAATGTAATGCTCATTAGCACTTAGTAACTGGCATTTTAATGGAAATGATGCTTCAGAAGAGCAGAAAAAGTAATTACCTCTTAGAGTACTATGGAAACCAAAACTGCATCTGGCAAAAATATGTCTTGAATGTTATAATAATTTAGCAATATTGAAATTTCTTTTACACTTATATTTTTGTTCGGATTAAATGATTATTAAAGAATCTCCTCTGATTTTCGGTGTTAAGTCTGATTTTGAGTTCATCTAAAGGCCATCTTAACCACTTCACCGGTCATCCCGAGATAACTCGGGGTAAATGTATCCTTTCACACACTACAGTGGCCAGTGAAGTGGTCAGTCAGGTTCCCCCTTTCTTTCTTCTCATGTTATCCAATGGGAGGAGCTTTTACCTAAGTATATACAGTTGAAAGTTTGTCAGTCCGGATTATAAGATTTTATCAAAAATTGGTACACTTATTAGTTAGGACAAAATCTAGCTAACGCTGTATTTTTTTAATTCAATCGGATAATTGGTTCAAAAGATATTAAATAAAAGCCCCATTTTAACTTTAAATTTATTGAAAAGAAAAAATAAATTGATGCCAAAAATAAATAAATAAGCGAGTATATTTTATGTCGAAAAAAATAACATTTTTTTTTTTTTTTTAATGTTTTGTTGGAGTATTAAAATATTAAAAATGTGAAATGCTAGTTCAAGAAGCATGGAAAAATTCGAATAGAGATGTATTAAAAATTCAAAAAATTTCAAATTCGTGAAGGGTTTTACTATCTGTAAACTCAATTTGTATATCTCTTAATGTAATGTATATCGGTATAGTAAGCCGAGGTTGCACTTGCCCCAAACCATGGAGCAAATAGAACCCTGGAACACAAATTTTTGTTTTCTTTTTCTTTCTTTTTTTTTAGCTAAACCTTATTAAATTATATATATATATAACATGTCTTTTAAAAGTCAATTAGTTGCAGTTTATGTCTAAAAATATTCTGAAACGTAAGTATAATAACAACTGATCGAAATGAGGTCAAAGACGAACTATGCAGTTCATCCTAAATATTTTAATTGTTCGAAAAATCTAAACAATAAGAGAAATCTCAAAAGAAAAAAAAAAAAAAATTGTTTTTTTTAAGCCCTAATTATTTGAAGATCATTTAAGATGGCAGAAATACGCCGCAGAGATGGAGAAAAAGCCATTTTATATTAAAGTGTCAAAAGCAATTTTTTATTGAGGCTGAAAAGCTAAGCGGTGCATTTTTTTTTTTTTTTTTTTTTTTATAGTAATTCAATTTAATGGTTACTTTTAGTCATTACCTTAATTTACATTAATTTAGAAAATGAATTATTTTTAGTAACTTTGAATGAGCTAAAAACTGTACGTTATTAAATTATTATTTATTTAGCATTTCAGCCAGAAAACGTATTTTTTCTTGAAAGTGATTTAATGAGACCCTGTGCGTTTAAGTTATTCTCTTAGATAGTGCTAATATGTGCCTATTTAAACCAGAAATATATTTATGCCTGAAATCTTAAAATCTATACTAATATTATAAATGTGAAAGTTTGGATGTATGTTTGTTACTCAATCACACCACAACGGCTAAACGGATCTGGATGAAATTTGGTACACAGATAGATAATAGTCTGGAATAGGACATAGGCTACTATTTATACCAGAAATTTGATTAGATTTTTTAAAATTAATTAAAATATGAAAATAATAAACTGGTAATTGCCTTAATATAAGCCATTTAACTTTTTAATTGTTGCCAAAAATGTTTTCGGAAGTTTTTTTTTTTTTTTTTTTTCCAACATAAAATGAAATATCCTTTCACACGAAAAATAAAATATTACTAAATGTTAAATTGGTGAATGGGAAAATGACGTCTTTATAACTTTAAAATAAAATAGAAAAATACAAATCTAGCATGTTTCTTCTGAATTTTATTTCATAGCATTTTTTTTTTTTTTTTTTTTAATATACCTCAACTTTAGATATTTTTTTAGCTTGGATGAAACACGCTTGGCATAAAAGCTAATTCAGCATTTATATTAAATGATATTATTACTTATTGATAATTCTGGACAATTTTTTTTATTTTGATGCTGAAGTAAATCGGTCATTTTTCGCCAAGGACAGCCACTTAAAGCCAAGTAGCGCATCAAAAATATAACTAAATTATAAAATATTGCAAAAAAGAAAGAAAAGAAAAGATAGAAAGAAATAGAACAATAATCGCATAAATTATATTTTGGTCTAAAACGGAAACAAAAATTTAAAAGTCGCCAAGGGAGCTAGCTATATTAAGGCTGTACCATGTTTACATATTAATTAATTTATTTATTTTTCTATATACCAACTACTATTAACTAAGCATGAAGTATATATAACCACAAAATAATAATAATAATAGTAATTGTTTACGATAGACGTAGCTGACCTTAGCATATTGTGATATTATATTTGGCTTGAAATTGCTGTCATTTTATGGTTGATCGATTAAATCAAATAAACATAGGAAATAACGTGAAAGCAAATATTATGTCCATCACATATAATGCTGTTCGTATGTAACTGGGATTCAAATATAAAAGAGCTACTTTAAATTTTTCGATACTGTCCGTATCAAGACTGTCATGTATGATAAGCACCCAAATGGAAGCCCACGGGTAAGCCATTGTCACAGGCAATAGGGAGACTGCGAGAACGAACAGGTCGGTGCCGAAGGCAGCGGGAACCCAAAGCGGTTTTTGAGCGATTTCAGTATTTTTTTTTTTTTTTTCTTTTTTTTCTTTTTTTCATAAAACTATAAAGAAAAGAGTTTCCTTTAAATATGGTGACCAGCGAAGCGGGCAAATCCTGCTAGTACAATTATATAAAGGATGATTGAATTTGGTCTCATTAAGGATTATCCAAGGCTCTAAAAAGTATTATACTGGATGATTTACTGGGAGAAAATAAAGTGTATATATACAGGGTGAACTCGAAATAATGACAGGTTTGAAAATTTAGTAAGTTGCACATTAACTAGTAGTTAGTGGACACCACAGGACTTTCTTCTTTTAAAAATCTTTTAAAAATTTGGCCCCATTGGCCATAATGATAAAGAATTTTTCGTTGTGTCCCTGTAAAAACCTATAAATGCTAGATTCACCAAAATGCTTATAGTTAGTGCAACAGTGATTTATAATATTCATGTAAATTTTCAGCTCAATTGAATAAGGCGTTTAGATGCTATCGCACTTTTAACTAGTATGTTGTGGCCACCACATGACTTTCTTCTATATTTTCCTATACAAATTCACTCAGTAAAAAAAAATGTATTAAAATCATTATTTAAAAAAATTATCTTTTTATGATAATGCAGACGATTTCTATATTGAAGAAGTAGTATAACACTAAACATCCAAAAAAGGTCAATTTTATTCTCAATATTACTTTTTTTTTTGGCTAAAAATTAAAAAAAAAATGATAACTTTATCTTAAATTATCACAAATCGATGGTTCAACCATTCGTTTTAAAGGTATTGGCGAGCTCTTTTGAAAGATACCCATCATGAAAATTTACTCCCTCGAGGGGGGACGTCCCCCCACAGGGGGGAAGCGAGGCTGCTACATACACAATTGTTTTTTCCCAGTTGACTATCTCTATTGCAAATAATCCTTTTAAATTTCAGAATGATTATTAAAAAATAATTCTCTTTATGCACATTTATGCAAAATTTTGTCCTATATCACCATGTTAAAAATTTAGAAAAAGCGGGATGGCAACGCAACCTGTACGACAATTTTTACCAAAAGTTGATAGGCACTAATTTATGTCAAGGTGCAACTACATACCAATTTGTATGAAATTCTGTCCAGTAGTACCTGAGATACAGTTGCCACAAAATTTTGTCACATACACACACACGCAGAGACTGACAGACATTTTCTAAAAATGGTCAAATCGTGTTCTACAGCTCTCAAAACGTGTAAATCCATCAAAAACCCGAGATGAAACATTTTTACGAATCCAATACTTCCTTCTATTGAATATAGAAGAAAGTAAAAATCTGATGTGGACACCGCGTGAATTCCTTATACTTTCATTGGAATATATATATTATTACGAAACATTCACATTTTTGTGTGAGATACTTTGTTCGTAAATAAACAAACAGGTTCCAGTTAATGAACATTGCTGAAAACAAGCAAAAATAAAATACTGCTCCAACTAGAAATATCATGTCACGACATTAGGTTTATATATATACTGTAGAACAAATACAGTAGTTTGTTCAGAAACAGTATTCCACAATCACGGAGTCTTTTTACTATTACATTAGTCTTTTTACTCCGTGTCCACAATTTATGACGGAATCGCTCATTGGCAAATGAACAGCTTAGGCATTCCATCATCTTAGGCAATGGCATTCCATCGAGTGTAGATGACCTACTTTTGTTGGCTTTGGTGAAAATTAATGCCGAGAAACGATACATTATACTAAAACAGTTAACTCCGCTAAAATTGGAGAAGAGTTTTCTAATTCTGGCTAAAGTGAAAAAATGCCTTCCGCCAAATTTGGTCATTAATCTCGCCAAGTTTGTCACCAATGCAGATTTTGGTTCTGTCGTCGATTTCAGTGACTGGGCTGGGGTTCATATTTTGACGACCAAAGTTGGCGAAAAATTGTAGTTTAGCGTTGCTAAGATTTTAGAACTTTAACTTAAAAAGAACAGAGTTCTCTAGAAAGACTGATTAGTTTCTAGCGTAGAACTGAATTCTTCTAAAGATCTACAAATGACTAACAAGACTATAGAAAAAAGAAGAGTCATTATTGATGATTATATATAGATTAGAAATTGCCTCTTTCTTTACATGCTATACAGTACTACAGCAAAAGTGGAAACTGATGGCATTTTTTTCCTTTCCAAGAAGGTCACGTTAAGTTTGAGCTAGGCAGCGTTAATTTAGAGTTAGGTCAGCGTTAGGCAATTTCCCAAAAAGAATTAGGATTTCTAGAGTTTGAAATCTCTAACTTCAATAAGAGGCGATTTCTGAAATTTTTTGGGATGATTTATTGGTTTCTAGCGTAGGACTATCTCGAAAATTGTATAAACAACTGACGAGACTATCAGTGAATTCAAACTCTATTCAGACTTCGAAATGTGCGCTTAATCATTGTTTCTGAATTAACGAAATTCCTTCTCTGTAGCGCATTTGACCCTGTTTACTTGATTTCTGTAGTACGAATAATTGTCTTAGTAAATTTTTTCGAGAATATTCGTTATTATTGATTTTTGAGGAACAATAAACAATTTTATCCAAATATTTCCAGAATATTTATTAAATAAAATGCATTCATCGACTAGAACCTGCTAATGTCTTTACAAGTTACTTCCTACTTGCAAAAATGTCTACAACTTTCATAGCAATATCATTACGGGCTCTATCATTAGCTTTTTTACTTTCTTCTATATGAAATATAGAGAAAGTATTGGATTCGCGAAAATTTTCGACCTCCGTTTTTTGATGGATTTACATGTTTTGGGATGTCTAGATTACGAATTAATAGTTTTTAGAAAATGTCTGTCTGTCTGTCTGTCTGTCTGTATCATTTTTTTGTGGACGCTGTATCTCACGAACCAATGAATGAAATTTAACCAAACTTGGTATTTAGTTGCACCCTGACATAAACTGGTGCTGATTAGATTTTGGGATCAATCGCTCAATAGGTGGCGTTGTGATCGCATTTTATGCAAATTTTTAACATGGCAGCATAGGACAAAATTCCGTATAAATGATGAGCATAAAGAGAGTTATTTTACACTTGTGATTGTAAAATTAATATGAATTATTGATAATAGTAGTAGTTAACTAGGAAAAAAATTTTGTGCATGTGGGGGCATCGGTTCCCCCCCCCCCCTGGGGGGGAAGTACCCCCCCGGGGAAGTAAATTTTCAAGATGGGTATCTTTCGAAAGGTCTCGTTGATAATAGTAATAGTTAACTGGGAAAAAAATTTTGTGCATGTGGGGGGGGGGGGAAGTTCCCACCCGGGGGGGGGGCAAAGTTTCAAGATGGGTATCTTTCGAAAGGTCTCGTCAATACCTTTAAAACGAATGGTTGAACCATAAATCTGTGATAATTTAAACCAAAGTTATCGATTTTTTTTTAGTTTTAACAAAACAAAACTTAGAAAAAAAATCGCATTTTTTTTTTTTTTTTTTTTTTAACGAAATTTAACCAAACTTGGTATTTAGTTTGTCCCCGGCATTAACTGGTGCTGATTATGTTTGGGGATCAATAGCTCAACAGGTGGCGCTGTGATAGCTTTTTATCTAAATTTTTAACATGACAGCATAGGACAAAAATTCGTATAAATGTGCATAATAAGAGTTGTTTTAAACTTGTGATTGCAAAATTAATATGAATTATTGATAATAGTAGTACCCCCCCAGGATAAATTTTCAAGATGGGTATCTTTCGAAAGGTCTCGTCAATACCTTTAAAACGAATGGTTGAACTATAAATCTGTGATAATTTAAAACAAAGTTATCGATTTTTTTTTACTTTTAACAAAAAAAAAAAAAAACTTAGAAAAAAAATCGTACTTTTTTTTTTTTTTTTTTTTTTTTTTTAATATTGTTACTAATTGAATATGTATAGGTAAATATAGAAGAAAGTCTTGTGGTGGCCACAACATACTAGTTTTTAATCTCTTGTATTTTTTCTCTTTAAAACATTTGTATTTTTGATCATTATGAATACCATTTTCGTGAATATCTCCAAAACGGAAAGTCACAGAAAGACCAAAAAGTGAGGTGCACAACTAGATGTTAAAACAAACCTGTATACCTACGTCCAGCCATTTTGCGTTATGTGAGATTGGCACACACTTACGTACGTACATACAGACGTCACGAAAAATTGTGTAAAATCGTAGATATCTCGAAAAAGAGAGCTTGTGTCAAGACTAAAATTAGAGGTGCATAACTAGACGTCATAACAGTCACAAATATAAATTTACAACAGTATACGATCATTTATTTTTGAGCTGTGCAAGATTCGAAATCCATTTCGCAAAACGGGATTACAATACTTCCTTACACTTTGTATAAGGAAGTAAAAAATAACAAGCTTTCACCGAGCTTGAATGCGTAAATAAATTTTAACTTTTTTTAAATCTACTTATATACAATATTTCAAAGGAGAAATAGAGGCCTCTTTTTAAAATTTTAAAAGTTTATAGCTGTTTATATTATATTATCCATTGTAAAAGTGAATTATCTCCTTGGAAATTGATTTTGAAATAACGAGCATTTTTCAAATTTATGCGTAAGGAAAAAAGTCAAGATTTAGTAAGTGTCATCGATTTTTGTGTTTACTACAAATCATAGTTATAAGAATTTATAAATCATATTAAAAATAATTATATTAAAAATAATTTGAAGTAACTTAGAAACTTCATTTTTGTAATGAATATTTAGAAGTTTTAGTTTTCTGAGAAAAACATGTAATGCCATTTATGGGATAGATTTTAATGCAATTATTGTAGTTTTTTCCTTTTTATGATGAAAGATGTGATACAATGTGATACAATTAAGCAAAAAAAAAAAAAAAAAAAAAAAGGTATATTTTAAAAATATGGAGTTACACCACTTTTGCAATGAGCCATCCATATGGTACTCGTATATAAAAGAAAAGTATTGGTTTGGGTTAAAAGTTTTGAGTATTGGTTTAAGTAAGGCTCCTATATATATATACGAGCTGGTGCATCAGGCATTTTGTTGCCTTAGGGTTGCCACATGTACCCAGCGCGTTTCTCTGAAAAACAAACAACTATTCAACACTTTTTAAAAAATAGTCAGATAATTTTGATTGCTTCTTTAAGTACAATCTTTGTGTCATAGCATATGACTTCCATCTATCAACTGATACAAAAACAGAATCTTCTACATTAGACATGACTTTCAATCAAAAATAACCTCGAAGTTCATGTATATGGACCATATCTTCTTCTGATGCACTTGGTAGGAAATACTCGTGTATTTCCTTATCCTTCTTTTGAAAGACTGTTAAAAAAAAAAAAAAAAAAAAAAAAAGACTTTAGCTAAGAAAAATCTCGGGAAAAAATTTTATTGTAATATTTTAAACGTAATCGTATGAAACATTCGAATTATCCATGATTTTTTAACATTATTTTAATACGAAATTCAAGGGACCGAGTAAAATAATCGAATTATCCAGAATTTCGAATTATTCAAGTTTCACTGTATTTTATTTCGGGGCTCTAGGTTTGAGTTAAAAGTTTTGAAACTGACAGTTCTCTATAATTATACGTTTTGAGGTCCTTTGAATACATCGTTATACACTTTAACATCATTAGACTGCTTTAAACATAATGGAATTAACTTACATTTTTGTGTACAAAAACATGTTTCATATATAACAGCATAATCTGAAAAGCATGCATGATTCGTTCATAGAAACACACAAGAGAATTAAGATATTTTAAGGCTATAATTAGAAATTGTTTCAAGTGCATTTCAAGCTGATGTTCTTCTTAATGATCTGAATTTAAGTACGCTATGCGATGCATAATCAGTTTATAGTCAATATACAAGGCTAACCAAAATTAGTCGAATTAGTTTCAAAGAGTTGTTCTAGAAAAGTCTCAGAAAATTTTGAAATATATTATTCACATATTCTATGCATGTAGATGGTAAATAATTTTTGTATTATTTTTTTAACCTATTTGCATATTTTCACATTCTTTTGTTTTTATTTTTGTGGTTCAGGCATTGGAAGTTGAGATTAATTAGCATTTTATACTTTACTTTACAAAAACACCACCAAAAATTTACTGTACTATTCCCCAGATGAAGTTACGAATTCTGTAAGCTTTCATTATTTTATTTGATTTCGTCTCATTTTGATCCTTTCCCATTTTTTTCTTATTTTAGTAATTTTCTATGAGTTTTCATATGCATACCGTCGAACCTCGGTAACGGGAATACTGTTAGCGTGAATTACTTTTAACATGAACTGTTTCCACAATCCCCCTCAAAATGAAGATTAGTTTAACTATGCGAAGATTAGTTATTGATAGCATGAACTACTGATAACATGAACAAATTTTTTATCCCCCTTGAGATTCACGTTCACTAAATAATAATATTCTCTTTTTATAGAAATGCAAGGAAAAAGAAAGTAGACAGAGTACCACACTGATTATTTAGTTTTAAGTACAACGTCAATATTACGTATAAAAATCCTTTGCGATGAATATAAAATGCACGGATCTACCAAAAGTACCAATTAATAGTACCAATAGTACTAAGAGTACCAACAAATCAACCATTTGTAAGATTAATAACAGTTGTACTATTTCATGTTAAACCACGTTTAGACAGTCTTAATCATGCGGCTGTGTTCCTGTCTATTATGATCCAAAATCGATATATCTAAATTCATATTATGTCGAATACTAAAATAAACTATTATGTTGTGATCATTACAAAACTTTCTTCGATATTTTCCTATACAAATTCACGCAGTACAAATTATTATTTCATGTTATTATTATTTAGTGTTCAACGGCAGTAATATTTTACTATGCAGATGACAGTCTTCCCATTCTCGGAAAAATTTTTGCATAGCAGCGCTACCTATCGGCCCATACGCACCCAAATTCAAAAGCATTATGTCTCATAATGGCCTTTTCACAATCAATTTTTTACTTGATTATTCACAACAGAACCTGAGACATAGTCTTCCCTTAAATTTCGGAAATCGTTGTATAACAGAGCCATTTGTTGAAATATTAACACCAACAGTTGACAGGCACTAATTTATGTTAAGGTGAATCTAAATATGAATTTATATGCAATTCTGTGCATTAATTCTTAAGATACAGTTGGAACGAAATTTTTGTCTCACACATACACACAGATAGACATATTCTAAAAATGGTCCAATCATGTTCTGGAACTCTCAAAACGTGTAAATTCATCGAAAACCGGAAGCTGAAAATTGTTACGAATCCGTGACTTTCTTCTATTGAATAAAATAAAAAGGTATTGTTACATTAATTTAATTCAAAAGTATAAAAGGAAAGTGTTGTTAATTATTAAAATTAGAAATGTTGAGTATATTTAGATTCTTATATACTACGTTTGTATGTTCGAAATGGTCACAGTAGCAAGGTTTATCAAAATATTTTATTTATTTCACATTCTTTTGAAATTTTTAACCATAGTGAATGAAAAAACAAAAGAAAAATCTGAAATCTTATAAAATGTCAACAGCTGTCGCCGGGGAAAAAAATTTAACGATCATATTTTTCTGAGTAGTGTTACTATGTCTCAGATATGTGTAAGACATTTATTAGAGTAGCAAGATTTATCGACACTAGTAGAAAAAAATATTTAAGTGGAAAGTTTTTAAGCGTAAAAGCACGTATGTGGTATAAAGTGTAAGAAAGGACATGACTTTAGAATTAAAACTTTCTATAAGATTAGAAATTTTAAGAATGACACTTCCTAAAAATACTGTGTGTGTGTATATATATATATATATATATATATATATATATATGTGTGTGTGTGTGTGTGTGTGTGTGTGTGTGTATACAAGTATATAGCTATACTTATATTTTTTGTTCTTGAGGATAGGATGATATTCATCATCTGTTTTTCTTCCATTCTACAATCATTTTAACTATATATATACATACACTAGGGCGCTCTGCCCTTTGCTCGTTCCGCTCACCAACCCCCAAAGAAAGCTTCGTTCCCCCCGACTCTCTTAACTTATTAACTCCTGCAGTGCTCTGCCCGCCTATTCGCTGTTTTGCCCTTCACTGAATAGGAGTATTAATAGTGCATAACATAAGATAAATGCAAAAAAATGTTATAGAAATTCCCATATTCAATGTCAAATTGGAATACATAATATTTAATGTCTTTTTTTTTTTTTTTTTTTTTTTTTATGAAATATTATGCTAAAAATCAGAAAAATTTTTCAGAATAGAAATAAATATCTAAACCATTTTACGTTACAGCTTTAGTATATGAGTCCCTTGGCGACTTTTAAATTTTTGTCACTATTTGGCGATGAATTTTTTGGTAAAATTGCTTGTTTAAAGGTGGGGGGGGGAATCTAATACCTATTTTTTCTATTGCATATACTTTTTACTACTGAATTTTTTAGTTAATTTAGGACAGTATATAATACTCTCTATTTTTAATGTGCAGCTAGATAATTTTACGCATTCAAAAATATCTAAAAAGAGCAAAAGTTTATTATTATCATTATTGTTGTTATTACTATTATTATATTAATTTGGAGAAATCTCCTACAGCTTCAATTTTTAATTCTCTCCTACTACTTCTTAAAATAACGAAGGATAAAATCTATTCGATTCTTTATAAAAGTTTTGGGTGGTGAATTCTTTTCTTGACATAATTAGAAATATGAAATGTATATATCATAGAAATATCTAATTCTGTAATGTTAAAAAAAATATTAATGCTAAATTGAAAGATGTTGTCATTTATAAATGTGTTTGAATTTGAATCTAAAACCTTTTTTTTTTTTTTTTTTTTTTTGTGCCAAAATATATCCGAAGTACTTTAAAATATGTTTTTAAATAAAAAAGATAAATGTCCTTTAAAGACAAAAAGAAATGCAGTCAAAAAAAAAAAAAAAGTTATAAACAACATAAGAAGTTGTGCCAATAAGAAAATTAATTTTCTAAAAGTAGAAAAAAAAAAAAAAAAAAAAGATATCTGCAGATGACAAATTACAATCCTAAATTCATTTTTTCATTGAAAATGTCTAAGAAAACGCTTGTTATAGCAACAATGCACCAATAGCAACACTGACATTTATTTTATTTTATTTTACAATTTTGTTTTACATCATTGATCATATTTTAATTTTCTGTGGAAAATGACGTCACAAGGCTGAGAGAACAACGGTTTGAAATTTTTTTGAAAGATGATAAATACCCTTTATTAACCCGACAATTTTACATAATAACTTCGTTAATTAAGATAATAGAAATTTCTAACTAACTGATATGTCTCCCTTGGAGTATTTGGCACAAATTGATACCTCTTGTGACGTGCAGAACACTGCCTTCCGCGAGAAGATGAGGTCGCAGAAAAAAAAAAATTGACACCAGCGACAGTAACTTTTTTTAAATATATATATATATATAGGGGAGACCCGTGTACCTAGGGCCGTTTTTTTTCAATGCCCCAAAACAGATCCCTTGACCGGTTTAAAATTATCAAACTGATATGTACGTATCTTTAGGACTAATTACTTCCAATTGGGATTAATACAAATACCTAAAATAATAAATTCCGACAAATAGAAGGTTTTTAAAAAAACTTCTCTCGTGGCCCTAGGTACAACACCCTCATTGTACCTGGGGCCAGACTTCATTGTACCTAGGGCCATTCTCTCAAATTTAGATTTAACTTTGTAATGAATATAAAATAAGCATATAAACATGTATTTTATAAAAGAAAAAATATCAAGTAATATATTTATTTATCATATAATAATTATCATGTTGTTGCCTTAATTTAAAACACGAAATTTTTCTTTGTGATATTCTAACAGAATGTTTTTTTTTTTTTTTTTTTTTCCTGGAGTGTTTCTTGGATTTCTAGATCTCTCTGGTTTTCCGTCACATCTTTCCTTTGATGTGGGAGGTTTTGCTTTAGGTAAAGGTTTTGCTTAGGAACCTAAGCAAAACCTGTTAAAGCATAACACACGAAAAGATGTTAGATGTTGAAATTTTCGAACTTTCAACAGGACACGAAACAGAGGCATTCAATTCTATCATTGTTGGTTCACTTTCTTCCTGGAAAAATCTTTTTATTTTTTAACTTTATTTTTATTTTTATTTTTTATCTTTATTTATGGAGGGGTTTTGTCTTTCAGTCACATTTGAACTTAAATATTCATCCTCAGGGAAAGTGTTTTGATTTATTGACTATATGCCGGATACACGAAAGTGTGATAGAATGTTTACAGGAGTAAAGGCCGACGGATACGATTTGCCAACACTTTCAGCAACGTCATATGCAGTGATTGGTTTACCAGGGTTTTCCAGCGTCCAATTACTATACGCTGTACTGTGTTTCTTAAAATTTTCTCGACCGCTGACGTAGATTCACATCATTTGAAAATATGAAACTCCACCAGTGGGCTTTTCTTTTGCAATTTGTATGTTATTTGTTTCTAAAAAATATACACAATATTCATATTTGTACAGTCAGTATACTATGGATGCAAATACTTTGATTAGAGAGAGAGTATGATTATAATGCATATCCATTTGTAATATAAATGTGAATACGAAAAATTTTGTTTTGAAAAACTGTAACTTATGAGAAAAACGCCCACAGGCGGACTTTACTGTCAAAAAGACAAAAACATGCGGTCGCGGAAGTGTTAAAAGGTCCAAACGCACTGGCCCTAGGTACAAGGCAGCGATGTGGCCCTAGGTACAAGTTTTGGTAACTTCATTCAAAATGCCTTCCACTAAAAAATCCACATGCAGAGAGGACTAATTAAATATCTCATTTATTACTCTATATAACAAGCAAAATTATACACTAGAAATGAAAGAAAAATATTTGACTTGCCTTTGTAAAATAGCAAAAGAGATGAGCTGCAAAATTTTACTTCAAACCATGTAAATTCGTTTTCTACATGTAACTTGTCAAAACTCTCTCGTCAAAAGTTCCAAAGTAGTTGTAAAAGTAGCAATTGGTGTTGTTACTCGCCCAATTGAGTATTAAAACTTAAAATTAAATATTATTCAAATAAAGTGGGGTGGCCCTAGGTACATGATGGCCCTAGGTACACGGGTCTCCCCTATATATATACAATAAATATATATTAAATATTTCATTTAATTTAAAGAATATTTCCAGATTAAACAATTAGTATGATCAATTTCAAAGATATATATATTTCATATGTAATTACTTATTGATTAATTAAATTATTTTTCCCTAGTGTTAAATCACAATAATGAATTTTTATTTTTATTTTTATTATTATATGCCTTATTGATCGACTTTTATTTATATGACTGTGCAGTCAAAACTAATAAATTCTTTTTAATTTTTACCCTTAACTTTTTATCTCCAAATTAATATCGTACAATTAATATCGTACCCCCAACTGACATACAATGCTGCTAGCAGATATTTTAGATAATGATACAATCACTTTTTCTAATATATAGATATACTACAGATATAATAGCTACTTTCTTCAATAAATATAAAAAATATCGACTGGGGATTACATAATCCTCATTTAACTAAAATTTAATAAATATATCGGATTTATTCGAAATTCCTCACTGTTTTATGCAATGCCACGTGATAAAGAGCCTAGGGTAGTATTATCTTGAAAGTAAAAATTTGAACTCGGACGGTTAAATACCCTATTCTTACTGTATTGATGTGGTATTGTAACTATTTCCTCACTTTCTTTTCGTATAACTTAGATTATACTGGTCGAACTAGAAAACATTAAAATACAAAAATAATGAGTATAATTAAATTGTACCAAAAAAAAAAAAATCTTAATTTTATGTGTATATAGATAGATAGATAGATAGATAGATAGATAGTTTTTTTTTTTTTTTTTTTTCACTGCTGGACTGATAGTGTTTTGATTTTTTTTAAATAAAGCTAATAATATTTCTTCTTTTATTTTTCATTTTTATTTGGATGTCCAAAATGCGTTATACATACTTGCCAACATCCTAATTAATATTCCGTAGTGTTGCTAATCCCACCCTTTTTTCACTCCAGCAAACTTTTAGAGTAATATTTTCCAAATGCAATTACGGTTAAATAAGAAGAAAAATACTCTAAAAAGGTACTGATGTGAAGAAGAAGGCGGGGCTAACAATACTACGGAATATTAATTAGTATGTTGGCAAGTATGTGTTATATGAAAAAATTTTACAAAGGATTTTATTTTATAAGTAAATAATTTATTTTACTAAATTCCCCCCCCCCCTTCTTAATTTTAAGACGATAATAAACCCCTTGGAAACAGATTTAATTTTTTTTTTTTTTTTTTTTTTTTTTTTTAGACTTCGAAAATGCAATTTTCAACTGTAGTCTTTAGTGTATCTGAATATTTTAGTATAGCACTGTAAATCTTAACGATAACGTGACAAATTCTACAAAAAATAGTTTTTTCAGCACGTGAATAATAAATGTCAATTTCACTTGGAAATGTCCAGTGCAAAGCTATTTAAATATGACTTTTAAAAATATCTCTCACAGAACGAAATACATTGGCATTCTTTTGGGTGTCCGTGTACACAAATCAGTTCTACTATTGATACACTTTTAAGTATCGAACATGCAATCGTGAACTTGAATAACATATATCATTTTGAAGAAATTCTGAAAATATTTATGGGCGCTAGAAGCAGACGGACAGACGAAAAGAAAGACAGATAAATAGACTAATTCAAATCATAATCATTCTTAAACATTGTCAGAAAGTGTTAAAATCGCTTAATAAAAACAAAAAGACGATTTCAACAATCTCCAACTACGGCCTGTAATGTATCCGATTTTTTTCTGCGGCCCAGTAAATCTTAACACAAATTTTACTATAGTCTATAGTAAAAAATTTTTTTTTTTTTTTATATGAATAATAAATGTCAGTTTCATTATGATTTGTGTAAAATCTCCTTATATGTGCGCATCTGTCTGTCTGTGTGTGTGTCTGTGAGAAATGGGTTATGGCTGCTAAAGCTCCGGCGCTGATGGTCGCAGAGGCTAAAACCGGTAACAGAAGACGTGGAATTTCTTCATCTCGACATCGCATTAATTCACTAAGCGATGAGACCCTAATTAGCGGAGATATTAATTAAAACGTCCAACTATGTCTAATGAAAAAACCATTCAAAATGCCAGGCGACCGTAATTTTCATCCGGAACCGTGTTCCTCAAAAGAAAAAACGGAGAGAGAAAATTTCGAGGGTTTTTGTAAAGCCATCATAGGTGAACGGCTCGAGATATTGAAAATACACCTGTACCACGAGAAAGAGCATTTATTATCGATACTTACGGTAGAAACTTTTTTTTCAAAAAAGGAATTTTTATATTCCTGCGACTTTTATATTATGGACTGCGCTGCCGAAGGCAGTGGGGACCCGGTACGACTTTTTACCTGATCAGAAATGATTTTTACCCGATCAGAAATGATTTTTTTTTTCTTTTCTAAAGACTAAAAATTACTGTTAGTGATTCATTAATTATAGTGATTCATTTGGAAATACTGGCCTAGCCTCTACTATTAGCGCTACAGTACGGGCAAAAAATTAGAAATTGAGTTAGACCGTTCAAAATTGGTATATATAGGTTTTGGCGGCCTACGAGTCGAATGAGGATATTTTCAAAAGTGTAAAATTATTATGGGGGGGGGGAAGAAGGGGCAGGGTGGGGCTAAAAATTAGAAATTGAGTGTAGGTTAATGATGAGGGGCAGGAAGAATGGGGAAAGAAATGCATGCACTGCGCGCGCGTATCTCCTAATCTGTACGCGCGAGGAGCGCACGGGACTGTGCTGCCGAAGACAGTGGGGACCCGGTGCGCATTTTTACCCGGTGAGAAATGATTTTTTTTTTTAATTTCCTCCCTCAAGAATAACAGTTTGAGTTGAGAAGGAATATGTGCGCGCAGCGCACGTATATCGTCACACGTGCGCGCGCAGCGCGAATGGGTCTGCGCTGCCGAAGGCAGTGGGGACCCGTTGCGAATTTTTACCCGAAAAGAACAATTATTAAGAGGGGCGGGAAGGGCGGTAAAGGAATACGCGCGCGCAGCGCGCGTCATTCGTGCTCGCTTTCGCGCACGGGTCTACACTGCCGAAGGCATTGGGGACCCGGTGTGAGTTTTTACCCGATCATAAATGATTTTTTTTAATTCCTTTTTTTAAGAATAAAAGTTTATGAGTAATAACATGAAATTTTGAAAAATCATAAGGGTGGTGAAGGAATACGCGCGTGCAGCGTACGGGTCTATGCTGCCGAAGGCATTGGGGACCCGGTGGGAGTTTTTTCCCGAAATTGTCAAAACATTGAAGAAACATTATTCTAAAACATAAAATTCACACGTGTAATATTAGCTGAGATATGAGCATTTATTATTTATATTAGTGAATATTATTTTACTGTGCATGCGCGAAAGATAGAAAAAAATTTATTAGATCTGTAGTATTGAAATCCATCACCGACAAATGATTTGTTTGAATCAATTCATCTTGTTGCTCCTTGGAGTGTTGTGCCGCTAAACCAAAAATTACAAGTCTTGAAAATTTAATACAAGTTTATTATATATTTGTTAAAAGGATTCACATCATTAATCAGTACAGGTTCGTATTTAAAAATATTGTTCAGGAATCAAACTCCAGAAAATTCCGAGGAACAAGGGAGAGAGAGAGGGCAGCGAAAAATACTACGTCTTTACTATACCGTGAAAAAAGTAAAAACTGTGGGTCTGCTCTTTTCGATCGCACGGGAGAACCAGCTGGAAGGGAAGTCATATGACTGCATTATCATTATTTTCGCCAAAATGAAAGCCAACTTCAGTTCTTTGTTTTAGATATTAAACTAATGTTAATTTTTGAATTTGTAATGACGGTTTATAGTTGTATTAACCTTTTAATCGCCAATTTTTACGCCAAGCGACCGTTTGGCTAGAGAAAATGACCGTTATGAACTGAAATCATTAATATTGGGTAATTTAAAATAAATTATATCCGGTGTTGCAATAATATAAATTCTGACAATGAGTTTTCTTTTTTTATGACTATTTGAGAACACTTTTTTTTATAATTACGTTTAATGTCAGAATTTCCGTTAGATATTATTTCTTTTATTTTCTTTTTATCCCATAAAATAAAGTACTTTTCTATTCAAAAAGATAAACATTTATTTATGATTTAGATATAAAAGATATACAATTTAGATTTCTGAATGATGTGTGTTATTGTTTTATGTTAATAAATAGTGTAGGTCGTATGTATAATTAAAATTGTGTAATTTTTAACGACATTTAAAAATAATTCTTTTTCCAAATGCTTAAGAACAAATTACGTAAATATAATATCTCACTTAAAATTTAATTATTTTTTTATTGGAATAATGCATTCATTTATCATTAGATTTTATTTTATTTAAAAATTCAATTAAAATTTAACCAAATATATGTGAACACCTTCACATATTTCTCCCGGCGACCCAGAAAAATAAAAAAAAATCTCTCTCACTCCCTAGTATGTCACATAATCACAATGAAAAACAAATAATACAAGAAACTTGCATAAGTCCAAAAAAAAATGTATATCAATGCAATATTCAATTGTAAATATATGTATGCACATTATAAATTTGTTTCATCATGAAACATATTGGCATATGACGAATTTGTATCATTCTAAATATCATTGTGGGCACCACATTTGAAGAGTTCTGTTTTCTTTTAGAGTCTGGATCCAGATTTAATCGTCAAGAAAGCTTTCAAAATAATACTGTTCATTTATATTTTTTTTATAAAAAATTTTCTTTTCAATGTTCTTATATGTGTATAGAAATATGATGTTATACTTCAAAGTTATTTCATATTACACTGTAAACAATACTGAATGTGCATATAATACTGCAACATATCAAATAACATCAATGTTAAACATAGAAAAAAACAACACATGAGTACAAGTAAATTAAAAAAGTGAACATAAAATGACAGGAAAAAATAATATATAAATGTATATACAAATAATAGAAAATATCACAAAAGTGAAAAATTTGTTCGTGCAATTCCACACAGGAGAGATTCAAAAACGACGCCCATTGGACAGTCAAAAAAAAATATCTCCCCTTAATCTTGTATGTAGCAACAAGTATATCGATTTTGGCTTATGGCCATTGTCCTAGCGGGATAGGGCGTGTATAAAGACCTGACCTGTTAGGGACAGGCCTCCGTCCCCCATCAAAGTCAAAGACTTCTGTAGGGACACCTCGCAAAACTGGGTATATATATGTCAATTGAATTGTATTAAACAATTTTCAAAAGAAGTGTGGGGGTCTCATCACAATGAAATGCTACTCTCCCGGGTAAATTTTGAACGAGTTAGCATTATCATAGAGGGTAAAATTAAAAATTGAAAAAAAAAAAAAATATTTAATCAAAATTCTTAGTACTATCAAAATTTAGTGTGATGAGATAAAGACTACCAAAACAACTCACTAAACCCAATGAAGCAATTCAAAAAAAAATAACATATCATAATATCAATAATAATAAGGTAATTGCCACATATTCGAATTTTGAGATTTTAACTTTAAGTCATTGCACTATTGAAAAGTTTTGTATAGAGTATGTCAATAAACAGTATTGTAATCATCTGTTAAACTTATGATATATTAATATCTATCAAAATGTAAATATTATTAAACAAGATTTTTTTTTTTTTTTTTTTTTGCTGAATTATAATAAATTTTATTAAATTTGTTGTTAAGAAAACTGTAATAATAAGAACTAGAAAAGAAAAAAAATTATGCAATATTTCACATAGTGTTGTGTCATCCATTGTAATTAAAAATAAGAAAGAGAAAAAAAAGAAAAATGCAGAGTATACATTGGTCCAGCCAAGTACCTGCATACAATGAATGACAGAACCAAAATAAACATAAAAGGAACCTATGCATCGAGCGCTCTTCATATAATGCACAAGTTTCCCTCTAAAACATTACATAATATGATATTAAAACTTAATTTCTGTTTCTTAAATTATAATTGTGGCTTTGTCTGTAATTATAATTAACATTTCTATTAGGACTTGCTTCATCAAGTAAGTGGCTGTATCTAGGTGGTGCAATAATAAGTCTGTCCATATGGACTCGAAATGACAATCTATCAGGTGCTTGTAGTCTTTTAATTGTAAATGAAACCGGTGAGTGTTTTTGTAGAACAATAAAAGGTCCTGTGTACTTTGGTTTAAACTTATCAACGGATTTTAAATAAACAATGTCATGTACAGCGACAAGTCTTAATTTAGCATGTCTGTGAAAGTGTTGATATCTCTTATTTTGATTATCTTTTATGTTAGAGTAAGCCTTAAGGTAAATTTTATTTAAATCTTCTAATAATTTATGTGTATCAACATTCTTGTCGAGAAAAGGTTGATTCATCTGTTGCTCAAAAGTGTCAAAAATTAATGAAATTTCTCTTCCAAAATGTAATAAGTTAGGTGAGTACAAAGTAGATGAATGTTTAGAGCCATTATACAATGATTTATGTATAAACAAAGAGTTTTCAAATGTATGGCCTTCAGACATTAAAATGTTTACTGAATATTTAATGGATTTATTGATCCTTTCGGACAATACGTTTGATTGTGGATGTGCTACAGAAGAATGTGTAATTTTTATACCAAGAGTATCATTAAAAGTGTTGTAAACACTGGATGTAAATTGAGGACCAAGATCCGAGAGGATAACTGAAGGTCTACCAAAGGTGGTAATATAACTAAACAAACATTTAACTATTTTTTCTGCTGATGTATCCTTTAATGGATAAAGTTCCATATGGCGTGAGAAAATGTCCAATACTGTGAGTACTGAGTGACCATTATTAAATGGTCCTACTAAATCAACACTAATGGTATGTCCAGGATGTGTGGGTGTGTATGTAGGTTGTAATGGAGCTGGAAGAGTGTTATGATGTTTAGCCTGTAGGCATCGTGTACATGAAGCGACAAAGTTTAATGTATCTGTGTACATTCCTTTCCAAAAGTATTTGTTTGATAGGAAATTATATGTTTTATTTAATCCAAAATGAGACAAATGTGAAATTGTTAATGTCTTAGCTTTTAGCGAATTAGGAACAATAATAAGATATGAGAATGTTGAGCTATTGGGACATTGCTTTTTATACATCAGTACCTTTGTGTCTGGATGAATAAAATAGTTTGGGTATTTTCTTGAAAAACCTTTCTTTAGAATTTCTGTGTAAATTTTTGACAATACAGGATCCTTTATTTGTTCATTTACAAAAGTATTATTAGAGATTTCTAAAAGTGGGTCTTTATTATTCGAATCTCCAGAAATTAAGCAATTAGTGTATTGTTGTTTGATTTTGTTACAATTGTTATCATTAAAGTGATTAACAACATTACTATTATCATGTACTACAGGTAGAGGTTGTTTTTCAAAAATTAATTCAGGATTAGAGTTCAGATCTTGTTGATTGTGAGTGAAGTCACATCTCGAAAAATAGTCTGCTAAAATATTTGATGAACCAGGAATGTGTTCAAAATCAAACGAATATTCTGAAATTTCCATTAACCATTTTGTGGTAAGGTCTGTAGGATTAGTTGTTTTTTTGTATCTTTTTAATGGAGCACTGTCAGATAAAATTGTGAATTTTCTGTTGTACAAATAGTATTTAAATGCAATTATTGATTTGTAGATAGCCATTAATTCCAGTTTTAGTGCAGGGTAGCGTTTTTCAGATGGCTTCAATGATTTAGAAAAGAAGGCTATTGGAAGTAATTTATTATCATGTTTCTGCATTAGTACCCCAGCAATGGAAATATTTGAAGCATCTGTATTAAGGTAGAAATCTCTATCCCAATCCGGTAGTCTGACCACTGGTGATTCAAAGAAAATTTTTTGAATTTTGTGAAAAATCTCTTGATGTTCAGTAGTCCAATGAAATTTTGATTTTGGTTTAGTCAGATCAATTAAAGGTTGTATTAGTTTAGAAAAGTTGGGTACAAGGAATTTATAAAATGTTACAACACCAATAAATTTTTTTAATTGCCTTTTAGTTGACGGTGTAGGAAAAGAATTAATTTTGACAATATTTGATTGTATTGGGGAAATACAATGATTTTGAATATGAAATCCAAGATAATTTACATCAGTTTTGTGAAAAGTGCACTTGTTAGGTGCAAGGGTTAAGTTGTACTTTATCAAAATTTGTAAGATTCTACTTAATTTAGTGCATGTTTCCTCAAAGCTATTCGAGCCAAAAATGAGGTCATCTTGATAGGCATGTATTCCCTCTAAATCAATTTCATCAATAATTGTGTCCATTAAAGCTTGATATTGAGAAGCAGCATTTTTTAATCCAAAGCATAGTCTTTTGTATTTAAAACTACCAAACATAGAAGTAAATGTTAATTTATCTTGTAAATCTTCAGGAAGTGCAATCTGGTGGTAAGCCTGTTGAAAATCTAGACATGTAAAGTACTTGTAGGCTGATAAGTCAGCAATAATTGTTTGTATTTTGGGCAAAGGGTATGAAGATCCTTGAATTATTGAATTAAGCATTCTAAGGTCCATTGCAATTCTATATTTTTGTTTACCTTCTGCGTCAAGTTTTTTTTTAACTAAAAGAATGGGGCAAGCCCATTCTGAACAATTTCTTTCAATAATTCCAGCTTCTACAAGTTGATTTATTTGACTTTTAGCTTCTTGTTGTAATGATTGTGGTATTGGAAAAGGTAATGTTTTAATTGGGAACTCAGTGATGAATTTTAAATTTGGTATAACTTTATCTGTATGCCCTAAAGTTTTCATAGATTTAGAAAAGGCTGCAAAATTTGTTAACAAAATATTCTTTAATTTCTTTTCTTGGTCTCCTTGGAGATGTTTGACATCAAAATCCAAAGGAGAGAGTTCCTTTCTTCTTAAATTTAATATTTCATCAGAAGCTTGAATGTAATTCAAAATTTGTGTAGTTGAATCAGTAACAATTTTACTGTTTTTATCAATTTCTGCTTCCTGTGGAATAATTTCATCAATTTCTGTTAGGGTGCCCATTTTTGTACCTTTATTTATGTGTATACTTTCTTTAGTTAGATTTTTAACATAAATTTGAAATTGGCCTTTATTACAATTATTATCATTATCCAGCATTTTTGAAGTACTACTATTTATTACTGAATCTAGACACAATATATTTGCATTATTTTCTGTATTTTCAAACAAATAGTCCCTGTCAGACAAAAAAATTGTATTTACATCTATAAATGTTTCCTCTTCAGGTTCTAAAAATATTTTCTGAGAAGCCCTAACTGTCATTTGTTTACATTTTTGGGGAAGATTTTGATTTTTTTTTTTTTTTTTTTTTTTTTTTTTGTTTCAGTATTTTTCGCAACACTACAATTGTTTAAGTTTTCATCTTCTACAAGTGTATTTGCAATGGGAATAATTATATCTTTAAGTTTGATATTGTTTTTATACAAGTCTATTATTACATTATTTTGTTGAATAAAGTCCCATCCAAGTATGGCCTGAAACGTTGATTCATTAGGGATGTCAACGATAAAAAAATTTTGTGAGAAAAATGTGTTATTTATTTTGAAAGAAGTTTGAATACATGAGGAGAATTGTACGTTTGAATTTACAGTCTTAATCGTTACTGGTGAAGACAAGTGTTTATAAGTTAATTTCTCCTTTAAAGATTTAAAAGTGCTTTCAGAAAGCAATGATATCGAACTCCCTGTGTCGATTAATCCGGTGATAGCGTTTTTAGCTAAGTTAATTTCAATTAACGGTAGTGTAGGTGAAATTTTATTTACATTAAAAATATATTCATTTTGAATTTCTGTAGTTTGTGTATACTTGTTATCCGCAATACTTATTTTATTCACAGTTTGTGAGGCAATTGAATTTACTTTTCTTGTACTAGATAGTTTTATAGTGTCACTTAGATTTGACAAATCAAAATTAGGATTAGGTGCTGATGTTGTCAAGTGTAGTTGAGATGCAAGGCCATCAGCTACTCTACATCTCGAGTGTAGTTTAAATGCCTATTGTTGTCATTTCTCTTGAAAAATCTTCCTCTCGAAAAATTATTGTTTTGGGTTTGGCTTCTTTGCCATTTATAACATTTATTAGCTACATGGCCTTTACGGTTGCAAAGCTGATAAACAACACTATGAAAACCCTGTTGTTGTGATCCCCTAGCCTTATGTGTTTTAATTTTTTTTTATAATCATTGTGTCGACTTCGTGCAACATGAGCATTTTGTGAATCTGATAAACTGTTTACTTCCTCTTTTTTTTCTTTTTGTCCAAACGACAAAACATCTACTTTTTCCGTTAGTTCAATTAATTTTTCCGATAAAGTGTTGACAAATACACTATCATTTTGTTTGAGGAGAATACTTTCATTCATGTTAATCTCTTGTAATTTTTGAGCGCGATTTACAGCTAATTTATAATCCGAAATTCCCTCTTCCATGATTTTTATACGTATGTTAGATGGAATGGAGGAAATAAACCTTGTAAATTTAATATTATCTAGTGCGTTATCATACGTAATTTTATTGTAAATAATGTTTGCTAGCATACTTAACCTATGAGAAAAAATTTTTATGGATTCCTGAGGGAGCAAATTCAGATTATTAAATTCAATTAGAGCTTGAGTAGAACTCATAGGAGTAAAGAATGCTTTAAATTCCTCTTTAAGAAAGTCTAAATCGTTTGATTTATATAACTGGGGGGATTGTGTTAAATATTTTAATGCCGCCCCAGACAATTTTCCTTTCATGACTGCCACTGCTTCTTCAGCTGACAGCCTATTTATCCTAGCATATGTGGACACTTGGTCAAAGAAAAAATCAACTAAAGATGGTTCCCCATCAAAATTCATTAACTGAATGTTGACTGTTTTGGCTTTCGCCATAATTAATAATTTTGCCTAACCAAATTAAAATATTGTAAATAAACTATCTAATAAATATTTTATGTGACACAAAACAAAAATTGTTAATACCAAGCATTCTTGTTTTTTTTTTTTTTTTATTATTATTATTATTTATTTATTTATTTATTTATTAATTATTTTGGCATATAATTTTATTGTATGCCACTTTCATAAACAAGAATACTTAGTTTTATATGCTCATATATTATTATCCAAAAAGAAAAATAGATGAGCATACAAATGATAAATATTGTGTAAAAATATAAAAATATTGTGAAATCAAATAAAATGTATTGAAGATGAAATATTATGAATGAAATAAACCAATATTATGAATGAAAAATGTTAGAATTTGTACCAAGCATTTCTGCTGCTCTGATTTATTTATTTATTTGTTTTAATTAAACTTTAAGTTGATGTTTAAAGCAATAAAAATATTGCATGACAAATTTCAGCAAAAATACTTAGTCTCTCTCTATATATATGCAATAATAAAATAAATATTTGTGTTCATGCCATGAATTATAAAATAAATATTTGTGTAAAAATGTAGTGATAATTATGCACTATAAATGAGAAAAAAATTGTGTTTATGAAAAATAAACATATGAATAAATAAAGTTTCAAACATAGCAAGCAGTTTTGCCCAATTTATTTCAATTTGCAATTAATATCATAATTATTATTGTTATTATTTTTAATCGATAGACTCAAACTATTACTTAAAATAATCGGCAAAACTACTTAGCTAAATGTATATTTAAAAATATATATAAAGTATTATGCAGTTAAAAATATGAAATATTAAAATTGAAATTACTTCATAAATAGTTATTTATTGAATAACTAATTTATCATATCCTCCAAATTATGAAACTTTCAAATAAAAATTTACTTACTGTTTCTCTTTTGTTTTGATTCGATGTTTTATTATTATTTCACTTTTAAAAAAATATATTTATTAAAAAATAATTACTTGAGCACCAATGTTTATACCGTTTATCAATAGTTCGATGACTACGATTTTATCGCAATTAACTGTTTACGTGCATGGCTTTTCTTTGTATGAAATTTAAAAAAAAAAAGAACGCTTCATAAAGAATCCACACACGCACGGCTTTTCTCCTGTATGAGTGCGTAAATCTGTCACGCGCTGTGCACAAAATCTTGAAGAAACATTCTCACCTTTATTTAAAAAAAAAAATTCGAAGATTTGAACTAAATGCACATTTATATGGCCTTTCTCCTGTATGAGTGCACGTAAATTTATTCATTATGCACAAAATTTTCCCTTAATTTTATCATTATGAACCATCAAGTATCACAAGATGAAATGTACGATCACCAAACTCCGAAGCCGACGACGATTATAGTCACGCAGGTATGAGATATCCGGAATTTTTATAAACATAAAACCTATTTATATGTTCCGGAAAAGTACGCTCGAAGATTTGTCTCCTTGTCATGTTTGGGAATGAGATCTCCTCAGGGACGGGGAGATGAAGCATTCATCGCCAGTGGGTGATCCGCTGATTACACACAGAAGGGTTCCGCCTTGGGAGCAGGGACCTTGTAACACCGATACGATCTCAATGAGCATTCTATATCAGCACTCCATCCAGCATCGTCGAGATCAGGAGAGGCGAATCCGTGCTTTGCAAAAAAACAACGAACCTCCCATGATTCTAACAAAAGTTCCCTTTAGTCGTTATCCGAAAACCATGTTGCGCCGTTCCATGACTGCACATTCCAATCGGCCTCTTTCTAAAAAGTTCTGTTTATAAGCAGAAGAGTTGAGTATATATATTTTTTAATGGTGTCTTGCGGAAATTAAAAATGTTTGTCCATTATCATATAGCAGGAGAGGTGTATTACAAGAAGTTCTACAGTTCTGAGAAAATCAATTCAGTCTGCCTCTCTCTCTACAAAAAATTCGAGAGTTCCGATAAAACAAACATGATTCAGTCAACCCCTCTCTCTCTCCATCGATGCATTCTCGGAAACTGGTCTTAAGCACCTAGATCTGTAGTATTGAAATCCATCACCGACAAATGATTTGTTTGAATCAATTCATCTTGTTGCTCCTTGGAGTGTTGTGCCGCTAAACCAAAAATTACAAGTCTTGAAAATTTAATACAAGTTTATTATATTTGTTAAAAGGATTCACATCATTAATCAGTACAGGTTCGTATTTAAAAATATTGTTCAGGAATCAAACTCCAGAAAATTCCGAGGAACAAGGGAGAGAGAGAGGGCAGCGAAAAATACTACGTATTTACTATACCGTGAAAAAAGTAAAAACTGTGGGTCTGCTCTTTTCGATCGCACGGGAGAACCAGCTGGAAGGGAAGTCATATGACTGCATTATCATTATTTTCGCCAAAATGAAAGCCAACTTCAGTTCTTTGTTTTAGATATTAAACTAATGTTAATTTTTGAATTTGTAATGACGGTTTATAATTGTATTAACCTTTTAATCGCCAATTTTTACGCCAAGCGACCGTTTGGCTAGAGAAAATGACCGTTATGAACTGAAATCATTAATATTGGGTAATTTAAAATAAATTATATCCGGTGTTGCAATAATATAAATTCTGACAATGAGTTTTCTTTTTTTATGACTATTTGAGAACACTTTTTTTTATAATTACGTTTAATGTCAGAATTTCCGTTAGATATTATTTCTTTTATTTTCTTTTTATCCCATAAAATAAAGTACTTTTCTATTCAAAAAGATAAACATTTATTTATGATTTAGATATAAAAGATATACAATTTAGATTTCTGAATGATGTGTGTTATTGTTTTATGTTAATAAATAGTGTAGGTCGTATGTATAATTAAAATTGTGTAATTTTTAACGACATTTAAAAATAATTCTTTTTCCAAATGCTTAAGAACAAATTACGTAAATATAATATCTCACTTAAAATTTAATTATTTTTTTATTGGAATAATGCATTCATTTATCATTAGATTTTATTTTATTTAAAAATTCAATTAAAATTTAACCAAATATATGTGAACACCTTCACAACATAGATTGAAAGCTAGATATATTGCCAAAAGTTTATTTGAATAGAGTAAAAATTAAGCAAATTCTCGGCACAAGAACAAGCTAGACTTTAGGTATTTTCCAGAGTTGAAATTTCGTAAGAGGTTTTTCACATGCTACGTATTTAATTTGAAGATCCAATTTTTTCAACCACGTTGCAAAAGTTCTTTCTTGTCAAAAACCCTTTATGGTCGTAACTCTAACATATTTTTATTTATTTACTAAAATTTGTGAGTTTATAAGGGGTGTTTTACGGAAGCAATTAATTTTTAATTAAGAATTTTTAAGGAAGTAAGTTTTTTGTTTACAAAAAATAATCTGGTGTGTAATTCACACGACTTTCTCTTACCCAGAAACTTAATACTATAAATACATGTTTGAGATTAAGAGGTAACATAACGAGTACTGTTCTGTAAACATATGTTAAAACAATTCTCAATTAGGCTTCGGAAGGGTTTTATATGGTAATTAGTTCTGTGTGAGGGGGCTACCACCCCCTCAACCCCCCGTTTCACTACTGCACCTATATTTATATAGAATTTAAATCTATTATTAAAAAATAATTCTCTTTTTAAAAAATAATTTAATAGAATTATTATTTAAAAAAATTATTCACTCAAAATTATTCAGACAACTTTCACACGCAACATTCCTTGAAACTTATCAATATTGATCAAACTTTTCCAGCAACAAACTTATATTAACTTCAAAATACAACATTTGGACCTCCTAAAATTATTCGTTTTTAAGTCACTCTAGACAAAGATCAAACGTTAAAAAACTTAACTACGGTAATAAGGAAGCCTCAAAACGTGTAAATATACAAAAAACAAGCGACGAATATTTAGCTTAAAAACATACATTTTTTACCATACCTCTATGAGGAATTCATTTCAATTCCTGAACAGCTTTCCTGGAATTGGATGGATGGATGGATGGGTTTTACGTCGCACTAGTGCTGCGCAGATGGGCAATTGGCGACGGTCTGGGACACACCCCTAGAAGTGGTCCGGAGACATGCCATCACAGTTTTGATCCTCCACGGAAGGGATGGCTCTCCCGCTTCGGTGACCCCCCAGAGGTATAATTTCTGATGGGAACATGGAGGACATTGCGGGCACGACAGATTTTACGTGCACCAGCCACCAATAGTGTACACGACGGTCTTTGGCCGGCTAGAGTACCGAACCCGCAATCTTCCAATTACGAGGCCGGCGCTCTACCGACTGGGCTACCGCGGCCTCCTGGAATTGGTAAAATATTATTAGTAAAGCACATCCACTAACAACAAAAAACTAGTTGGCATAGGTGGACTCTGCTCAGTTCCCCATCATACCTATGTTCTCATAAATTTCTTGTACAGGACATATTATATATATGTTAAGAGAAATGAATTTGACCAAAGCTTGATACAGTGACATAATGAAATCCTCGCCTAATAGGCTATCCACCGCTCAGTTCGATATATTTATCTTATTCTAATCTATTAATTTATTTGATTGGGATCAATTTCGTAGTTTATTTTCATGCTACTATTTCCAATGCAACTTTCCCAAAAATGCATATTTATATGAAATATCGCCCCATTTTGCTATGTTGATAAAATCTTAAATTTCGAATAATTTACGAAATTTTCCTATTAGAATATTTGTAGTCAATCATGTTCATACAAGTATCATAAATGTTATTTTGAAATTGTCTGATATATTTATGATCCTCAAAAGGAACGTGTATGCTCGATTTTGCCTTATTCTGCCATTTTAAGTAAATCGTAAATTCCAAATAACTTACGAATTTTTTAAACTGAAAAATTCATACTCTATGGTATTCATGTCAGTATCCTAAATAATATTTCAAAAGTGATCTGGCATCTTTATGATGAAAATATCCCTCTAGATTGACGTTTGTGTAAAATTTTGCCCTATTCTGTTATGATAAGAAATTCGTAAAATTCTAATAACTTACGAAATTTTTATATTGGAAAATTCATAGTGAATAATATTCATGCCCAGTATCCTAAATAATATTTCTAAAGTAGTCTGACATCTTTACGATGAAAATATCCCTCAAAATTGATGTTTATGTGAAATTTTGTCCTATTCTGCCATGTTAAGAAATTCGTAAATATCCAATAACTTGCGAAATTTTTAAAGTAGCATGCTTATAGTAACTGATCTTCATTCCGGCATCAAAACTGATATTTTAAAACTGGTCTGATATTTTTACAGCAAAAATTTTTCATTTAATGCAAGTTTAAGTGAAATTTTGCCCTATTCTCCCATGTTAAGAAAATCGTAAATTTCAAATAACTTGCGAAGTTTTTTAATTCGAATGTTGCAAATAAATAGGGTTCTTGCCAGTGTCGAAAGTAATATTTTAAAACTGGTCTGACCTCTCTGCGACCATTTGTTCGTGAGATATCGTGTAAACAGACTAACAATCTAACGGACTAATACACTAACAGACACTCTACAGACAGACACCATACTAATTTTGTCATTTTCGGTTTACTCACACCTGAAAACGTGTAAAAAAGCCAAAAAACCGAGGTCGAAAATTTTCACGATTACCTATGTTCCCCATACCTATCGTATGATGGGGAACTAATAATGTTATCGCTTAAATATTTTCAGCCCTGTATATCTTTCGAAGATTATATACAGACCACATGGTGCACCTAAATGTAATCCTATAGTAATAATACATGGCCCAGCCTGAAATACACTTCCATCAATTTGCAACTATTGTCGCACTTTTATCTAGTTCTTTTGTTTAGCCCTGTAAACGAACAATGAATAATTCCCCTATCATATTCTACATGAGACATGTTTTTACGCATATAAAGAATATACAGGGTGATTAGAAAAAAACTACCCCGATATATGAGACCATAGCTACCATACCGTTCCGAGAAACTGAAAAAAACTTGGTGGAAGGTATTTTGAGATATGCGCTCAAGAATTATATTAAAAACAACAGTTAAACTCTAACAGCTACGGTTACAGTGAGAAAATTTCAAATGGCAACACCTACTTTTTTTTTATTGAAATATAATCTCCATAGCAAAAAACCATAAATAGCGTTGGTACGGTACCTCTAGCACGAAAATCGGCAGCGCTAGCAGACTAACAAAAAAAAAAAAAAAAAATCTGGAGTGACTCCACTCGACTTTCCGAACATTGAGTAATTAACAGTTTTGTAGATAAAGTAAAGAAAGAGTAGTTGTTAAACAAACAAAAGAGAGAAAACCATAATAGAGTGTTTGAGTATTTTTCTCCATCTATTACACGTTGTTTTATTTAACGCTACTGAACTTTGAGCCCATAGATCATAATGACAAAGAAATTTTCGTTGTGTCCCTGTAAAAACCTATAAATGTTAGATTCACCAAAATGCTTATAGTTAGTGCAACAGTGATTTATAATACTCATATAAATTTTCAGCTGAATTCAATAAGGCGTTTAGATGCTATCGTACTTTTAAAAATTTAGTCCCATAGGCCATAATGATAAAGAATTTTTCTTTGTGTCCCTGTAAAAAAACTGTAAGTGCTAGATTCACCAAAATCTATACAGTTAGTTCAACTGTGATCTATAACATGTGTACAATTTTTTTGCTCGGATTAATAAGGCGTTTAGACACTATCACATTTTTAAAAATTTGGCCCCATAGGCATAATGATAAAGAATTTTTCTTTGTGTCCCTGTAAAAAAACTATAAGTGCTAGATTCTCCAAAATCTATACAGATTGAGTATTTGTGATCTATAATATGTGTATAAAATTTTTGCTCAATTGAATAAGGCGTTTAGATGCTATCGCACTTTTAAGATTTTGCTCCCATAGGCCATAATGATAAAGAATTTTTCTTTGTGTCCCTGTAAAAAAGCTATAAGTGCTAGATTCACCAAAATCTATAGGGTTCGTACTATGGTGACTTACAATATGCGTACCAACTTTCAGGTTAATCGAACGAAGCGTTTAGACGCTAGCGTGTTCACCCACAGACATACACACATACACACACACATACATACATCATCGTAAAAATAGTGAAAACGGACTCAGGGGACCTCAAAACGTATAGAAACATCAAAATCTCGAATTCGGATTTTTGACATGATTACAATACTTTCCTCACTATAGTGTTCGGAAAGTAAAAAGAAAAAAACGACTGTTACGTGCCTACCAGAGCACCACTTTCATTTCTTTTAATGACGTCACATTTCACACTGAGTCTTTGGTTCAGACTAAAGTCTACTGATTCTGCTTCGAAACGAAAAGAAGAGACCAAGGTATCCTTAATTTCGAGTAAGGCTACTGAATAAAGGCTTTAATTTCGTTGTTAGTCGTAAGACGCTGCCATGATGACGTCATCATAGTACGTGAAAAACAAGGCATTGAAAAATAGCAATCAAAGCCGATTTTGATGATGATAATGATGTTTCCCAGTAAGCGGCATATTGTTCACAGAGGAAGAATGCAAGATACACATCACGCATTTCACAATGCTTTATTTTTCACTTAGTGTGATGACGTCACTCATGACGGTGTCTTACAACTAACAACGAAATTAAAACCCTTATTCAGTAGACCTACATGAAATTAAGGATAGTATGATCTATTCTTCTCGTTTGGAAGCAGAATCAGTAGACTTTAGTGAGAGCCGAAGATTCAGTGTGAAATGTGACGTCATTAAGAAAATGTAAGTCGTTCTCTGGCAGGTACATCACAGCTGTTTTCTCTTTTTTTGTTAGTATGCCTAGCGTTGGTGATTTTCATGCTAGAGGTACCGTTCCAACGCTATTTATGGTTTTTTGCTATGGAGATTCCATTTCAATTAAAAAAAGTAGGTGTTGCCATTTGAAATTTTCGAAATTTTGTCACTGTAATCGTAACTGTTAGAGTTTAACTGTTGCATTTTATATAATTCTTGAGCGCATACCTCAAAATACCTTCCACCAAATTTTTATTCAGTTTCTCGGAACAGCATGGTAGCTATGGTCTCATATATCGGGGTAGTTTTTTTGTAATCACCCCTGTATATTCGTTTCATTTGATTTAGTGCAGTGTATAGACGTTAAACTCTACTTATCAGCCCTTTCCCCTATAGAAGTAATGTATTTGAATTCTCTTGGGAGTCCCTGTACACGAACCATTTGCTTCATCTCAACGAAAAGCTTAGTATAGCATCCTTATATCATACACATTTAGAATACCAAGTTTGGATTTTCTGCTACTATTTGTTCTTGAGCTATGCTGATAATACACACACAGACAGACACACAGACCATTCGCTAAAAACATAATCGTCATCATCATCACGTGCTTTGGAAGTACCTACGGCTGTCGAGACAGCCGCTTACCTTCAACAGAGGAAGACAAAATACAGAAAGAGGACTTGCATCATCAAGAGGTTCGGAACAAGATCTGAGTGGGTTCCAAAGGGACCCTGTTGTGTGATATGATTTTAGTAAACATATCACGAGGTTAACTTCCGTTAAGTCCCAAGCGACCCTCGTCGAGGCCAGAACCATCAACCCCGAGATATCCGTCTGTGAAATAGTATGTGCCTTTATCCACTGAGCTATGGTTGAAACGAAAGTAAATATAACAAAAACTCACGTTCAAAAATTTGACCCGAAAACAATACTTTCTCTACCTTATGGGTAAAAGAAAGTAAAAAGGAAGATGCAGGGGCTTTTATCAATATTTATTTACAATCAGCGAACACTGTATTGCATTGACTGAATAAAAATAGAAATGGGAGTAAAACCCCTTATAGTTTAGCTTTTATTTTGAGAGAAATTAAATTCTGTTCATTCTATCTCTCACAATTCTTAAAATTTACACGATATTTGTTTAGGGCTTTCATATAAGTTGCTCAATACTTTTAGCTATTAAATTATGCAAATGAAATTTTTTAAAAGCTAGCGCATGCGTAGATAAAAATTACTTAGTAAAAATGCTCATATTTTGTAAGATATTTAACATTTTTGCATTCTGATTGCAGTATACTGTGTCTAATGAAGGATGCCAAATTTTCCGAGAAAATATTTGCTCCGGGTCCAATACCCTACGTGTTATAATTAAAAATGCAGAATTTTTTCTTTGCAATGTTAAAAAAAAAAAAAAAAAAAAAAAAAGTTATATCTCCACTCCATGAATATATGTGGTAGCCTCTTAAAAATTTATACAGATAATGAGAAAATTTCTCTTAACCACATTCTACAGCCAAAACGCATTTCAAGCATTACTTTTTACAGGGTGATCCAAAACATTTTGATTTTTCTTTAACTTTTTACTGGTCCCCTTGTCTTTTTCAGGATACAACTTTTACTGAAGCATACAAGGCATAACATGTTCTTTACGCTGCCAAAGTTTCAAGAGGATTCATAAAGAACTTTTCTAGACATTTGACAAAATGTCTAAATTCAAAAGTATCCAAATACTTATTGGTAGATAGTGTATTCTTTGAAGAAATTGCACTTCCAAGTTCCTACGAATGAAGTTTCTTTTTGAGAGAATTTTCATTTGCAGTTATACGCTGCTGTGCAGATTATACTTTTTTTTCTTTTTTCAATAGCATGAAATTCTCATCAGCGGATTTTTTGCTGCGGCGAATTTTTGACAAATAATTAGAGTACTTAGAAAGTAAAAATAGGCTTCGGTTTCTTTTCAATATCCGGCCATATATATGTAAGGAAAATATTGTAATCATGAAAAATTCGACTTTGGCTTTTGGCGTATTTATACGTTTTGGTGTCGCCTTAGTTCATTTTAGCTATTTTTTACGGTGACGTATAAGATGTATGTGAATGAACATTTTAAACGCTTTGTTCGGATGAGCTGATAAGTAAGCTGTGTTTGATAAGTATGTTATAGGTCACCGTCGCACGAACTGTACAGATTTTAAAAACTCTATCACTGAAGTTTTTTTTTTTTTTTTTTTTTTTCACCGGGACACAAAGACAAATTCTTTATCATTATGGCTTATGGGTTCATTATTTAAAGTGCGATAGCGTGTAAACGCCTTATTCGATTAACATAAAAATTTATATACACTCATGTCCATAAATTAAGGATAATGCTAGCTGAGGCAAATAAAGGTTCAGAAACAAAACAAACATGACTTATTCATAAAGTCCATTTATTAAACAAACGATCACGAACAAAAAAAGGTGGTTTATGTAGAATACCATTTATAAAAACTACGATTTTTGCTCCCTGAAGCAATTACAAAAAATATCTCCCTTACAAAAACTTAACATTACATGGTTAATATGATGATTAATACATTGTATGTCTCTGAGATGATGAAATACAGTCCTTACAACGCCTAGGAATGCTGAGTATTAAATTATTGATCTTATCTTGGAGAAGGTTACTCTACTCAGTAAGCAATGCTCTCCGAAGTTCCGATACACATGTAGGAGGTGGTTGGCGGATTACAACTCGTCGGAAAAGCATGTCCTACACATGCTCTATCGGATTCTAGTCATGTAAGAATGCTGGCCATTCCATGCGAGTGATAGCTTCAGATTGTAGGCATCCGTGTACAACGTTTGCACGGTGAGGACGCGCATTGTCATCCATAAACACGAATTCTGGGCTCATGGCACCCCTAAACAAACGTACATGTTGTTCCCGACTGATATCCCGATAAGTTTGACCTATCATTCTTCCGATTTAAACATGCAGATCTGTTCTGGTGCCCAATATGACCCCCCCCCCCCCCCCAATCGAGCACTACTGCCCCACACGGTGTCGTTCAATGACTTTGTTTTGGTGGTAACGGGTACCTGACGTTCTACATATGAAAGTCTGGCGTGAATCACGCTGCAGGCTAAACCTGGACTCGTCGGAAAACATCACACAAGCTCACTGTGCCGCTGTCCACATTGCATGTTCTCTACTCCAAGTTAACCGCTGGCACAGTGCATTGCCGTGAGTGGAACACATCTAACAGGCCAGCGAGCATATAGACCAATATCTCCCTAACGTCTATCCACGGTTTGTCTTGAAACTGTGGCTTTCGTGGCTGCAGGCAGCTGACGAGACAAGTCTGATGCTGTGCTTTATCTGCTTATTTTGGCAGTTACTACCAAATACCGGTGGTCATTCGGAATTGTAACTCGTCGCCGACCAGTACTGTAACGTCGACTGGCATTTCCATCATTTTGGAATCGTTGCCAAAGCCTAGAGATGACACTTTGTGCGATTCTAAGTTTCCCTGATACTTCTATCTGAGTACGCCCACATTCTAGTCGGCCGATAATTCTACCACGTAAAAAATTATCTGCATGCGTCCTCTGTGTCATAACTATTCGGTTATGGCACTGAGCGGCACGCAGAACGCTTGTGAATAATTTTCCTTCTTTGCTCCCATACCTTATCTACCCCCTTCTTACACTTTCGTCATTGTAACATTATATCGGCGTCATCTGATGGCTTCTTATAATTTGCATATTATTCTTAAAGATGTGTGTGGTATTTCTACAGGTGAAATTTTTGTATTAAAGTTCGATTTCAGTGTGAATCTGAATTATCCTTAATTTATGGACATGAGTGTATATGTTATAGATTATCGTACCACAAAATGTATAGATTTTGGTGAATCTAGCTCTTATAAATTTTTACAGGAACACAAGAAAAATTTCTTTATCATTATGATCTATGGGCTCGTATTATTTGAAGTGCAACAGCGTTACGTTAAGCAGTATACCATATGGAGAAAAATACTCAAACACCCTATTATAATTTTATTTTTTGATTATTTACTGATTTCTCTTACTTTATTTTTCACCATCACCGGCACCGGCAATTATTTAATATTCAGAAAATCGAATGAAGTCACTCCATATTTTTTTTTTTTTTTTTTTTTTTTTTTTTTAATGCAAATATCTTTAAGAAATTCTTAATCTGCCTTACACTAGAGGTTTTAATTACAAAAAACACTCTCACTGACCATAAACTTTTCTTTCAGTATGTAATGATGCTATCCTTTTATTATTCTGTAACTCCTATTTTCATGAACTTTTTAAAAACTTTCATTATTTCAAGTTGATTTCTATAGCAATCGACCTATTGTAAACCACTTAGTTTACATAGCAAGAATTAATGTTCAAAAGTTTATACATATTCATCAATGAAAAAAAGGGAGGGCTCTTTTATAAAAAAATAATAAAGAATAATCAGAAAAAATAATACTAAGATCATAAATAGTAAAAGGAGGGAATACATATTGTCTAAAGTAAATGTACCACTTTGATAAATTTCTGGAAGAAGAAAGGCTGGATATTTATATCTCTGGAAGAGGGGGGGGGGGGAGAACATTTGAAATAACATCTCTAAATTATCCATTTGCTTCTTTCGTGAGTACAGTTTCTTTTGAAAAAATTTCTACCTCTTTCCTAAAAACCAGACAGAGAAAAATTATGTTACAAAATACATTTTGAAATATATTTCCTTTCATTTTGTGATGCAAACCATAAGAAACTTCTGAATTGATTTTATAAATGGACTCGTACAAAATTATAGCGTCGCATAAATATTTCTATTTCCACATCATAAAATTTAAGCAATTGTAAAAATTTGTCATTTATATACATTTCTTTTCATCAGCGAAAACCTATAAATAAGAGGAAAGGGGGGGAAATAATAAGAGAGAAAGAAAGGAAGGAAAAATCATGCGAAGGGCATACGTTGTAAAACACTTTCCCACTCATAGTTACCCAGTACAACATTTAACCTTTCATGAATTTTATATCTATGATTACACCTAAAAATAAATACTGTTTTAAATTTCCAAGGAAGAAATTTCACAAAAATATTAATGTAACTTTATTTTTAAAGTTTCTCTGTAGATGGCGCTTCTTCAGCTGATGAAAACGATGTCGGCACAAATTTTCGTGACGTATGAAAAAAAAGAAAACTACTTCGAACAGTTTTTTTTTTTTTTTAATCTAATTTTTAAAAAAGTTTGATGTTTTTCCTTTCAGAAACAAAAACCTTATGATGCCACACTTATGCTAGTCAATATATTTAAAAATTTTACACCTCCTATGAAATTTTCGACGAAATTCGACAAATATTGTTTTTTAGTTTTACTTGACGAAAAGGTATTCATCGTAACTTTATATACTTCCAAGAATAGCGTATTGTTTTAGCCTTCGTTATGTTCAGACAATAATCACAGCAAATTAAATTTTCTTTGTAAAACTTTTAACATTTCAATGACACACATAGACCATTAATAATATTGTGCCTTGTTACTTCGAAAATTTTTGTTCAATTTATCAGCTAATGTTAATCAGAATGTAGAGAGATTCAAAAGATATGTCATTACTATATGATTCTCAACTTATTATCATAGTTATTACTCATGTTTCCTGTATTTATTTAAGCACACAGATACTACATGCAAATTTTCTTGCAATAAGCCTTACTGTTTTGATACTGCCCTTATGTCTACTTTTATTCGCCTGATGAAGAATTGTGCTCAGTTATTTAGACCAAAAGCAATTGTTGACGTTTTGCAATTGATATTTTTTGCCTAGAAAGTTTTTATTCATCTTAATTAAAATACCTTTATAAAGGCTCATAGCTTTAATCATTATTATTTATTTAATCTTCTTTTTCCACATTACTAGAGGAACCTTAATGTTTCTGAAAATTGGAAAGTAGGACCGACTCAAAGTTCTGGCATTATCACTCTTTTCTGATCTTGACGCTAATGAAAATAAATACCACGTATTAAAGTGATAATACATAAATAAACAATGATTTCCTAGAATTCTGAGTCACTTATTATTAGCTATACTAGCGAGCTGCACTTATTTGCGGATCGCTTTATTTAAATAAATCCTTATTATTCATGAATTCTCCAAATCGCATATCAATTATTTAATTTCGTTCTCAAAATTTAAGCATAAACACTTTTTTTTTTTTTTTTTTTTTTTTTGTAATTCCTTTAAAATCAGTGAAACCTCGCTCTGGGTCCCCATTGCCTTCGACAGCACATAACCGAGCGCGCTGCGCCTGCTCATTTACGTTCATCCCTCTTAATGTGTCACTATACAGGGTGTTTATAAAGTCCCGGACCCATTTTGATGTTTAATAACTCATAAAATAATGAAGATATAAACAAACTTATGGCATTTATTGATGGAATAACTCATATATTTTCTTTTCAGGTTTGAATATCTTTACTTTTGTAAATATTGTCTGCGCGTAGGGTTAATTTCAGATAATTTCATTTTCCAGTCTAAATATCTGTACTTTTCTAAATATCGTCTATTAGGTGGGGATTTCATTCTGTCACTGTGTCAAGCGTTTTTTTTTTTTTTTTTTTCAAATTCATTTCTCTTAACATGATAACTATGTTAAGACAATGCCGTTTTAGAAATTTATGAAATATGAATTTTAGAAATTTATGAATTCATGCTTGCCGCTACCTGGCGTGAAATTGACTATCGACTTGATATTCTCCGTGCGACGAAGGGGGCACACGTGGAAGTTCATTGACAAGGGTCATGAAACTTTTTGAGTCTATCTAACCATTTATGTTATTAATTTTAACCTATCTTTATTATTTTATGAGTTATTAAACATCAAAATGGGTCCGGGACTTTATAAACACCCTGTATTTTTATAAGTAAAAAGAAAAAAATGAAAAATTATTTTCTTATCAATGAAAACCACAGAGGGGTAGACAGGCAGAGAGGATTCGGGACGATCCCAGATCTTCTCTGCCTCCGGTAGCGTATATCCGCTCTCCCGATGCCCGTAATATTTTACACTTTCGAAAGTAAGAGCAATCGATTTCTCATTCTCAAAAACCTAATGACACAAATTTTCACTGTCATAACTCTATTTTACGTTTTTAAATTCTTTAGCCACTAATAAATTTACACTTTCACATATGCGCAATCGATTTCTCACCCCCTCCCCAAACCTTATAACACGAATTTTCAAGGCCGTCTCTCTATTTTAATCCCCCCCCCACACACACACACATACTCCACCTATAAGTTTACACATTCATAAGTATGTACAATCGATTTCTTACCCCAAAAAACCCTATATCATAAATTTTCAAATACAAATCTTTATCTTTCGTGGGTGGCTTATAAAATGCTCTCAGAAATTTTATACTTTTGGAAAAAGAAAAAAATATTAAAATCGATATTTTTCATATATATGTATGTGTGTGTGTGTGTGTGTGTCACGATATTATTTAGTGCCACAATATATCCGTAGTGTTGAAGGGTTGTATCTCAAATAAAGAGTACAGTTGTTTCAAGCAGTCGTTCATTGAGTGTTCTTGGACATATTACAGTTTGTTTCACTCCACGAAGGCTAAGAACGCTATGGACATTCAGCCGGCAACCGAGTACTATCCTTACTATCTCATCTCGGAACTGCAGTCCGACCTGATATTTGAGTGGGGTTTTAAATAATCGCGCCTTTTTGTGTGTTGTTCCAATGAACAGGGAATAGGAAAAATACACAAAAAGACGCGATTTCTGCGTGTGTTCGCTTAAATAGTGCTCATTTTGGCACGAATCGTAATTTCCTCCTATACTTTTTCATTGGTTATTTAAGTTAATGGTTGACAGTTTAGCTCAGACCTAGATAACCAGGGTTAGTTAATATGCATTATTTAACTGCAAGAAAAGGACAATCGCACAAACTCAGCAACTTTTATTCTAAAAGTTTTCCCATTTTCTGACTTTTGCGTTCTAAATATGCTTAAAATAATAATTTAAAATCTTAATTCTGTCTACTGTTTTATATCCCCTCCAAAACAACTCACCAGGAGGTTGTTTTATGCTATAGAGTTTAATGCCTATTCATTACCCTAGGTCCCAGGCCTATATATAGGTGGAATGCCCTCTGTGGGGGGGGGGGGGTTCTTTCTAAATAGTTCTAGCCCGTATTTACGCGAATTTCGGAGAAAACTACGGAAAACTCCGAACGACTAGGTTCGACCTGGGATCGAACCCGGCACTTCCCATCTACTAGCTTTGAGTGCAGAACTGCTCGACCGCTGGTGGGACTCACCTGGAGGTAGATGTTCCCAGGATAAATTTATATATTTTAACGTTTACAAGTAGGATCTTTATGTTTTTGTTTCTACCTGTAAAGTTCAACGTGCTTAACCTGGTTAGATATACAATTATATTAGCAGTAAAAATACATAAGCATAACAAAAAAGTATAAGATGATACAGTACTAGTACAGAAAATATTTTGCAACATAAACTTCTTTTTATTGTTGTTAAAAGTTTTTTAAATGCCTTTGCCTAAACAACTTTTATACCATGTCTCTAAATAGTGCAGATTAGCGATAAAAAGTTTACAACATTGTTATGAAATCTATGTTGTATTTTGTGAACAGAAAAAAAAAAAAGATATATACTATATGTATAGATATCTTTATATATATATATATATATAGTTGATATTGTTAACAAGTATATAAGTGATATTGTTAACATAAATTCAATTGTAACCGCAGGGAATCTCAACTATACAGAATTTCTTTTGCAAAATCCTATATATGGGTAAAAAAATGTAATCAATTGCCAATACTACTACTACAAAAAAAAAAAAAAAAAAAAAATGTACAAAATTGAACACCAAATCTTTGAATGTGCACACACTGTTTTTTTTTTTTTTTTTTTTTTTTTCCTTTAACACAAAGAAATTTTAATAAAATGCACTATACATTGAAAACAATTATATCATAATATATTCATAAACAATTATAATAAAAACTTAATAAAAATACAAACACTAATAGTAAAAATAAGAATATTTACAACCTATTTACATAAACCAAATTAATCACTTTTTATTAGTATTTATTAGTTTCAAAATACCACACTGGTATTAAACAGAAGTTTGATAAATCAAAAAAAAAATTATGTTTTGAGTACACTAACCCTTGAAACTCTGTGAAGTCAAACCATTCCAATAAAATGATTCAGGAAACTGGCAAGCTTCTACAAAGGGTAAAAACAAATCAGTTTTCTCGTGCTCTCTGAACACTTTACAATGGTAAAGGTTAAGAGACCACGAGCAGATTGCTTATAGAAGAGGGAGTTTATGAGTGGAGAACCCTCATTTGTCGAATTCGTTTGCACGAGATTTGTAAGTAAAGAAATAAACCTAAAAGGTATGTTTGTAACAAGAGTCATCAGCATATTTGTGCTACTGAGCTGGGAAAAGGAAGCTGTCTTCCGACATCCCGTCAATTTCTCTGACACAGTGGGTCCTCATCCAGCACGTATTAGAAGATAGAAAAGCCAAAATAATATTTAAAAAAAAAAAAAATGAAGACATGGAGTTGATCCCTAATTAAATTATTCATGACTTAATTTAAAATTTTGAGGATTATTATAGTATTTAAACTTTGATAAATGGACAATTTCTGAATTTCTCTTAAAATGAGGACTAAGTTTATCGATTTAAAATTATCTTCAGATACTTGTTTTAAAATTTTATAGATGCTTGAATAAGATGAAATTAATTTACATGTGTTTGGATATTGGAATTCTTCATAAATTACTTCATCATCAACCTTAAACAGAGAGAAATCGAGCATCATATCAGACTTTATTCTTATTATGATATTGTATTGTTTGTTTTCTTTTGCAATTTTTCTCGCTTTATCAATAGAAGAATAGTAATTATTATTTAATAACAATGGATCATATGGTAACTTTCCTAATAACAAATACCTAGATGGAAATTGAGTTACAAAATGAGGTGTTAAATTACATTGATTTAGATTTTTAACATGGAATTTATTTCATGGAATTTTATTTAAAGAAGAATTAACTTTACATTTAAGATGACTAAAAATAGTCTGATTCAGACGCTCGACCTTCCCATTGGTCTCTAGATGGTGACTACTTGTTAATAAATGTTTTACATCATAATTTCGAAGAAATTTTTTGGAACACGATTAAGTGCATGCAGCATTTCTATCTGTCAAAAATTTTTAGGCACCTGAAATTGAAATCTTTATTTTGAAAAATTTGTATAGTAAACTTCATTGGAAACGCTTTTTTGGTAGAAATCCCCACACATAATGAGTTGCATGGTCCACAACCAAATGCAAACATTTTTTTGTAGAATTATAGTCATTAAACCCACCAACAGTGTCTAAAGACAAACATTCAAAAGGTTTATCTGTTGGAAATAATTGTTGTAACAAGTCAAATAGTTTTTGTTTACATTTTTTATTTAATTGATAGGTGGAAAATACCTAGCAGATATGCTAGGGCAGATACTAAAGCAGATATGCTTTCCAGATTATCTGTTTTAGAAGCAATGTTTTACAAAATTTTCAATATCTTTGTTAATATGAGGCCAATAATATTGAGGTGTAATTAAACTTACTATTTATAAATTCTTGGATGTCCAAATTGAGAGTCGGTTTTCGCTGGTAGGGTTAATCTTATTGACATAGGAACTATTATCTTATACAAACTTTTCTTTTTAGTTACAATTACATCTTCAATTTCAATAATATTTTTACCATTAATTATTAAATCTTTTTTCTGATTTTCTTTAATTTCATTTAAGATCTGACACATTTTCTAAAACAGATAATCTGGAAAGCATATCTGCTTTAGTATTAGTTGAAACTTTTTAATATTGAATTCGGTAGTCAAACATACTAAGTTTAAGGGAGCAGCAGAATGATCATCCTCTTAAATTTTTAACATTTTTTAGCCAAGTGAGAGTCGCATGTTCTGTATGTATGACAAATTTCTGTTCGCACAAATAATGATAAAATTTATCTGAGGCATCAATAATCGCCAAAGATTCTAATACAGTAACTGCACAATTTTTTTCGTTATCTCGCAAATTTCTAGAATGATATGCTACTGGATGTAAATTGCCATTTTCATCTGTCTGTTTCCCAACACATCCCACACCATGACTTGAAGCCTTGAAGCATCCACAAATAAATGACAGGGACTTTTGGGATAATAAAATGTTAAAATGGGTTTACTAATAAGAGTATTTTTTAGTTTAGGGAATGAATTTTCACATTTTTGGTCCCAAACATAGGAGGCATTTTTCTTAAACAAATTATTCAAAGAAGCTTGTATTTTTACATATTCTGGAGTGAATCTTGCATAGACACTAACTGATCCCAAAACTCTCTGTAACTCCTTGATATTTTTTAGCTGATTCAATTTTTTTATATCTTCTACATTTGGGTTGTCAGGTGCAATCAGTCCATTAGTTTTTTATCCATAAAAATTAATTTTTTTGTTTTGACAAAATTTCATTTCCATAATTTTAATTTAAGATTTTGTCTGGCACATCTATCAAACAATTGTTATAAATGGTGGAAATGTTCTTCTGATTGTGAAAATACAATAATATCATCAAAATAATTACAGGTAAGGTCTATTTTGTATTTATTTAAAATTCTTATTATTATATGATTAAATATAGCGGGAGCATTTTTAAAGTCAAAGGGAAGATATTTCCAAGGCTAATTTTTCAGTATCTCTTGCATGGATAGTAATGTGCCAATATCCACTTGCCGCATCCAGGGTGAAAAAAACTTTTGCTTTAGCTAATTTATCTAATAAAGAATCTATTTCGGAAAGTGGTTCAGCATCAGATTTAGTTATTGTATTAAGTTTATGGAAATCTATGCACAATCGGATCTTTTTCCCTTCTTCCTGCTTATAAACCAAAGTTACGGGTGCAGAATAAGGGAACAATTTTCCTTAATGATGCCTGCTTGCAATAAATTTGGAATTTGTTCTTTAACTTCATTTTCTTCTTTAACGGCAGTTCTATAATCTCCGAGAGAAATAGGTAAATCAGATGCTAAATAAATTCTCTGGGGTTCCATTCAGATTTTCCCTAAGTCATATTTAGACTTTGAAAGAGTTTAAGCATATTTTGATAATAAGGCAGGAGGTTTTCTTTCTCTTGCAGACTGAGGATCTATGTTGATTTCCTCAGTGGCATAAGTATCAATCTTCTCTACCCTATTATTTGGATTATTTGACTGAATATTAATATTTTCACTTACTTTCAGGAGTCAAGTATAAGGTTTGTGTACAACTAGACATGCTTTTTAAAAATGGTAGAATGATATTATTTTGTGTTACAAGTTTTTTAGAGCAATCAATTTTTAACTGAAACATATGACAATGGAGTAAACAAAGAAGTGCATAAGGCAACTTATTATTTAGTACAAACATTTCAATATTTTTTGTAATATTACCATCTTGTAATTTAAAAGAACATTTTTTTGTAATTATCAGCATCCCGTATTTGTATGATATTTAAAGGAGAGACATTTTCTATTTGAAGTTTAAGGAGAAAATGTTAGGGAAGAATACTTGAACTGCTTCTCATATCAAAGATTAAGGGGATGATAGTATGATTTCGGGTAGATAATCATTATAGTATGATTTCGGGTTTTTAACACCTTTGAGTAGTTTATTTTTTTCTTTTGGTACCATTATTTTGTATTATGTGATCGGTCACTACAAACTGTCAATGCATGTTACTTATACTGTCTGTTGTACTATTTGCCATTTTAGATTATTCTGTTGCATGAGTAGGGTTTCTTGTTTAAATGGACATTCTTTATGCCAGTGAAAGACATTAGGGATGTTGATTTTAGTACAGTATTTACACGGAAAGAAGCAAAGGTTGTAGGAACTAGGTTCTTTTGGATTGTCTTGAGGATTGTTTGGTCTGTTTGGATTGGAGCATCCTGTAGGGGTCTATTTATATTAGGGAATCTGTAACTCCAGGGTTGTGGCCTGGGAGCATATTGAACAGGGGTCTATTAATTCTTCCTTGTTGATAGTTATATCCCTGAAACTATCCTGACAACCTATTTGGGAAAAGATTAACAGGTTTTTCTGTGATTTGTAACTTATTTAATTGGTGCACAGGATAATTCCATTTATTTAAAGTTTTGGGTGTATTAACCATAACAAGTTGTTTTAACGCCAAAGGTTGAGAGTTGGCGTGTGAGCCATTTGTGAGCGTTTCTAATAGAAACTTAGGCTCTAACCCTAAAGCTCATTCTACCTTAATTTTCTTATGGTAAAAGTCAATGACACTTTCACTCATTTTGAACAAAATACTCGAAACATCACTTAAACATGTTTACCAAATGTGGTAAATTCTTCTGTGAATATCTCTAGTTCCATCCAGTGAAGCATGTTCAAACTACTGTTGATGTACGGTAACCTTCTAAAAACTTTTGTATGTTTCATACTTTCCACACTTCATCTTTCTTATTCTCAGTGCACTATGCCTCCAAATAGGTAAGCCAAGTTGTCCATATAATGCCAATGTATAAGCCAATTGTCCATATATATTTTGTCCCTTCTCAGGACAAAAATCAATAAGGGTATTTTTAGCTCAGAACCAGATATCCAGGGTCAATTAAAATATTATTTAACTGTAAAAAAAAGGACAATTGCATAAACTCATCAACTTTTATGTTAAAAGTTGTCGAATTTTCTGACTTTTCTATTATGAATGTGCTTTACTGCAAAACTAACTTTACAGAGGAAACTATAAAATTAATTTCAAGTTATGAATTTTAAATAGGATTTTCTTAAATGGGTGGGGGTGGGGGAGGGATAACTCATTAATGGGGATTATCTTATCTTTAATGGGTAAAGAATCAAACCACATTTCAAACTTTTGGAGACAACCTGTACGTGTGTAAATGTATATATAAAGTAGATCTTTATAATGCAAACCTAAAAGTATGGAGTTTCATGTCACATAGAATTTTGCATTATACAGGTCATGTTTCACTTATAATTAATCTTATCTTGTAAACACGGTCAATTTTGTCTGAAACACATTAGAATAAAGTAGGGTATTTTTTATTTGTATTCCTTAGAACAGAAGTTGAGCAGGTTATAAATTTCATTGTTAATTTACTTAATAAATGTAATCAAAAAATGCCTTGACCAAAAATCATTCATAATGTTATTTGTTTTCAAAATAATAATAAAGAAAAACCAATAGATGGCGCCAAATTTGGCGACTTTTTCCCACCTTGGCGATTTTTTTGGCGACCTTGGCGAGAAAATCCTTATATGGGATATACCAAATATGGAAGCTGTAAGTTGATTGGTTGACCACTTTCTAGAGTTTTCTCGAAAAATCTGGGTTCCATGGAACAGCATATAAGGAGCGCTTCCTCGCCAAGGCAGTTAGTTCAGTTCAGATCTCAGCCAGCTTCGCTAGTGCTTGCATTGCTCTTAAGCCTCTTTGAGAGAGACTTGCTTCAAGTGTTATTGTTATACAGTTTGTACTGTGGATTTGCTATTGACAGCTGTTGTTTAAGCTGTGGTTACTGCTTGAATTGAAGCTGATAATTGGTTTATTGACCTGTATTTTTCTGGAACTTTCTGTGAATAAATTACTGAATTTTTGTACGTTTGGCCTTTCATTCTCAGACAACTCACGAACCCCCAAGTACGCAACATTAAATATCAGAATTTTCTAATAACCAGGCATTTCATATAAAACAATGACAGTTAATATCTTTTATATTAAAACATAAGACTAGATTTTTAAGAGTAAAAAGCGATTGTTTGAGCTTGCATAAAAATCATAGAAGGAACCTAACCTAAGATAATGTCTTCTCATAAATAAATAAATAAATGATAATTATAAATGTTTTCTGCATTAAATTTTTCATGTTAAGTATGTTTGGGAAAGATTATTTTCATTATCAATTGCTCCTTTGTTAATTTATTTTAGTTTTAAACATTTACTGTAATAGTATGAATAAACTTAGTCAGTATTAACCAATTTCGATTCCCTTAATAAATAAATGAAAATAATCTTTTTGATTTAACTACGGGTGACAACCTAAATGAAATTGATCCAAAGAATGTCTTAACCCATTAGGTGTCAAAGCTCCCACTATGGGAAGAAATTTTTAAGAACTTTTTTCTCTGCAAGTAATTAAGATAAATTTATTTTTTATTTTTTACATTAAATGTTAAAGCACCTAGCTTCGGTGGTATATATATATATTTTTTTTTTCAAAAAGTTTGTAATGTAACTTCTATTTTTTTTTTTTTTTTTTTTTTTTTTTCCCAATTATTCAAACAAAAATGTTTGTTTTTCTGCAAAATATCAGCAAAGAAAAAAATCAGCAAAAATAACTCATTCAAGTGCAAGAGTTTAAAACAATGGATATGAAATAAAACAGTTTTTTTCTTAAATTATAACAAACAGAGATCAAGAAAACTAATTTAAAAGGGTTCTACAGTCTTTCAACAGCTGTTCTACCCCAATTAGGTGTCAAGTCTCCCATTTTGGAAACATATATCTTCTAACAATATATATATATACTAGCTGACCCGACAAATGTTGTTTTGTCATATAAATTATTTTTGGAGAATATTTTGCTAGAAAAAAATAACTAACTTATTGTAAGTGTGTAAGGATGTGGTACATAAGTGAAACAGGTATGGAGCGCTGTGAATGGTGACTGTGAATTCCCATTATAACGTAAAAGACATAATTACCGAAATTTTCGCTACTTGCTACTTGTTATTTAAAACCTCCGCTGAATGTCGAACAGCACAAAATTTTATTTCATACGGCAAATATTTCAATTTATGAGAGAATCTCTGATAGCAACGAATTTCACATAAAAATTCCATCTTTTTTGAATAAGCTGTAACAATCTGGACCGATTTCATGAAAATTTTTATCGAAAAGTTATTACAATATCTAACATCATTACATGTACATTTATCACAATTCAATCAATCGATGCATGTGAGTATGTGTATAGTATGAGCGAAGTGAAATGTAGAGTTCGTATTAAGGGGCCGCTTCACTGACCGTCGCCGTAAACCCAAGCCAATGTTATTCTATAGAGAATTTTGTTCAATTATAACTCATTAACTAATTCATATTTTTTTATTATGTTTCCACATTCAGAAAATTCACAGTTGTTAAATTGGCCGCCGTTTTCTAAAAATGGATTTTTAAAATTTTAAATGTTTTATTTTAAAGCTGTAAAATACGAATTTTTAATATGTGAAATTTTGCATGTTACTGCATAAAAATAAAATATTAAAAATTTAAAAAGTCTGTTTTCATAAAACGGCGGCCAATTTAACAATTGTGAATTTTCTGAATGTGAAAACAGAATTTAAAATTATGAATTTATTAATGAGCTATAATTAAACAAAATTCTCCATAGGAAATCATTGGCTTGAGCTTCCAGCGACGGTCAGTGAAGCGGCCCCTTAAATAAAAACTTAAGCTCGTTTTAATTAAAGGTGAAAAAGTTGAAACTCAATTTATTTTATAACAGGTATATTTTTTTAATCTACAAAAACTTAATTTATCGTAATGTCATTGGATGTATAATATTTTTGGTTAATCCTTGAGGAGTATACACAAACAAATTCAAAGGTTTTCCAACCCTGGAACACGCAACATATAATTGGCCGTGAGAAAAGCACGGATTTTCTAAATCTAAGCCACAAATTGGGACCCCTTTGGTGACTTTAAATATTTTAAGCCAGTTTTGCAATGAATTGAAATGGCTATCTCAATTGTGGAACTAAACATCTTGGCGAGAAGCGTCTGAGCTACTTCGGTGCCAAATTTCAAATTTTGCCAAAGGGATCCGATACTAAAGGTGTTCCACACAAAAAATAAATAAAATATCTGTGACATACACACGCACAAAAGTATGGGACACCATTGGTGACTTTAAATATTTTAAGGCATTTTTGCGATGAATTGAAATGGCTATCTCAATTGTGGAACTAAAGATCTTGGCGAGAAGCGTCCGAGCTACCTCGGTGCCAAATTCTTCATACAAAAAATAAATAAATAAAATATCAGTGACATACACACGCACAAAAGTATGGGACCCCTTTGGTGACTTTAAATATTTTAAGCCATTTTTGCGATGAATTGAAATGGCTATCTCAATTGTGGAACTAAAGATCTTGGCGAGAAGCGTCCGAGCTACTTCGGTGCCAAATTTCAAATTTTGCCAAAGGGATCCGATACTAAAGGTGTTCCATTCAAAAAATAAATAAATAAAATATAATAAATTAGTTACATAAATAAATTTGTAGGTTAGGGTGGTTGTTAATCAACGCACGTGTAAATTTGATAGAAAATTATATAAAATACTCACTCCAATTCCGCACTAAATTTGCAAAATGTATAGTTTTTTTATGCACACTTCAAAACTCTTCAAACACTAATTACATCTTGATGTAATATTTCAATTAGGACACAATTTTTTGTATAACAATAATAACACGAAGTTACAAAATATTTTCCTGAATTTGATCGCAGCACCAACTGTCGGGACAAACTGGAATTACAATAGAATATACGCAAGCGAAGTGTGACGTCACTGACCGTCAGTGGATGCAAGAAAAAGATTTCCTATGTTAATCTCCCATTGGATTTTTTATAAAAAATTATTAAAAATCGAGGAAAATTATCTCTCGATTTTAATCCCCGTATTTGGGTATAGATCTGTATTAGTTATCGTATGCATGTGTTAGATTGAGTTATTTTGCTCTCAAATTGACAAAATTTTAATTTAATTTCAAAACTCTGTCTTCCTTGGCATTTTTTGTATTTGGCGATCAAAAACGTAATACGAAAATATACATGCCAGATGTATATTTTCATAATATGTATTGTACGAAATTGTTTCATATTATTCATTACTCTCTTAATATAAGTTGTTGAAATAACCATTATTTTTGAAAGAAATTAAATATGTTCGCCAGATGATATGGCAATATTTTTTTTCTGCCAGGGATGACAGAGTTTTGAGATTAAAAATTCAAATTTTATCAATTTTACAGCAAAAACAACTCAATCTAACACATGCACATGATAACTAATACATATCTATACCCAAATATGGGGATTAAAATCAGGAAATAATTTTCCTCGATAGTTAGTAATTTTTTACAAAAAATCCAATAGGCGATTAACATAGGAAATATTCTTCTTGCATCCACAGACGGTCAGTGACGTCATCACTTCGCTTGCGTATTATTGAATATTCGATACTACGTTCGTAGCGCAGTCTGCCAGATACAATGTGAAACATTCCAAAATCAACAACAATTTATAAGTGATAAATTAATTAAATAAACAATTTAAATTGGACTGAATTGTAAATCTAAACCATTCTCGAATCCACCTGAAGACACACAAAAATTTCATTAAACTCGGTCCAGCCGTTTAGGAGGAGTTCAGTGACATACACACGCACAAAAGAAATATATATATAAAGATAAATACAAAGACACAGCTTTAGTATAGACCTCCCCCCCTTGTCAACTTTAAATATTTTTGGCCATTTTTGCGATGAATTAACATGGCTATCTCAATTGCATAACTGACGATCTTGGTGAGAAACGTCCGTGCTACTTCGGTGCCAAATTTCAAATTTTTCCAAACTAAAGCTGTTCCATACAAAAAAAAAAAAAAAAAAAAAAAAGAAAAACTATTTTATGATATATACAAAATAAAAATAAAAAATTCTAATAAATTCGAAATTATTACTATTTTCAATTAAGGTGAAAACATAAAAGAACCTTTATAAGTTACATATAAAGTATCGATTAAAACGAAAAATTTTGTTTTACTGTAGAAAAGAAAAGTACTACTAAATTAAATAAAAATTTTAAGCTAATACCAAGTATCTCATGAAAATATTTATTTACACGCGAATATTTTCATAGTATATTATTTTTTTTTTCTAATTTTTATTGTTTATCACGCGAAATTAAAAATATTTTATTTCCGGAAAAAAATAAATTAACGTGAATTTTGTTTATTTTGGCATCAAATATATTTTTCTTTTTAATCATTTTAAAGTTAAAATGGAGTTTTTATTTAATAACTTTTGATCCAATTATCCGATTGAACTGAATTGTAAATCTAAACCATTCTCGAATCCACCTGAAGACACACAAAAAATTTCATTAAACTCGGTCCAGCCGTTTAGGAGGGGTTTAGTGACATACACAAAAGAAATGCACAAAAGAAATATATATATAAAGATTAATTATTTAAACTATATATGATTAGAAATGCACATTGAAACCCAAAATATACAACAATTTTCAGTGGGATTCATATAGCAGTGTTTAATGGGTTAACATAAAATATTTAAGTTAGAGATACAGTATTATTCCCATGGGCAATAAATTCTTACATTTTCAAGTTCATTATTCTCCTAAAAATAAAATAAACAACTAGGACTTTCTTTCTTTTTTTTTTTTTTTTTTTAATTGGATACAAGAATCTAATTATTATCCGTATGAAAATTGTTTATCTATAATATTCTCAGTCATACTTAGTATATATGTAAGATTTAAATTTCCTGTTAAGGAATATACACATATTTTGCATATTAATTTGAAGCATAAGAAGTTTTGCTTTACTTTAGCATAACAATGTTCTTTTAACTATTTTTTTCTTTCACTTTGCACTACAGTAAATTTCATTTTTAATTTACAGTATAGTTGGTGATATTTAAAATAAGATTCAAATTTTATTTCTATGGTGTGGAATATGCATAGTTAATGTATAAATATTTTGCATAATTGATCATTTTCTTGCTCAAGAATCTATGTTTACATTCTTTTAATATTTTATTATTATTATTTACTTACTTTTTATTTTCCACTTTGTGTGCAGATTAGAGTTTTGCACAATTTCTGTATCATTTTACAAGATTGATTATATTTTAGTGTATTAAACTCTTTCTGGATTCTTTTACTCCCACCTCGTTTTATGTAGATTATTTTTTATTTGGTTGAAATGTAATGTTACATTCTTATATTTATATGATTAGGTGGAGAGTAATATTATAAAACTGAAAAGTACGAGAATAGGTTGTTAGTATTGCATTTATATAGCTGAAGGCTGATATAGCAAAATCAGGTCAGATATTATTTCTCAAATCATTACAAGGTGAATGTTCTACAAAGATTTTGTTAGTGTTTTATCAATTTAATTTACGTAATTTTTCTTTCAATAAAAAAGAAATATAATTGAAATGAGAAACTAACATCTATAAGTCATATAATTTCAAAATGTATTTTCAGGGTGGTACAAACAGTATCCAAACTGCTCAGTTCAATAGAGAAAGTATAACAAAAGTGCTGCAAATATTTAATGAAATGATTATTTTATGTATATATGCATAACTAATTATTTTTAGCATACATGTTCCTCTTACGTTCTTTTCATTCTCCCTTCCCACTTTATGTAGGTAATTTTTTATTTATTTAAAATGTTAGATTATTATTATGTTAAAATCTTATATTCATGTGATTAGGTGGAAAGTAATATTTTAACAAACAGTATTAAAACTGCTGATTTTTGCACAAAAAGTATTACAATTTTAAAAGTTTCATGAAATGCTAATTTTATGTGTACAAAGGGAAGTTTCTCGAAATTATCCCTCTGTAGCACATTGCTTAGTTTATATATTCAGGGTGGCAAGTGGCCGGGAAAACCAGGAAAAGTCAGGGAATTTTTTACTTCTGTTAAAGTCGAGGAATTTGCTTATTAGTCAGGGAAATTTTTTAAAGAAAACGAAACGCCACATCCAAAAAAAAAAAAAAAAATCCGCAAATTATATGAAAGAATCTGTAAATATTTTTCTCAATCAATTTTTAAAAAAAGTGTGACACCTCACGTTCAAATTGGCTGTTAAAAGTGGACTGGAAGGCTAGCAGCTTCTACTGCATGAGTGAACTTTGTTTCTCAGTTAAATTTCATTGTCATAGCAACCAGTGGCCGGAGAAAAGCGATTCTTCCCTTATCATGCTGTTTGAATGTCATCTTCATTCAATCGTCAGACTGGCTGGTTTGCCTTTCATTGTTTGCATTTTCAAGGAAATTCAGGAATGTAATCAACTTTACTTTGGGGTCTGAAAAGAATTTACGATTATGTTTAAAATCAGTATTTTTTTCCTGAGTTTTGTGAGCTATTTTTCACGTGCTTTAATGTAAAAATAAACTTATTTTCAAAATGATTGGTTGCTCGAACCAATATTTATTCCATGGCTTGAGAAAGTGCCACTTAATAATAAAATTGCAAAGTATAAGCTTTGTTATAAAACTTTTGAACTTAGCAATATGGGATGCAGGGCTATTACAAGTCATATGGGCACAAAAAAGCACCTAAAAATAGCTGTTGCTACCAACAATTCTGCATCCTTGAAATGTTATTCAAATGTGGAATCATCAGGTAGCTGTGCAGAAATCAAAACCAAAAAGTTATAATTATATAGCTTCATCGTGTTCAAATTCTGAGCCCTCATTTTCCAGAGCCATCGTCTTATCTAGAAGAAACAACAGTTCAAGGAATGAAATTATTTCTATTGAAAGAAACTGTAACTAAAGCAGAAATTATGTGACTATACAAAGTGTAATGACTCATTCATTTAGAAACGATACAATAGTGACTTAAAAAATATGCGAGAATAAAAAATAATACATAAAGCAATATTTAAGCACGCAGACTCAGTTTAATGATCTAAAAAAAAAAAAAAAAAAAAAGACATTTGTTTGATGAGATCATTTTATAGAAAAATGTATTTTTAAAAGTTGCATTTTTACATATTTTAATGATATAAGCCCCATATGAATTTTTGTCATAAATTGACTAAAAAACACAATAATCAAAAGTATAATCAAAATAGGTACTAAGTTTCTTTAACACAAAATTATGCTAAAATAAATTAACTAACTAATAAAAATGTATCGCCAGCATGGTGACAAAAATTTAAAAATCGCCATGGGGGTCCTATACTAAATCTGTCTTGCCTTGCGAAGTATGAAAATTACATATGCTGTAAGTCAGGGTGCGAAATTTCCACTCGCCAACTCGCCATTGGCGAGTGGAGATTTTACAGTGGCAAGTAAAATTTCAGTCTAAATGTAGATAGAATTCTTACAGTATACGATGCTACTTAAAAAAAAATTATCGATTTAAAACCATAAAATCATGCTAATCTTAGGTAAGGTGACCAGACATACTCTTTTTAAGAGGACAGTCTTCTTTTTCAACGCTCTGCTCTCTTAAACAAAAAAAAAAAAAAAAAAAAAAAAAATACAGGACTAAAAACTCCTTTTTTTTTTATGTTTTTGTCCTCTGTCCTCTTTTTCAAATGAAAAGGATTTAGTCCCTAATTAAAAAAATTTTGCAAAACTAGGAAGCTCAGTCGGCTGTTGGCTGTACTGAACAGTGAACACTAACTTTTCTCTGTGTTAGTTTCGGAAAATAACTTTCTAATAAACTTGCCAAAGTATATTATGGTTTATGTCTGTTCAGATTCTTCAAATCACAAAGAAATAAAAGTATTCCCTATATTTGTACGGTTCTTTGATCCAGAACACGGAATCACTATTGAAATTATTATGAAATCTTTAAAGGTGATGCTCTGGTTGATACGTGGTGGGTTGATGTGTGTTCGCACTTTTGCATGAATAACATTCCTCATAAAAGTAGGCCCACCAATGACAGAGAGGTTCTGTCCCTGAAGCTGGTATACTTGAGGTGCTTTGTTTGATACCCGGTCGTGCTCGTTGACGTAACCATTAGGAGTTTTCCGTGGGTTTCTCCAAAACTAGCATAAATATGGGCAAGGACCTCTTAGAAAGATCCCATGGACACTCCTACTCAGGCCTAGAGCCCTAGTGCAGACAATGGGCATTAATGATAACACTACCACCACCTCACAAAAATATGCAAAAGTTAGTTGAGTTCATTTTATGTCCTCCTGACAAAAACGCTCCCACAAAATGACTGTTTTCTTCAATGAACAAAATGTAGACATGTGAAAAAAATCCCCTTTATATACCTACTTTAAAAACAACTACTAAGACTAATTTAGGTTATACTTGTAAGAACTTTTATAAAATGTTCATAAAGAACGACTTCGTTAAAGCAAATCGTTTTATCTGCCGAATATTAATTTTATTTTTTCATTTGCCAATTTTTTTTTTTTTTTATGATTATATATTCTAATAAAAAAATATGTACCAACTTCTTTTATGTAACTGCATAAAAGTACACACACACACACACACAAAAAAAAAAAAAGTTTTTGTCTATAGCAAAAGTTAATAATAAAATCTATATTGTACAGCGACACCTATAAAAATTATGGATTTTTCCTCTTGTATCCATATATTATTATTTAAATTAAGATGTACTGATCCAAATTCATCATTTGACATAAAAATATTTCCACCACTTATGTGAAGTAGCTTTTGAATCGGTTTTATAATCATTTTCATTCAATTTTGTGTCCTCTAAAATGACCCCTTTTTCAAAATTGAATGTCTTCTATTTTCTTATAAAATAAAAGACATTGCGCAATTTCTCCTCTTTTTCCAATAAAATATTCTAGTCACCTTATACGTAAAAAATAGATTAAGTTAATCATATTTTGTGGCGAGTAACCTTTTTTTTTCAGCGAGTGTAATCTAAGTTGAAATTTTGGGCCATGCTGTAAGTATTTTATATTTTATTTATTTCTAATAATATTTTTAAATAAAGAACTAAATGTAAAGCTAGACAATTATTATTTAGAGACAGCTGATAATTCAGAATTGCTATGATCTCACAAATTCCATAATTTTTGTTATTAACTTAACTTTGAAATAAAGTTAATTTTACGTAAATTATTTCATAATAAATTTTTTAAGCATTTCTGTTGTTTTTATTATTATTCAATTATTTATAATGAAATATTTAGACAAAAATTCTGTTTTCAAAAATCCAAAAATATGACAGTCTAATTGCATGAATGGTGCCAAATTTTGTAAGATGATTTAACAAGACGGGGGACAAAGGATTACACTAAAAAAAATATTAGTTCCAAAAGTCACTGCTAGGGGAATATGTGGCACTGTGTAAAGGCTGTATCAAGGCCGTTCAGTGGAATGGGGCGGTCGGATCGATCCCAGATCAAAGTGCCTGAGAAAAATTTTCGGGCCATTGGGTCATGTGATTGATGCATTGCGCAGTAACAGAAATAACAATATTACACTGCGACTATAGATGGCGCTGCTCCAACCATTAAATGAAAAGTATTTTAGGCTGATCCATTGGCATATTCTGTCCAGTAAGTCTCTTAAGCGGTCAACAGATCAATCTTCCGAATGCTCGAAGTTACCGATCCATTTGAGGAGATGACTGAACAAGTTGTCAGTAAGTGAAATTGCAGATAAAGAAACTTTATCACTGTTTATGCAATTTTTTCACTTTTTAAAAAATTGTTACCACATTAAACTTGAATTAAATTGTTAAATGTACTAAATAAAAGGTAATTTTGTTCTGCGTTTTTCAGAACTCTCATTTCTTTTACACAGCACCACATATTCCCCCTAGCAGTGACTTTTGGAACTAATAATTTGTCAGTGCAATCTTTTATTCCCCATCTTATTAAATCATCCAAGAAAATTTGGCACCATTCGTGCATTTAGACCACTCTACAGAACACTGTAAATACTGTCAGTTTAATTATAGCCACCCCGTATATAAAGTGCACAAAATGCATTTGAATTAGATGTTCAGAGTTTTCCATAGTTTTCTTCAAAATTAGTATTCATTTTAATAAGTATTTTTCTGTTAAAATCTGTAACTTTGATAAGTAAACATAAGATGCAAAATACATTAAATAATCGTAAGTTAATTTTTATTTTTTAAATTTTCAAAAATTAAAACGAAAAAAGAAAAGGAAAAATGGCCCAGGCAACTAGTCCTTCTACACAAGTATCTCTCAAGATCGAATTTCAAATTGTGGAATCTAGTCATACTATTCTAACTTTAAAGTCCTGTCATAAAATAGTTAAAAAATAAATAAAAATATAAAAAGTGGATAAATATTTATACATATGAAAATTTTTTTAATAGCACTCGGTGTTCAGTATTCTATTTTCTGGTTTTCAAAAATTTAATAAAAGGAAATTAGGGAATAATTTACTCTTATAAAGTTAACATTTTATAGAATATTTGTCAAGTTTGTTTAAACTTTTCTTATGTAGTTGTAGTATATGATATAGTTTTATTGCATTATATTTTTATATACTTATGTACTGTACATTCAAAATATCAATACAACAAACAGGATTTGAATATAGTACCTTTTCTAAGAGCATTGTCTAATTTATTTAAAGACAGTCCAGCACGGAGAGACCTTTACATACGAGGGTTGTAAATTAAATAGTGGCAACTTAACCTAGAAACTCGCAGAAGGGCAGGCTTGTGCAAATAGGATATGGGAGCGGTGAGGTGGCGCTGTTGTCGATGTGTAGAATGCAAAAAACAGTACTTTATACTTTACAGATATACACTTAGATCTTTCAATATTAGAATATTTTGTATTTATAATATTTCATTCTTATCAAGATGTGTCAAGGATCTTTTATACCTCTTTTGTCTGTAAGTATCTTGAATTTTCAATACCCTTGTTATAGAAGTGTATTCATAAGCTATTTTATGAAAATTAAAACTAAAACAAATTTCATTAATAATTAAAAAATTGTGTTTATTTTCCTCAGAATTACAAAATTATTGAAATTGTTTTTTAGTTACTATTATTCAGTCATTTATTTATTTTATTATTATTATTATTTTTTTTTTGGGGGGGGGGAGCAAATATTATTTATTCTTATGGCATGTGTGTAAACTCTGTGGGCGTCACATAGAAGCTTAATGATTTCTGTAAAAAGGTCAAGGAAAAGTCAAGGATTTTTTTTTTTTAAGGAAATCACTAGTCACCATGATACTGTGTGCACATACAATAATTTTACCCTCCTCTTTTTTCATAAGAAAGTGTATTAATCTAAAACGATGTTTTCTAACTGGTGTACCGTGGAAAAAATTAAGTTGTATATTTAGTAATTTTATAGCCATTATTTTTGCAAGTATCTCTACTAGTCAATTTTTAATACTAATAAAAAAATCTTTTTTTTTCCCCCTAATTAAAAAAAAATAGAGAGAGAGAAATTCTTTCGAAAAACAAAAGCAATTTTTTTTTCTATAACAACTCTTTATTTACCTTATAACTTCAAATATAGCAGTGACAAAGTGTTATTATTCAAATACAAAACCTGGAATGCAGGAGAAAGCTGTAAGACAATGTTTTATCACAAGGTTTTGGAACTAGATATTTGGTAATACTGAAAAAATAAGGATGCATGTAACAGAAAATAAAAAGTACAAAAAAAAAAAAAAAAAAAAAAAAAAAACTATAAACTTTCCAACATGGCACATGATGCTACATTTAACCAATCTCGAAATTACATTAAATGTAAACAAAAGAATACAGCAAAAGAATAATTTATGAATATTAAAAAAATAATAATAACAAAACTTTTGTAAATAAAACTAAAATAACATAATACTTTAAAATAATATAACTTGAAAAAAAATTAACACAAAAATAATATCTTGCATTGTCTAACAAAAATTCAAACTTTGTGTGCAAAGCACATTTGACAAATTTTCAAAATAGATTATTTTTGGCTAATTAAAAATTTCTAAATCCTAAACTATATCAATATACTTACAGTGATATTCTAACAGGTGATCTAAAATCCACAATAATCTATGATTCGGATACAAATTTAACAATAAAATCAGTCATTATTCCCAAATATTAATAAAATGAACTAAAGTTTGTAAGGAAGAAAAAAAAAAGGCTTTAAAATAATTTTTGGGACCGATATATAAAATTAGATAGTCTTTACTAAATACAAGTACAAATTTATGATTTCAGTATCATTAATTATTTACTTTTTATAAAAAAAAAAAAAAAATCCTCTAAAATTAAAATTATAAAAAAAAGATGTAACTCTCCTTCTTTTAACAAAAACAATTAAAATTGTATAACTTAATGTAAAAGAGAAACAATGTATAGCAAAATAACTCTTAGAGAATGAATAAATTCTTAGTATGGTAACCAATTAACTAACTCCATGAAATATATAAAATAAAAATAATCGACGAACAATTTCCCTTCTTTCCCTCCCCCAAACAGCTGATACAGTTTCTTTCATTCATTGTACAGTTATTTTTTCTTAATACATTTATACTTCAAAAAGTGCATAATCCTAGATGAATAGTTTGTTTAGTAAGTAGATTATAAAGATCACATACAATATTTATGAAGTTTATGTGCAAATGCAGTCATATTTTTAATTTCAAGCTGAAAATCACTATTTGTTTTAGTAAGTAGGTTGTATAGACCACACAGTGAAAACAACACTGCAATTTTGCTATCTTCCAAGATACTAAGTGAGTTAAGCAAATGCACTAAGTACAGAGGTGCAGAAAACATCCAGGCCTCTGAAATTTCCCTGAATGCAATCTAAATTTCTTTCAAAATAATGCAAAAATTCATTCTACTTTAAAAAGTCAATTTTTAGAGGTAATAAGTGTTTAAAAGAACAAGTGCACAATTGCATACAAGAGTACAGATGTTAATTTGTTGTTTTACTCCAATTTTAACTTTTGAAAACTAAAAAATACACAAACGTTTAGAGAATGAGGCATATGATTTCTTTTAATGGCTTATTCTCTATTTTAACCCAATTGTATCAAATGATGTAGTCCTACGAAATTGCTATAGTATTTAAATCAGATAAAGAGCACAACTCGCAAGTTCAAGCTGCACTATTCATAATATTTGTAGGCGGAGCTTATTTTCTCTAGCAGTTGTTGCTGGTCCTTAGTTGCTGGAGCATTTCCCACCAATCAAAACTTTTATTTACTTACTGCTGGTAACAGACTAACCCTCAACTCAAAATTATTCTTCAAAAAAAGTGATGGGAAAAAAAAGGTCAATATTAAAAATGCTCAGAAATAAATTAGAAATGCTGGTATATCTGCTAGTAAGATATTCAAATATGATGTCCATGGGTTAATAAAGTAGGGGTGATTATGAATTCATGAAAGAATACCTGAAAATTTTTAAAGAAAAAGTTTTTGCATGAGGAGAGGACATATAATTTATTGCAGGGAGGTCCAATCCTCCTATTATTAAAAAACAAAAACAAAAAAACAAAAATAATAATAATAATAATAATTAGGTTTAGCAGACATATGAAATTGATATTTTAGTCTTATTTCATGAATATCAGAAAAACTGGAAATCCAGAATCGAAAATGAAATAAATACAGGTACATTACCTGAACACAATCCCCCCAAAATAAAGATAGTTACCTGAACAAACACAAATTTATTAGCATTAGAAAGTTGTTGTTGTTTTTTTTTTTTTTTTCCCAGTATATTATTTTTACCTTTATTTTAATTTTCTTTCATAAACAGGTGTTTATAATTTCCCCATTTAGCCTCATTTCTTCCTGAACCGCATTTGCATGTTTTGAGGTATTTTACAAACATGCACTAGCATTTGTAATAAAATATTACATACAAACTGAAATACAAAAAATTCTTTCACCTCTTTAATCATTGAAATAAAATCATTATTATCTTTAAATATCACACAATAACATTATGATCATTTAAATCAACATAAACATTTATTTCTTAACACTTGATATAAAAAAATTAACTTTCAAATGCAGATTTAAGATCACCTATTGGAGTTAAACTTCAGCCTTATTACACATGAAGGCACATTTATTTGCATATTAAATAACTTAGATACAGCCCTAAAAGAATTATTAACTTATTATTCATAACAGTAAAAACTGTAAAAATAGCAGAAATTTAGTACATAAGTAGTTTTCTTTTTTTTTTTTTTTTTTTATTGCATGTTTTATAACAGATATCACACTAAACTTAAACAATCACTTATTCATAACAGTAAAAATTACAAAAAATTAGCACATAAGTAGTAATACATTAGTGGTATTGCATGTTGTATAACATAGATAAAGCACTAAACTTAAACAATTATTAATTTATTATTCATAATAATAAAAACTCTAAAAATTACAGAAATTTAGCACATGAGTAGTAATGCCTTAGTGATACTGCATGTTGCATAACATAGATATAGCACTAAATTTAAACAACTATTAATTTCATATTCATAAGTATTAAAAATTGCCACAATCGCAGAAATTTAGCACATAAGTAGTAGTACCTTAGAGATAAGAAATAATTCAATTCACTGGTTTAAAAACATTAAAATACAACTAAAATAAATTACAACTTCATTTCTATATTATTCACAAAATATAGACAATTTTCATACAGTCAAAGTTTTGATCTAATGTACAAATAATATGTTTAAATCAAAATTGCAATTTTTAAATGCATTACGCATGTATTTACATAATTTTACAATTATTCTATCTTTGCCTAATTTCTAGCATCAAAATGCTGAGAAGGTGGGGAAAACAAAAGCATTTATAAAAAGTTATGGATATGTAATATCTGTATGAACAATTCAGAACTCAAAAGTTTAAACAATATATATATATATATAATGCAAATAAACATTGATCATTTATTGAAAATTGTAAATTATCATAACTGCCTCGAAAGAAATTTACAAATTTTGGAATATTTAAGTCACCATCGATGATAATAAAATGGGGAGTTTCTTGGTTTGTTTCAGGAAACAACTTTAATATTTTCATGAACATTAGGTTTTTGCACTTTTGATGTAATACATATTTTTTAAAACTGGAATACTAAAAAATGTAGCTTTTAAATCAGCCAACAAATAAAAATGAAATTGCTTCAAGAGTAGAAATTTCTCAGCAGAAATGTGAAGATTTCAATTTTTATGAATGAAGTTATAATTCTTTGGGAAATAAACATTTTGAAAGCATGACGTAAAAATTTAAACCATTAAATTGGAAGTTAAACATACAGTTGGTTTCAAAATAGTCGTTTCTTTTACATCCACATGGGTAGATTAATTAGTTAATATAAAATAAGAAAGAACAAATTAAATAATTGCGTTTTAAACCATTCGCAAAAGCATGTAATTAATCACTTTTTTTTTTTGGTTGGGTTTTGCATGTTGGGTGAAAACAGCTAAACATGGAAAAACACTGAAAACTGTTAATTGCGTGTAAAATGAATGGTGTGAGAGCCTTATTAATGATATATTACAAAGCTAATATAAAAAGTATTTATTTATGTATATAATAAGTGATATTTGGAGAGTTCTTAAAACACCATACAGCAAATTAAACATTCAAAATGAGAAATTACTTTTAAAACAAAATAATTTAACATTAAATTAACAGACAGCAAAATTTTCTAAAGCCCTGAATTCAGGGATGGATAGTCATTGAAAAGTTTCATTCCTGAGTTCCAAAATTTCACAAAGATAATTATGATAATATACATTTTTCATTACATAAATTAACTGTAGTAATATTGAATTGAAAGTATGAAAAGTTAAAAATACTTCTTAAATAAACTGAAACAAATTTAAGTAATACCTATTCTTTAAAAAAGAATTCCTTGCTGCCTCTTAAAGATTGTGAGAAAACATGTAGTAGATGAAAATACTGATATATAATACTGTAGATTGAATATTAAATCATTCATATTTCCAACATTTCTCAATAATTTAAAACATTCACAATTACTAACATTTTATGAGGCCCAGTGGCAGAAACACCACGACATGGCGACATAGTCGCGGACACAGAAAAACGGCTTGCGGACAGTTTTTGTCTGCACTGATAAAAAAAATTTGTCTGCAACTTTCGAATAACAATTCACTTAAAAAAAAATTCTGTATCAAAACTAAAACTAATACTTTTATTACTTATAATTATTTATATTGTGTCGTGACAAATATTACTATAAAATATTTAATTGAATGAGATGAATTGAATGAATACACACAATTGTTTATACTATATTTTTCTGTAGTAAAATTGTATTTGTGTATTGTTGCACCAGATCACCACTGATGTTAAGCCCCCCCCCCCTCCCCCCCAAATCAGCTTTCAGGCTTTTTGAGTGTAAGTCATTTTCACCCCTGATTACACACAAATTTTGCAGACAGATTATGAAATTTTAAAAGCCTATTGCAGACAGCTACAAAACTTTCTGTCACTGGGGGTACAAGTAATTGATTCAAATTTCTGGAATTTTGCTTTAGTAAAATTCCTTGTAAGAACAGTTTTAAAAACTGTATGCTTCAAAAAATAAATAAAGTTTCAATTGCTGATCTTATAAAAAGTATGTGCTGTTCAAAAAAACAAGAACATTTAAATGTTATAAAATCTATTTTCAAATAATCTGAATTATATACTAAGTGGTTCATAAATTCTACAGATATGTTGAAAAGTTTCATATAATAAAAAATTTAACAAGTAACATTGAAACAGCATTATTATTAATAACTAGTTGGTTTGTGCTCGATTTCTACATATGTATTTCCAAATTTATTTAATCTTGCCTGTTTAACACTCATAGCAATATATATGTCTATTCAGAAACATTAAAAATAGCTAATTTACCTGATTATTGTTAACGTTTCATTATTTTTTGCAACATTTTATAATTTATTTAAATTTTTAATGGGCTAGCAGAGTTAAAATGGCTATCATGGTCACAAAAGTAAAGTCTTGACGAAAAACATCCAAGCCACAATTGGTGTCAAATTTTCAAAGTTGCCAAGAGGGTCCAATATTAAAACTGTTCCTATTATTACATTTGCGTGATGTATCAAAATTCCATATGGCAATGAAAAAAGTTTATTCTAAAAAATGAAACTGTTTTGTTTTTGTTAAGCTTTGAGATTTTTTTGAGATTATAATTATATTATATACTAGTTGCAAATAAACTAATGGATTTTGTAAATTCAATTTATTATTTCAATCAATAAATGAATCTCCCATACCCATTAGTGGTGTTGTCAGAAATTTTTTCTGGAGGGGGCGAACTGTAAAACTGCAAAAGTTTTGGTATATTTTAAAAATTCAGTTAAACTAAATGGTTGATTGGTTGGTGACTCAGATGAATAAGAAAGTCTAGTACCAACATTTCTCTTCCTTTTTTTGCATGTAATTTAAGCTAAGTCCTTTTACTTATAAAAGTTATGAAATTTGATCTACACCAACCCGAATCAAAATATGGTTAACTTACTGTCAAGTCAATTTAAGCTCAAATCTCAAAACGTTTTGTCTCTACCTGGCTCTATGATACAAATTTTATTTGGCAATTCAGATAAATAACCATTGAAAATCTAATGATATAGTTTTAAACTTTAAATATAATTTTAAAATTATTTTTTATTGATTAAAATTTTCCAGGAGGGCCTATTGCCCTCTTTGCCCCTATGTGCCTACTCCCATAATAATCATGAAAATCACGGATAAAATTTTATTTTCTTTTTCACAATATACTGTTGTAGCTATGATATAATTTTTTCTCTTAAATTACCATTTTTATAATATTTTATTCATTTGAAATGCATGTACTGAAAATGGGTAAGATTTTGCTTTATTTCAACAGATCACTGTAACTATGACATCAGTTTTAAGTGTTTACCCCCAGGAAATGAAGAATTTTATTATTAAGGAGGACATTTACAGAAATATTAAAATATAGAAAATTTAGAAGGATATATAACCCAAATATTGATTTATTCTAATGCATTAGTATATTTTTATTTGCTATCTAAACATAAGTAAATTTAAACACCCATGCCTGTCAATAATCTGAAGAGGGAAAAAAATCCACATGAAAATATATATAATTTCTTAAAAGAAAAAAAAAAAAAAAAAAAAAAAATTAACATTAATTTCACATTTGCTAGATACTACATAATAGATATAACCATTTTGAGGAATTTTCAATCAGAAAGCTCATAATAAAATAATTACAATTTAAAAAATACTGTTTCCAAAGTATAAAATAATAACAGACAACTGTTGTCTATAAGAAAATGGTAACATTACATCTATTTTATAAGTTTTAACTAGGTAAGCTTAAAAATTAAAGCATAAAAATGATCATAACAATTTCTGAAAAAGTATTACAATGCATGAATTATTTTTTAAATGTTGAAGAAGGTAAGAACATAATGATTGTCTTGGCATAGTGATAGGAACATAACAATAGACATTTACTTATTATTTCTTATTATTTATTTATTTATTGCAAATTGGTATATAGGTTTGTTATAACATCCATTTGTGCACCTCTTTTTTGGTCTTTCTGTGACTTTTTGTTTTGGAGATATTTAGGAAAATTACATTTATAATGACCAAAAATATAAAGGTTTTGGCCATTACATATGACCTACCATTATAGAGATTTCAAAAGAAGCTAAAAATAGAGCACATAATGATGTTATGAAAGTTGATGACATTTTTGCATATAGAAAGTAATTCTTAAAGACATAAGCAGGTTCTAGTCGACAAATTCACTTTAATTAATGAATATTCAGCCTGTAGATAGAGCACGTAATTACACTGTTATGAAAGTTGTCGACATTTTTGCACATAGAAAGTAATTTGTAAAGATATAACCAGGTTCTAGTCGACGAATGCACTTTATTTAATGAATATTCTGGAAACAACTTTCCAAGAAGTTAGTTTTGCACTAGAAACCAATGAACCTTCCTTAAAAATTCCAGAACTTTGTTCTTTTTAAAGTTAGAGCATCCAAACTTTAGCAACACTAAAAAAAAAATTCTGCACCGAGCTATGAAATTCTATGCCAAAACAAATTTGCATTGTCAAAAAAACTTGGTGACTTAGCGAGATTAGCGAGCGAATTTGGGCTAAAATATAATTTCAGGGTATCAAGCATTAGTAAAACCTTTATCTAATTTAGCGGTGTTAATGGATTTGGGATAACACATCGTTTCTCACCATTTATTCTCGTGAAATAGAACAAAATTACACTATTTAAACTCTACTGATTCTATTAAATTTTAAGCTGTGACAATGAATTGCCATTGAGGGATTTTGTTATAAAAATCTGAGAAATACAATTTCAAAGCAAGCGATATTTGCTCTCTGTGGTGTTTTATAATCCTACTATCGTGACTTTTATGGCTGCAGTAATAGTTTTCTTGATATAATAATGATGATCTATTAAGCATAGTAGAAGCCAAGCAACAAACAGAACTTTAAATATTCACGTGTTCCAAAAGTCAAAGTAGAACCCTTATTGTCTAATAGACATTCCACTTTCTGTCATTAAACTGGATGCATAGGTGCTAATTTTTCTAATCCTGGCAGAAGATTTCTGATTTTTCAGAGAATCTTCTGGCTTCCTATTTTTAATTAATTTCTTCTGCTTTAAAAAAAACTATCAGAAATATTTATATGGTATTTCAAAATGGGCTGTCGATAGGAATGTGCGTGTGTGCGTGAAAACAAACACACATGCACGCACGCACACACAATCAAATGCTCCGACCTTGGGAATAATAAATCTTGTGATTACCAATTTTTCTCAATCACAACATAAATGTCAATATTGACTTTAAACTTGCTTTATCTGGTTCTAAAACCTATAAAGAAGTAGAATCGTTCAATATTTTTGCAGTTATGTAACTATTTTGTGAATCCCCCCCCCCCCTCCTCCAACCAAAGTTGTAAGCAAAGAGAGGGGAGAAGGTTCAGATATTCCCCAAAATTTTGCAGATTTGATGGAAACTTCATTTTTAACACCCAACATTATGTACTAAAGTTTGAATCCACTCTGAAATTTTTTTCTGGCTCGGCCTTAATTTTTTAAGGAAATTCAACACTGATGTTATATTTTTTAGAAAGAACTCTCAAAACTTAATTTTTTGAGTCAACATTGTACATATCAAATTATTAGTTTTGAAGACCATAGCTTACAAAGTTTCACAACCCAAGAAAGGTCAACTGCTTTTATCTTAAAATAACAAGTTTAATTAAAATTCCCTTCCCCGTCCAATATATACATAAATTAAGGAATAATGAATAACTTTTTAAAAATCCCCACTTTTTAGGTTCTAAGAGTTGCTGTAAATTTTAAGATATTGCATACTTGCCAACCAATTTTAATAAAAAAAGGGAATATTTTTGTTGAAAAGCCAGAAGATTTCATAAAAAAAGAGAAGATTATTATTATTATTATTATTATTATTATTTTCTATTTGATGTATTAAACAATACAGTTTTACAATTTTAATATTTAGAAGCAATCTATAAAAACGTTTTACTATAGATTGATTATACTAAATATATAAAAGTTTTAAATGAAGTTATTCCTCTTCAACATAAAAATATCTAAAAAACAGAATCTGTAAGAAATTTATTTAACAATAGACAAAAAAACTTAGTTATGTTAAAGTATAACTAATTTTTTAAATAAATATAGAATATGATTTTTGTGTATGTGCATTAATCATACATAATAATAAATAAATAAAAAGTAGCAGTAGCTAATTATCAGTTTCAAACGTGCACAAAACCAACTGAGTATTAATTTTCTTAAATTGATTTGGGAAAAATTTTCCTACCTGAAAAATTTATTCTTCACTTTTTTCCCCATGTTTACACATTTGGTATAAATATGACATACAAATATTTAATTTAATTGAGGAAAAATAAACAGATTCATTAAATTCAGCAATAAAGATCTAAAAATAATTACATATGTGAGAAATATCGAGCACTTTCATTGCTTTATTGTTTCTAGAATTGATCACAATCCGGGGAAAGGATGGGGGGGGGGGGATACAAAAATAATTACAGAGTAAGTAATATTTAAACTCTTTCAACTCTACTTCTAGAATCTAATGTAAGAACTTTAAAATTAATATTATCATTTATGTTGCAGATGGATAAAAATTAGGAAACAAAAAACTTCTGCAGAACATTTGATTGCTGATCGCTAGTTGGATATAAATAAAGGGGGGGGGGGGGCAAAGAATAATTACATCAGCAAGAAATATTTAATAATTCTATTTCTTTACATGTTCTAGAATCTCATAAAGCAAGTTTGAAATGAATATTGACATTTATGTTATGGATGGAAAAAGATTGGGAATCAGGAGTTTTCGTAGAACATTTGGGTTTATTTTTAAAACGAACGATATCCGCGACTTTTTTAAAAACGGAAGATTTCATCATCTGTCCGGAAGACACGTTAAAAAACCGGAAGTCTTCCGGGAAAACCGGAAAAGTTGGCAAGTATGATATTGCATATGAATGCAAGATTATTAAAAATTGAATACACTAAACTTTTTCCCCTTTTAATTTTGCATTTATGTTTCAAATAGCAGATAGGTTATTTATAATTTTCACAAAGACCACTTCTCTCAAGGTGCAATATTTATAGCATGATGAGGGGTCTTTTAGAGGTGTTTCCCTGTATATATTTAAAAAAAATGAATGTGATGGTCTCCCTCCCCGTAAAATAACATAATTCTGGAGCATCAAGTCTATTAGCCCCTCCCATACTCTCAACACAGATTACAAAAATAATACCATAAAATATTCTCAGTACAATATTTTATAGCGTTTTGCGATATTTTATAAAAAGAATAATGACAAAATAAATTTATTTTTTCTTTAAGGACTAATTCCTAAAATAATGCATAAAGAAAAATATCAAGATACAATTAAATAATCAATTACTTTTGTATATATATTCTTTTAATACTGACACAGTGCAGAAAAAGACAAACAAACCCAGAAAAATATAAAGGACAGAATGTACTTCTAGAAAGTCAACAGTCAGACAATGTCATATATATATAAAGATTAACACTGAAATAAATAATGAAATGATGCAAACCAAATAATGAAATGATGCAAACCAAACTAATCTGGTGATCATTTTCTTCATATAAAAAAATGTCATTTGCTTTAAAAATATGCAATTTTAAATAAATAACAAAATTCTGTTAACAACAACTCTATTATGATGCACAATCAAAATAACATAGTATAATTTTTAATCACACATATGTAAATAGAATTTTAAGCATTAATTATACATCAAATAAGTTAAATAACAAATAATTCTTAAGGTGCTATTTCAAACACTATTAAATTTTGAAATTTTCTTTATCGTATACAAAATTCCTAAATAATATAAAATTAAGAAGTGAGATGACCGAATTTCAGCTAAAGCTAACTCTTGCAAATTAAGACACCTGGCTATAGATAACCGATTTCATAAAAAAGTGAATATACAGTTAGAATACTGTTAATAAATATCTAATTGTAAAAGTGTATAAAAGTATTAAGAGTAATTAAAAAACTAAAAATCTAAAATTAAATTTAAAAAAAGAAAATAATAATACATGTGTATAAACATTCATTTACTTATAAAAGTAGTGCAACAAATTAAAATTAAACAAATGATATAACGACAAAAATAAAATCATATTTCAATTCAAAAATACATGTTTCAAATTAAATACTTGTTAGAAAAAAGAAATATTAGTTAATACTATAAATTTAAAATCCTTCCCTCAACAACTGCAGTGAAAAATAATATGAAAAAGAGCAAATACTTTACCATGATTAAAGGCCATATCATTCTTTTAGGAGACCTGAAAACTTTTAAGTAATGTAATTTAAACTTGACTGAATCATTGCAAATTATTTACACATAAATAACAAAAAATGAAATAAAATGAAAAATACATAAAGGAAATACACAACAGATGTGATGAATTTTTGTTCTACAGATTGCAATTCAAATTGACTGTAAACATTATAATTTCATTTCAATGTGGAACACTTCATAAAAAAAAATAGGTCATACTAAACAAGTAAACCATTCCAGGTAAAATATACAAATTTAACATAATCTCAAAAATATTTCTATTCTAAGATATAAATATATATATACAGTGGAGCACCTTTTATACGTTTCTCGTTCATACGTTTTTCTCATTTATACGTTTTTCGACTTCGGTCCCAAATCATTCCATTGAATTCTAATGTTAAAATATTTTGTTTATACAACACAAGTAAATTCTTAATTTCACTTATACGTTTTTTTCCCCCTCCTTGTGGAATCCCAATTTTGAGTTTCATTCCAGGATTTAAAAAAAAAAAAAAAAAAAAAACCATGAATGCTCTTTGTTTTATTCTTATTTATTTATTTATTTATTTTCGATTATTTTTTCTTAGAACTATGGTAACAAAGTGCGACTTGCATCGATAGCCTGGGGGAAAGGGGGGAGAGAAATTTTCAGAGATAAGCCAAGTAGCCAGTGACCACTTGAAGATCTCCCACTTTCTCTTTTAATTGATTCCAGGAATGGGGTATGAAAGGAAAAAAGCCCACAACTTTATAGGCATTTTGTAAACTTGAAGATTTATTACTCACTTCCGTTGGGCAACTCGGAAGATTTTTTTATCGTTTTATTTGACATTACGGTTGGAGAAACATTTTTTTTTTTTTCTTTCCTTCCTTAATCGTTTGCAAAAATGTCATCTTCGTTTAGAGAAAAGGCTTTGTCTTTAAAAGTTAAAATCGAAATCTTGAAATATTTCTGAATTTCTATATTTTTAATTAATATTTAATTATTTAAACTATTTAAAAATATTTTAAATATAATTAAAATATATCTTGTTCGAATAAATGTAAAGGAAATCATGAAAATTGATTAGACTTTTATTATTAATATGATACTTTATTGGGTATTAATGTTAAAACGAATTTTCAGTTGTACGTTTTTTTCAGTTATACGTTTTTTAGGAACGGTCCCTTGAAAAACGTATAAACGGTGCTCCACTGTATATATATATATATATTCAAATAATGATTTAAAAAAAAAAAAAAACTAATTTGCATAATTTATTTTTAGAAAATAAAATTCATTTCTAAAAACTTCTCAAACACTAGAAAAATTCAATTTTCACGCATAAACATTTATTTTAAGGTTTATTTTTTCATGGTTGATATAATATAACAATGGGCTTTGAAAAGACTAGGCGTCATAGCATAGTAATTTTAGGTGGTAATTCAATAACTTTCTGATTCACAATACTGATTACAACCATTCTATTAAAAATCACACTATAAATAAAATTAACAACAAATTAAAAACTCATAAAATTTGCAAATCTAATAAAACAATATTGTCTTTCTAATAAAATTTCTCAAATTAAAACATAAAAATAAACAAAATCTCATTTTTTAAAAATTTGTTGAGGAAGCACACAGTTTTTATATACAGTTCAGTAAAGAAGAGTTAAAACAGTCAAACCTTTAAAAGCTAATATTATAAAACAAATAATATGTATTTACAAAATCTGAAAGACAGCTGGTATAAGAAACTGCATACAGACAAATAAAGCATATTTTTTTTAATGCACTAAAGATTTGCGAAACAAAACTAGAACAAATAATATGTTTTTACAACTGAAGTATTTGCAAGTCTCCTCTAGGATGTGATCCCATAATTTTTATTTTATACATTTTGTACAGTCTTCGTTTTGGACAACACTTACAATCAGCTAAAAACGTTTATATACATATACATACTCGTGTTATGTCAAAAACATATCCGCACTTATCAATGAACTTACAAATAAAATTCTTTCTTTTCATATACAAACCTAATTTTTTATCAATGGTACAATGAATTTTTGCACTTTATACTGACATAATTCTACAAGTTCAGGCCACTGATGACATACCATGACAATTACAAGAATAAGTAATAAGGTAGTAAGAGTACGGACCCTGCAAAAAAAAACTGAAAATGAGACAAAAAAAATAATAATACTTACTACATAAATCTTTTTTTTTTTTTTTAAGAAACTACATGAAATAAGATAAAACTACTACATTAACTTATATTTAGTTTGAATTTGGGTTGAAATACAAGACGTGTAGTTAATCTTTTTATTTTAATAATATATTCTCTGATAAAATATAATATGCAACGATAAATTCATATTTTAATTAATCGACATTCTAACTATATATTTCATCATTCATATTAGTAAAGCAATCACATGCCATGGAAGTAGACACGCAGCAACATTATTGAAATGAAAATCTTACATTTAGGATTATTTATGATGGCATAGCACTAGTATCTGCAGCATTAAGGATTGTTTATGGACTTGAACCATTAGGAGATGCAGTGATGCCACTAGTCTTTCAAAATCCTGGGTCCCTGAAACCCATGAGTTCCAAAAATCTGGGTCCTTTTTAAAAAAAAAATGGGTCCCCACATAAAGGAATTTATATATTAAAGTTATAAATTAAAATTTTGTCTTATTGTAGATGAAAAACAGTTTTTTATGAATTTTCAACCAGCTCTTTTTGAGATTATCTAAAAACTAATATTATGTAGGAGGTGGTTGCTGTTAAGAAATAACTGAAAACATTTAGCTCAATGAGCTCTGGAACCAGAAAAAAAAGAAGAAGAAGAAGAAGAATAGAAAATATAGTATAACAGCATTAAAAGTTTTTTTTTTTTTTTTTTTTTTTTTTTTTGAGAAATGGGGAGTTTTGAGATAATCAGGCATGAGAGTGCAGAAAATTAAAAAAAGAGGAAACACGTGTGTTCATAAAATTAATTTCAAATGAAAAATAACGCGTGCGGGGAAAATTATAGGTACAAATGTGTTCATAAAATTTATTTCAAATGAAAAATAATGCTCACAGGAAAAAACTATACAAAATATTTTTAAAGTGACAAATTAAACTAAAAGAATAACACATCAACACAATAAAACATGTGTTTAAAAAAAAAAAAAAAAAAAAAAAAAAAAACATTAGTTAGCAATCAACTTTTAATAACATTTACTGGTGTTGGGAAATGGGAAAGGGTGGGGTAAAAAAGTATTTAATTAGTGAGAGATATTAAACCCAAGTCTACTTCTTTGTGGGTTCTAGAATATCCAGGGCTCCCACTCAATTTTTGTTACAAAAAGGGGTAAAAGGGGACCATTTTTCATGAAAAAGGGGACCAAATGGGGACCACGTTTTTTGAAAAACGGGCTAAAGGGAAGTTTTTTTTTTTTTTTCCTTTTTAAGGAAAAAAAAAAAAAAAAAGATCGTTATGGTATTAGCATATTACTTTAGTGAATTGTATTGTCAATAAAATAAATTGAAAAATTTCTACACTTTTTTAGCAACTTCATCTGTATATAAAATCGTAATATAAAGTAAAAAGTACCTAAATTAAACAAAACTTCAAAATTAAAGAGGCACATTATAAAAACTTTCTATTTTACCCCTACTTCAATGTCAAATATACCAAAATAATCGTCTATCGTCCATTTCGTCATAAAAATGCGCTACCCTCAAAAAGCAAAATCAACGGTACACTTTTTTTTTTTAAAGAGGGGGATGGGGGGGGCATATTATATTTCAATTCTAGAAAACTGAAATTAATTGAAATTTTAATTTCAATAGTTTCCAGGCATTTAAAAAAATTAATTATACGATACTCTTGCAAGCGATTGTTGAAACATGAGATCTTTTTTGCCTCTGGCAAAATTTGAGTTATTATTATTATTATTATTATTATAGTATAAGGAGATTTTAAGCTGAATCACTAAATATGTGATTAGCAATTACATACACAAAAAAAAACATTTTTTGTGTGTCATTGCCGGAAAGGAAAAAAAAAAAAAAAAAACTTTTTTTTTTTCACTAATTGATAAATTATGTGCAAATTTTTCATCAAATTGCTATTTTTTTTTTTTTTTAAGAGGTCAATAGAATAAATATATGCTGTAATTTTAATTACAACTAATTAGCAATTATTTCATTGCTTATGTTGAAATTTCATTTCACTACAAATCCTCAAAATTTCTTTGTGTGTGTACCTAACTGATTGAATGTGCCATATTCTGATAGCTTGATTGCTGAAATGCGGGATCATTATGCCAGTGATAGACAAAAGCAAGGTTTTAATTGCTAAAATTCTTGGAGCAATTTCGGTGTAAGGGGAAAAAAAACTCATTTTGGAGCATCAAATTGCCGTCTCAGAGCAGATTTCTTAGTTTGGAATATCAAAACTGTATTTTGTGGTGAAAAATATAAAGATTTTTAATAACATACTTTTGCTTAATTCTAACAAAAATTAATGTCCCCATGGATATGTGTTTGCCCATGTACACATCATCCTCAAATCTAATAGAAAATTTTCTTATCACATGTTCACAGCACATGATTCTTGAAAGTTCCATATGATGTTGAGTTGAATAACACACTGGATACAGAGTCTAGCCTCTTATTTTATTTTTATGCAGAATGTTATCTCATAGGAAAAAGTGTATATATAGAATGAAACTGTTTAATTAATTCATGATAAGATCTTAAATATGCTAGAATGCTATTTTTTCACTGTTAATTTATACTATCTTATCAGCTGATGATTATTTTAGAAGCTATATATTTGACAAATTATAATAAGAGATATATGTAAAATTTTTACAACTGATTGCCAAAATAAGTGACTATTTCGACACTAACGGAGAAAATTATATTTAATTGCAACTAGTTGCTGAAAGTAGTCTATTATTTTGCCCTTAATGCTTAAAATTTGCATTTTTTTTTTTTTTTTTTTTTTCAAAGCTAATTCTCAAAATATGCGATATTCCGCGATCGATCAACGAAATACGCGATCGTTTGTACTAACTTTTAAAATAGCTCTATTTTTAAGATTCTCGGAATAGCAAGTAATTTTGAGTCTATCATCGAAATAAGCGATCATTTCAGCGATAACTGAAAAAAGTTCTGCCGCAGTAAAGCTATTGCATAGCATTTTTTAGCAACTTATGCAATTATAATTATTTATTCATTTTATTTTTTACCCTTCCACTCCCTCCCCCCTTTCCCGCCCCTCCCAATAATTTTAAAAATTCAAAAATATCCGCAATCGATTTGTAGGTATCGAAAACCTCGATGCACCAAATTTGAATGATCTAACTCTATTTTTTTTTTTTTTTGCCCCTCTGTCCCCCCCCCTCCCCGGCCCTTCTAATAACTTTACACTTTCAAAAATATCCCCATTCGATTTGCAGGCCTCTAAAACCTATCTGTACCAATTTTCAATGGCCTAACTGTATTTCTATTTGTTTTTGCCCATAGCCCCCCTTACTGCCCCTCCTAATAATTTTACAAATTCGAAAATATCCGCAATCGATTTGTACGTATTGAAAACCTCTATATACTAATTTTGAACGATCTAACTGTATTTTTATATTTTTGCCCCCCCCCCTCCCCCCTCCTAATAACTTTACACTTTCGAAAATATCCCCATTCTACTTGCAGGCCTCTTAAACCTATCTGTACCAATTTTGAACGGCCTAACTGTATTTCTATTTGTTTTTGCCCCATAGCCCCCCTTACCGCCCTACCCCCCTACCCGCCCCTCCTAATAATTTTACAAATTCAAAATCATCCGCAATCGATTTGTAAGTATCGAAAACCTCTATGTACCAATTTTGAACGATGACACTATTTTCATTTTTTTGCCCCCCCCCCCCCCTTCTCGCCCCTCGTAATAACTTTACACAATCGAAAAAATCCCCATTCGACTTGCAGGCCTCTTAAACCTATCTGTACCAATATTGAACGGCCTAACTGTATTTCTATTTTTTTTTGCCCCATAGCCCCCCCTATCCGCCCCTCCTAATAATTTCACAAATTCAAAAATATCAGCAATCGATTTGTAAGTATCGAAAACCTCTGTGTACCAATTTTGAACGATCTGACACTATTTTTATTTTTTTATTACGGATAAAATTTTATTTAATTTTTCTCAGTACATTGTTGTAATTGTGACGTCATATTTTGTGTTAAATTTAACATTTTTTTTTTTTTTTAATCAGATTATTATATTGTTTAAAAACATTATTAAAATTTTATTATATTTTCAGTGATCTTTTTTATTATCGTTTGCACGTGACATACGCATCAGATTATAAATTTTTGCAATGAAAGCTATAAAAAATGTCGGCTTCAATACAATTCATGAAAAATCACTTTTTAGCTTGTAACTTCTAAGCAATTGAAGCTATCGAAAAAGTTTAAATACAAAAATTGTTCTTTAGGGTAAGGCGGTAATTCGCCTGATTTGAAATTTTTTCCTATTTTCAATATTAAAGAAATGATGGGCAAAGGAAAATTTCCACCCCCCACCATTTCCACCCCCTTTGAGCTGGATACCCCATCTACGAACTCGACCGAGATTTTTACTGTCCTGACAACATATCCTGAGTTGGTTAAATTTAAATAAAAATTACTCCAGTTATCGTGTTCACAACTTAACATGGGAAAAAGCGTTATACATATATACATATATATATATATATATATAGCAAACAATTGACAGAAAAATTTATAATTATATAAGTTTTACAGAATAGAAAAACCAATTGGAGAATTACAAACCAATGCGCAAGATTGCAGCGAAAGGAAATGCAAAACTTAGATGTAGTAATATATAAATGCAGAAGCATATAAACGAATGAATGAAATTAAATGTAGAAATATATAAACAAATGAATGAAATTATACCCCAAAAAACACTGAGATCTTCATCAGGGAGGCTCCTCAGTGTAGGAGTGAACGAGAAGTTTCTGAAAGGACAGTAGCTATAAGCTAATAACTATCCTTAGCCCCCAACTTCTCACCAAACAGAAAACCACCAATAACTGAAGAGAAATCAAACATACATATAATGTATAAAACTACTAAAAATATTTTATAAAATTATCAAATTGTAAAAGTTACAAAATTACATCAATTCATTTAAAAAAATACAATACAAAAGAGAATTACTGAAGGTAAACAAGAAAGTATAAAATGAAATAAAAATACAACCCTTCATATGGAACACAAACTATCTTCGGCCGACGGGGCTACTCGTCGGTAGCCCCGTCAACAGAAATTTCCCAACAGGGGGACACCACTCCCCGACAGGGGGGCACTACATAAAGAGAGTTTATTATTTAAGTATTTTTCAAAAACTGCAATGCTGTTAATAATATTACTGTCACTATTTGTACCATTCTATTTGTTAGTACTCCTCGTGGTTTCTGAGATCATCATGCCACAGACAGACAGACAGACAGACATTTTCTAAAAATATCGTGGTCAAAACGTGTTCTGGATCGCTCAAAACGTGTATATTCATGGAAAACTGGAAGATGAAAATTTTTATGAATCCAATACTTTCTTCTATTGAATATAGAATGGAAAAACTGGAATGCTCCAAATTTGTACAAGGGAAGAAAAATGCTGCCAAAAATAAAAAAACTGAAAATTTTGTAATTTTCCCCCCGAGAGATTTTAGGAGTATGCCCCGATGTGGGGGTCACAGACTCCCCGGCCCCCTAGCTGGCGCCACCCCTGCGCACTGTATCATGTAAGCAGCATTGCTGAGATGTTTTCTGTGCTTCATTGAGTCAAGTGAGCCAGAGGTTTATTAGGCAGCTCTCCCAGATAAAATATCCATTATTTTATCATGAACAATAGAAAGTATCATTTTGGAAAATACTGTCACACAGAGAAACTTCGTTTATTTTTTCTCAATAGATCAATAGACCTTTGCATCTAATTCGATAACAATTTTGTCAGCTCAATGCCAAAAAATGTTAGTTTGGATTTCAATTAATATTTTTCAACATTAATATATTTCAACATTAGTTTGGATTTCAATTAATTTAACTGACTTTGCATTTCAAATTGTTTTAGTTCAAATTCCAATGTACAAAAATGTCTTTTTTTTTTTTTATTATTATTAATTTGGATTTTAATTTCAAATTACTTCTAACCTTGTCAAAAATTATGTAAATTTTACTCACTAAAACAATCTTTAAATTTAATATCCTCACATACATTTTTATGTATATTACATATTTTATGGCTATAAAATAACACAAAATCACAGATCACATAAGATTTAATACATATAATCAATTTAATCAAAGGAAAAATATCAAGAAATCTCCCTTAGTAAGGCAAAATAAAGTTTAAAAAAATTATCAAAAACAAATGTCAGGAAAAGAATGTCTATTATCAATCCCGAACACCTAATACTGCACATCTCAAATTTTCATACCAAGCAAGTAAAGCCAAAAATAGCTTGTATGCACTTGCCACTACAAGAAAGCAATGTGAGCCTATTTCTTTTAATATTTAATTACTCCTCCCTTGATATCAATTAAAATGCTGTATGGCATTCAGCAGAAGGAAAAATTTTCAAAGTTTTTTGGCTGTGTGAAATATTTGTACAACTACAGCTTGACTGGATATTTCAAAAACAACGGCTAGTGTTATATTTACAACAGCAAAGAACTATGTAGTAGAATATTTATTTTTTAACTATGTAGTAAAAATCTCCTAATTATTACTTTCTTCTATAAACATAAAAAGAAAGTACTAGATTCAAGAAAATTTTCGACCTCCAGTTTTCAATGGATTTACAAGTTTTGAGATGTGCTGAACATGATTTGACCATTTTTAGAAAATGTCTGTTTGTGTATGTGTATCACAAATATTTCGGATGCTGAATCTTGCAAATTAAGGAATGAAATTTAACCAAACTTGGTGTTTAGCTGGAGTTTGACTGGTGCTTACATTTATTTGGGGATCAATCGCTGAAATGGTGGCGCTGTCATCCCATGTTTAATAATTATTAATAGAACAGTGAAGGTCAAAATAAATGTTTATAACAAGAATTATTTTTAACTTTTCAATGTGAAACTAAAAATAATAATAATAATAGTCTATTTTTTTTTTTTTTTTGCATATGTAGACTAGAGGCATCACTCCCCCCCCCCCTCCTTGTATATTTATATTTAAAAAAAAAAAAAAAAAAAAAAAAATGTGTTAATATCTTTAAAAGGAATGGTTTAACCTCAGATTTTTGATAATTTGAAACAATATTACAGATTCCAACATATCTTAGGAGGGGGAAAAACACATTTTCTAAGATATATTCTGTATAGCATAATTTTTTTTTTCTTTTATGCATTTAGTGTTATATTTCTTTGTGATGAAAATAATCTGCATTCGTCATGAAAAATAACTTTGATAAATAACACATATTGTGTGAATTTGTATATAAAAAATAGAAGAAAGTTTTGTGGTGGCCACAACGTGCTAGTTTATTTGTTAACTTTCATTTAAGTTTTTTAAAGCTCTAAGAGGATATCAATAATTAATACTCAAAAAGTAGCAAATATGATTTTAATTTTTCAAAGCTGTTACCAAGCACAGAAAATAATAGAAGTAGTAGGTGGATTTATTCTTTTTCTGTAGTTCACATTTAATCATCTCTTTCTTCAGACATTTAATAGTTGTATAAATGCTAAAGAGATCTTTTTTGGTTTGAAATGTAAAGTTGTATTTCTGTTTTTGGCATAAAATGTTAATTTTTATTTAAATAATGACAATTTTTCCATGCTGCTGTTGTTTTCTTGACCTTAGAAAAAGAAAGGCATTTCATGTGGCCGCTGACAATGCACAAGAGGCTGGTACAGGATTTCCTGTCACATGAAAGGGATATATTCCGTTCATACCTGTTGGGTGGATATGTAATATTAGGTAGATGTTTTAACAAAGGTAAAAAATAACAAAAGTATCTTTTTTTTTTTTTTTTTTTTTTTTTTTTTTTTTAAATCATGTACCAAAAATATTTTGAATTTAGCTAATTAAAATTCTGAGAATCAGTAATGGAGCAATCAATGAACAAAACCATCAGTAATTTGCTTTATAAGAATTACAGGAACTACGAATGTGTACTAAAAGAAAAGATGTACAATATTAGGATTCTTCCCATACTAGAGTTATAAATGTTGTTTATAGATTTCAGAGTATATATGTAAACAATGTAAAATAAGAAAATTATGCAAGAAGTTCTGAATAAGGCCCACACTGCTTTTATCTCTGGAATACGCAGGGAAAGAAATTGATATTCAAATAATATTACTATTGCATAGAATTTATAGTAAAAAATAAATAGCATAAGAAAATACAATAATTCTTTCTTGTTTAGATGCTTAGACCATAAAAAAAAAAAGTACAATTCAGAATAAATTAATTTTCGGGAAAACAACTAAGAAAAACAGAAGTATTCTTTAACCACATTTCTTGCGACCATGGAAGCCTTTGCACAAGTGCGGATTGAACGAGTCCAGTGTTAAAATAGGGGTGACTGAGAGAAAACAAGCGATAAGGGAACACCGAATAACTGGATGTTTGCCAAATAACTATCTCTCGGGCAATTTTGCATGCCTCCAAACTTTTGGACTCGACCTCCCTGCTAGTCGTAGCAAACGTGGTCGCACTATAATTAGAAAGTAAAATGAAGAAATAAAAATAACAAAAACATAGCAATTTTTAGTTTAAGTAACTAAATTGAATAGCTATTATAGAAAAAAAAAAAGAAAAAGAAAAAAAGAAACTGAAGCCTACTTTTGTTTTCTAAAATTTTAAGCAAAACAGAATTTAATTTAGGATAACAGGACTTTTATTTTAGTCTTTTCTTCAATACAAAGACATGTGGTAACTGTATTGCATCCTTTAGCAACCGTTACAACATTAATTCTTAAAATTTCTTTTGCATGCTTTTTCTCACTTTTAATATTTTATTTATTATTATTAACTTGATGTGACAGGGGGGGAAAATACTGGTCTAAATGTACAAAAAGATTTTTAAAAAATCTTCATCTTAAATTATGAAGTTGTCCCCCTTAGCAACAGTTTCTAAATTTCTTTCTTAAAATTTCTTTTGCATACCTTCTCTCAATTTTACTTTTAATATTTGTTTTCAATATTTTTTTAACTTGTTGCCAGAAGAAAAAAAAAAAAAAGTTTTCATTTGGTCTACTTTGTCTGAAAGCAATAGTCTTGCCATTCTAAAAAACAGTTAATTTTTAGAGAAATAACATACCTAGTTCGCAGAAAAGGCATTATAATGTTAGATAATGTTGCTACAAGGAGTAGAATAACTTGTAAAACAGTAAGAGCAACATTTATAAGTTTTAAAAGAAGGGCACGAGCTTGAGAGTTTTCCACTGCATCCAAAGACACTAACTGCTGTAAGTGTTGATGCTGCTGATGTTCCATACGAGAAATCTGTCAACGACATTAAATAATTAGAATTAAAAAAAACCTCTCATTATAAATTTACATAAAAACATTGACACATCCATTTATATATAAATGACTTAAAAGTTAGAGTTTCTACTTATTTGATTACAAACAATTCACCCACTAAAGCTGCACGGATTTCTGCATACATGACAGGGCATGAAACTAGTGGTTGTTAGTTGTATTTTGCAACTAAATGTTTTGTTTTGACGACCACAATTTTATACTTAGTCATTACTTTGATGCCTAACATTCTTTTTCCCCTTCAGTGTGCAGTTATAATGTATGATAAAAATAAAAAGGCACTAACAACAAAGTAGTACAGTTTAATCAAATTCCTAGTTTTCTTGTAAAAATATTAGCAATGTAGCACATTTCTAAAATGGAAAAAACGAACTAGATAAAATATCAGTATTTTAAGTAATTATAGTTTATGCATAATGTTTACATGTATGTTTCTATGTGTAAATATGTTTTAAAATGGCACCTTAGTACAACATACTGGCAACTAAGAAAAGAATGTTAGTTGCCATTTGGCACCTAACTTGCTGATTCTTATTTCGACCCCTGATACATGACCCCCCCCCCTCCCCAAACTACTATTTACATTCTATTTTGCATTCCAAAAATACTATGCTTCAAAGACTTTATTTTTTTGTTGAGAAGAGAAATAAAAAATAAGCAGAAAAATATTAATAATTCTGGTAACATTTCTGTATTTTCTCCCAGTCACCCAGAAAATTTTAACATGACAGAATTTCATATTTTTGAGATAAGAGCAAGAGTGAAGTTAGACTTTTATGTATTGAGACAAAAAGTTAATTTTCCTATTTAATCTAACAGAAACATCAATTATTATTGTCAATTAAATTTCTGATTATGAATTATTCCATTGTCCATAAAATGATGAGCTATTCAAAGTCAAAAGAAGTTAAAAATTGTTTGACTTCTTTTATTATTTGTTAATTTTACAAAAAAAAAAAAAAAAAAAAAAAAAATGTTCTTGACAAAAATAAAATTGAAAATTCTTACAGATAGGGGAAAAAAAGGAGAAGAATAACAACAATAAATTCTCAATTTACTAAACAAACCTACCTTCTTCCCCCTTTTTTTTACCACTTTTTTTTATTGTTTCAGAAAAGCACAATTGTTTTCATCATAACTTTCAAATCTTAAAATTTGTCAAGTTTAAAATAATTAAATATTTTTAATAGTAGTATTAAAAGCAAAATAAATAAATTAAAATAATAATCATCATTAAGTTTTTAACTCACATAATAACACAACACACACATATATGTGGAAAAAAATCTAACAGAAGCATCAATTATTATTTAATAATGTAACAGGGTTCATACTCAAATACGGGAAAAAAATTCCCTGAGTTTTCTCTGAGTTCCCAGACAATTTTCAAGAAAATATTAGCGACATATTACAAGAAACACTCCTCTAGACAGGGCAAAATACAGCTACTTCCACTATATGATGTCAAATTACTGCCGATCATGATAGAAATTCAGGTAGAAATCATCACAATAATTAATCATTTAAATTTTGATACAAAGCTAAACAAGAAATCCATAACTTGAGAAAAAAGAAACATTTGTTTTTCCAGGTTTTATAACTGATTTTCCCTGACTTTTTTTTAACAAATTCCAAATCCCCCTGTTTTCCAGGTTTTCCCTGATGAGTATGAACCCTGTGTAATATATATATATACTTATAAGACTAATACCCGAGTCTGGCAGTTTTCCATCACATCATGAACATCCCTCAGCCTTTCTTCACTTTGATACTGAACTTTTTCTTCCATATCTGCTATACCTTGTTTCAAGTTTTCTATTTCATTTTGATGTAATTCAATTAAATCATTCATCTGTTCTTCTAAACGCTAAACATATAATAGAAACAATGCATGGTAAAATGTTATTCAAAATTGAAACAGTAGCAATAAAATAAAATATTATACAACTTTTATTTGTCAATTATCTTACTAAAGTATATATGACAAATTAGTTTCTAAATACAGAAAAATGTGATTGTTGCAGAAAATAAAATAGATCTATTTTTATAGATAACACATAAAAGCAAGTAATTTGTGTGTGTGTTTTCCCATGATTTTGTAAGTGTTGTGTTCTCTACACAGATATTTAACATTGATCATTTTGAGACAGTTTACTTTCTATTAAACTAATATTTTTATTATTTTGTTTTTTTAAAAAAAAAAAAAAGATAAATAGAAGAAATGTTTGAGGATTATATCAATATTGATATGCACTATAAAAATAAATTAATCATTATATGATTAAATTATCAAGAATTCATTTTATTAAATTTGTTCTGGAAAGTAGAAATGATAGCACCAAGGAGAAAAAAATTATGTTCGATTTACAAAAATTATGGAAAATTGCCTTGAAATAATGACATATTTGTTTTAAATAAGACTCAAAATATTATTCAAATGATTAACTGATGCCTAATAACAAACCAATTCCTAATAACAAACCAATAAAAATCCAAAAATTAAAATTACTAATTGATAAAATTAATGATTCCTGGAAACAATGCCCAGAATCACAGACATAAAATGAACAAACACTTAACAATACTGCCACATAAATTATATAAAAAAAAGAAGAAAAAGCTTTTATTTCAAAATATTCTAATAAACTTTAAACTGAAGTTGGGGGAGCGGGGGGCGCCTTTACCCCTCATTGTCCATTATTGTTTGAACATATGTTGTTGTAGGAGTACATGCTCAGAGTTCACAATGGAGGGTAGGATTGCGAGAATCACACTATATTTTTAAAAAATCCCACTCAAATATATATATGACAAGAATTTCTGTACAATTTTTTCACATTGTTCCTCAAGTATTTTATCCATTTTTTAGTTACATTGGGTAGTGTATTAATTGAAATAATTTTGATTTTCTTGTTACTGAACCTCTGTTGAACAATATTTGAGTACTCAAAACCAAATTAAAAATGAGTTTTGAAATAGATTAAGTGATAAAATCTTGAGTAATTTCTTGCGTTTCTGGTGAAAATTTTAATTCTGAAAAAAAAAAAAAAAAAAAAAAAAAATCAGCATGAGCCCTTAACCACAAAAGGGAAAAAGAAAGAGTTATTAAACAATCATTTTTAACATTTACTTGATTTTTTACAATTGTTTGATTTGCATATTTATAATTCTTGGGAGGAAAAAAAAAATGTGCAAAATGTAAACTATGTAATTGCTCACTTTATTCTAAAAAATCCCACTTAAAACTTTTGTTAGAGTGGGAAACTTTTGTTCAAGTTGAAAAACTGTTACAGTGCTTGATGGTGTCTGCAGCACCACCTCCATGTTTCAGAACCTACAACAGACTGTTTGCTTACTGCACAAACACTTTTAAAAATTCTGACCATAGCAATATATTATAGTATTTATATTATATTGATTTATTTTGTATATACATAACAAGTAAAAAAAATATTTTAGATAATTATATAGGAATTTTATTAACACATACACAGGAAAGAAATTTCAATTTTATATTTCAGATATAAAATTGACCCTTCACCGGCCACTGTTGTGTGTAGAAAGCTAAATTTCCCCTGAGTTATCCTGGGATAGCCGGTGAAATGGTTAAAGATACATTTTCACAAATTATTAATTCAAAACTAAAAAAAAAAAAAAAATCATACCTCATATCTGTACCTTTCTTCTTGTAAAGCTTGGCTAAAGTATGTTGATTCTTGCTGAATCTGACCCTAAAAATAAAGTAATATAAAGACATAATAAATAAAGCTGTTATTAAATGTAAAAGTTTTTCCAAATTATTCAGACAATTTTCATTTACACAACTCCTTGAAATTTATTAATTTTAATCAAACTTTACAAGTAGCAACAAATTATGCTGATACCAGACACATGCAGATAAACTGTTAAAAGCTTTAATATTCAAGACATCTCAAAATGCATAATTATTTAAAAAATAAAATAAAAAAATTAATTCCAAAAATATTAATGAATCTATCATACAGTATGAGAAATTAATTTTCATTTCTGAGCAGTTTTCCTGCTTTGACCGATAGTTCAGTGGTAGAAATATATCAGGTGCAAAATAACATTCATCTTTCTTAACTAAGATTTAATAACTTATTTACATGTAATTTCCATCTATTTACATATACTACAATTTAACATATTTAGAGTCTCCTATTTAGACCCTTCCATTCCATACCAGATGCCTGCCACACACTAACTAAAAAGTACATGTATCGCCGTGTCTTGACACACGGCAACCCCTGGTGGAGAGAATTCCGTAACACCTGCATATGGTAATATGTTACAAAGTACTTCCATTAATTACATTCAATAGAAAAAAGTGTCTTTGCTTAGTTATTTTTAGACTTGCATATTGTCTATAAATTATGCACTATGCACACACCACACAGTGTATTTAAATGTAGTGAGTCCTACATCATAAACATGTAGCATAACCTGAAATTCACTTCCAGCAATCGCCAAGTATAGCCCCAATATATCCCAATACTTTTAGGAAGCCCTGTAAATGAATGGTTAATAATTTTGTTAAAAGGTAAAACTTTTAACATTTTATTTAAAAATTCATCATCTGAAAACTTCCTTCCGAAATTTAATTATCATGAATTTTTAATAAAAAAATATTTCCCAAAATATTGGTGATTTGGTGAATAAGCATCTGAAAATTTATTTAAATATGTCAGGGGTGAAACTACCTAGCTTGCAAAAACCCTGAAAACTGTTCCTTGCATGAAGATAGGGGAGATTTATTAATAATATATCATATGGCTACCTATATTAAGTGATATTTGCAGACTTCATAATACATTATGAGGCAAATTAAACATTCAAAATCAGAAATTTTCTGTAAAAACAAAGTATTTAACATGAAATTCAAAGACAGTAAAAATTTCAAAAACCCTAACTTCAGGGGTAGCCCCTGAAAAGTTTCACCCCTGATATGTTCTGGATCCCTTCTATTTATTTCTAAAAAAAATATCTGATATTTTGTATTTTCAAAAATACATTGCTTCCCTCTCAAAGCTGACGCTATGACGTCATTCCCAGAATTTCTCCCCCGAGTTTAGTGTCCTCCAGAAGTATTCCTCCACATTTTCAAAAGATAGCGTGATTTCAAATATTTCAACAAAAAATGGAAAAAATAAGTTAATCCTTCCATAAATCAAAAATAAATAAATTGTGAATAAAGATAATTCACTTTAATCAACTTTAATTAACTTCTATTCATAAAATCAACTCCAATTAAAATTATTTGGAGCGAGCTATTTTAGCGCTCATTAATTTGCCGGTAAATCGGCAGTCGAAAGCTGGAGATTTGGGAAGGAATGCTGACACATTCTGAGGGAGAACATCGTAGAGTAAGGAGCTTGCAGTTCGTGGTCGGCCTAGCGGCTCTGCCATTAGAAATGATCGCTGGGTGCGGCCCGAACCATAGTAGAGCTTCTTGCAAATTTTATAATTGCACATTTTATTCAAGATACAATATCTTAACAAAATCTAATATTTTAAGTAAGCTTTGGACCGTAGTTCTTCACACACAAGATCACAGCTAAAAGACTCCTAGATATAAAATTTTGATCAGTGAAGTTGTCAAAGTTTCTCCCGGTCATCATGCACTGTTTGTGACTTTCTGGAGTTATAATTATTAAATACTTCAAGAGATGTCCTCCATAAAGTTCATATGGGAATAGGCTATTCTGCAAGATCTTCAACTAGAGAGTATTGGAAAACTATGGTTATTCTATTATGATTTAGAATATTCAATAAAATATGGAAATGCACTATTAGCTAGAATTAAATATGTGCCGCCTTTTCTCTACAAATTGGATTCAATTCTCAAATAAAACAAGATAGTGATCGTCATCAATCATCGTATAGATAAATAACACTAACTTTGAGACTAAAAATGAACGATGTAGATTCGATTAAAAAGCACATTTAAGCACAATACGAAAAATAAAATCGACTAGAATAACAATAGTTGAAAATAAATAATATGAAACATCAAATTAATTGTAGTTGAATTGTTGATTCCAAAGAAATAATCTGATTCAAATAGCAAAAATATTGATCTGTTCATAATTCTTATTATTCAATCAAAGTTAAGTTGTGTGCCGGCACTAGGACTGGACTTTATATCAACGTAAAATCAAATATCGATCTAACGCTAATATCATTTATTCGATTTAAATATTTCATCTTCCGTGAAATATCGATGCAGAAACATAAAAAAATGTGAACCTCTGATGCCAGGGTAAAGCGATTCAGTAATGCTGGAATAATGCCAGATTGTCATTCATTCATTCGGATACCGGTTTAGTGTAAAGCATGCGCAGTCATAAACAGCTAAATCACGAAAATCTTTACTCAATCAAACCGCAAAGAATCAAGAGAGTAATATTTAGCCGTTTTGATTAAGTGTTGTGCATGCATACTGGGAAGAGGATATCGGTTTAAGACCCGACCCCAGGAAGCATATTCTTTCGAATGGATTACGGTTTTAGGAACATATGCGTAGTAACGAAATGAAAACCGAGAAATGAGATCTATTTATTCATTCATTCAAAATTTGTTTGATTACTGGAGATTTACTTTATCAATATTAGTATTTTCTTCGGCTATTTTTACTATAGTTCCTGTTCCAATAATTAAAAAATCAGATACTCGTTTCTGTTTATTAGATAAGTGAATAGTTAACTATTCTTTATTAATATTTCCTGTAATTAATAATATTCTTTCATTAAATTTATTAATTTCAGTAAAGAATATGACATTGTCATATTGTCTATATATATAAAATCGTTCTTACTAAAGGGGTGATTCATCATCGCCCAGACCAAACCCCTGGACCTAGAAGCATGAAATTTTGTGACAATGTTCTTTCTATGACGTAGGCATCCACTAAGAAGTGATTTTACAAAATTCGCACTCCCAAGTGGGGAGGAGGCAAAACGTGATTTCACAAAATCCTTCATATCTCAAACAAAAAAACAGATATCCGTAAAATTTTTGCTTTAAAATATAGCTAACACAAATGTCTAAAAATCCATTTCTGGAATTTTAGAATTCGGTCACCAAGGGAGGGGGAGGGGGCGAAACGGGATTTCACATGCGTTAAATGTGATTTCACATAATCCTATATATCTCAAACGAAAAAACAGATATACGTGAAATTTTTGCTCTAAAATATAGCTAATGCAAATATCTAAAAAATAATTTCTGGAAATTTAGAAATTCAGCCCCCAGGTGGGGCAGCAAGGGGGGGGGGGCTATGGGGCAAAAACAAATAGAAATACAGTCAGGCCGTTCAAAATTGGTACAGATAGGTTTTAAAGGCCTGCAAGTCGAACAGGGATATTTTCGAAAGTGTAAAGTTATTAGAAGGGGCGAGAAGGGGGAAGGGGAGGGGGGGGGGGCAAAAAAATAAAAATAGAGTTAGATCGTTCAAAATTGGTATATAGAGGTTTTTGATACTTACAAATCGATTGCGGATATTTTCGAATTTGTAAAATTATTAGGAGGGGGCGGGAAGGGGGGTGAGGCGGTAAGGGGGGCTAATAGCAGAAACAAATAGAAATACAGATAGGCTGTTCAAAATTGGTACAGATAGGTTTCAGAGGCCTGTAAGTCGAATAGGGATATTTTCAAAAGTGTAAAGTTATTAGGAGGGCTGGAAAGGGGGGGCGGAGGGGCAAAAAAAAATAAAATAGAAATAGATCATTCAAAACTGGTGCATAGAGGTTTTTGATACTTACAAATCGATTGCGGATATTTTCGAATTTGTAAAAGTATTAGGATAGACGGGAGAGGAAGGGTCGAAGGGGGAAAATAAAGAAATAAGAGTTAGAGCATTTTGGGAATTTTTTCCGAAGGCAGTGAGAACCCGGTGCAACATTTTTCCTAATCAGATTTTGTTTCTCTTTTTTTTCACGTGATAAAAATTAATGCAGTTTTGAGAATTCAGTAATTATAGTGATTCATTTAAAAAAAAATAGGGACCAGCAAAGCGGGCGTAGCCTGCTAGTCAAAAATAAATTAATTCAAACAACAGCGTCATCTTAGATATGATTATTCTAACCGAGGGCCGGGCTCGGGACGAATTTTTCAATCTGTTCTCGGGCCGGGCTTAAAATTATTTGCGAGCTCGGGTCGGGTCGGGCCGGGCCTGAATGAAATTCTTTCCGGGCCGTATCGGCCCGAATGTTTTTCTGGTTTCATCGTTAATCAACGAAAAACGAAAATGATAAAATATTTCTTCAGTCATTTATTTCACATAATTTTACAGGCTGGTATATCACATAAAATTTTATTTTGTTAAAAAATGTCTGTAACTTCAATTTAATTGCTTATCAGTCTGTCTGTTCGCGATCTGATTTTCCGCAAATATTTTTAGCATGTTTCGAAATTAATATATTTTATTTCAAGTAATATTAAATGGTTTCCTATTCAAAATAGTATGCATGTCACTACTAGCTTGCGCACGTGTTGAAATAAAAGAAACTAGATACGTTACTGTGTATAAGGCTTTGTGCCCTATGATCTGTGGAGTTTAGGTGGTATGAAAGCTGTAAAAATCCTGCCGCTGTAACTTTTCTCTTAACTTCTTTTACTTTTCTCCAGTGCACTGAATGGAAGTAGCATCATTTTTAGCAAGTACAAAAGTCTCTTTTCTGTAGAATATGGTTGGATTACCATTAAAATTTTGTTTACCGAATCACATGAAAGATTTGTATACATTATGTATGCGAATAAATATAATATGTATAATAAATTTATTATGTATAATAAATACTTTCCAGTATATGATAAATTTTTCTATAAATGTACGAAATAACAGTAAGAAATGCTGTGAAACTAAAAAGCAATTTTCTATAATAGTAATAGTCAACTAGGATAAAATTCTTTAATGTGTGAGAACATGACTCTAGAAAGATTTATTTAACAAAGCAGTATAAAGAGTACTTTTTTTTTTATGTAGGCATTATTGCTAGAGCTCGAATACTTTTGCTGCCGACTGTATAGGAAGTAAAATTATATGCAATATCATAAAATGGTTCAACCTCTTTTTTTAAGTTTTCTACTTCTTGCAATTGAATTTAAGTTACACCAAAACTTGGATCTACCATACATCCACTTACAAAGGAAGTATGAATCAGTAAAATTCCTATTGAAATTAAACTAAGATTAAATTGAAGAGTGTGGTCGAAAACATAGGATAAAGGTCAAATTTTGTGCAACAACTCACCTATTGGCCAAGATAAAACCTTAGAAAATTTAAGCCTTTTTATCAAAATGATCGAAACTTAATTAGTGAGCAAAAAAGCGTGGTACAATGCCAGATTGTTTGGTTTGAGACAAGAAGGCTTTCAGTTCAATCCCTGTCTCGGTCCATTTTTTTAGTCCTTACGTGTAGGGACAAATTCCTACAGTTGGTAACGCTACATTAAATCGATATATCCTTATATCGGTATTTAAAATGAACGATATATCGATTTAAGAAATGTCAACATCGCCCAGCACTAGCCGGCACTAATATATTTATTTTTATAATTATATCAATAAATAGAGTCATTTAAGTGATTTAATGGTGCTCTTTAATTTTGTTTTAACTTCAATTATGTGTTCATTTCTATTACAGATCTGAAGGTAAGCTTTTTTAATAATTATTTTTTTTATATTGACGACCATGACACAGATTAATGATATTTTTTATTTAATTTATTTCAAGTAAGTGATAATAACTTTTGCCGATATAATGGCACTAAAATCGCCGCATTTTGAAAGATGTCCACTGTTAAGTAAAACAACGCAATTTTGTGTATTTTTTTTTTTTTTAATGAATCGTCAATCGGCCTTTACATTATACGCCATCACGCACCATCATTCATCCATTAATATTAATTAACTAAACTTTTTTTTTTTAAATTTTTACAAATTTTCATATCATATATAGCACAAAACATGCTTTTATGCATATAAAAAATATATGTTGATTTTATTTTATTTAGTGCAGCCTATTGATGTCAAACTCTACCTACCAGAAATTTCCCCATAGACCTAATGTACTTGAAGTCTTTTGGATGTCCTTGTACATAAACTATCTGCTTGATATCAATGAACTGTACAGTGTAGCATCCCTGTGTAATACAGTTTTAGAATATCAAGTTTGGATTTCCTGCTACTATTTGTTCTTGAGATATATTAATAACAGATTCACAGACCAATTGCTAAAAACCTGTTTTTCAGATTCATGGGACCTCAAACCGTGTAACTATAACAAATTATTTTGTCCATGACTCTGCATATTTAACAATATTTGGCTGTCTGTTATTTAATATTTTTATCGACAATCATATCATCAATTTTTTCAAAGAAATCATGATCACGTGAAACAGAAAAACTTATTGTAATAACAGCTTTAGTAAATAAAATGTTGTTTTTTAAGAGAGTTATATTAAAAAAAATTATAAGTATTTAATTTTTCTACTGTTTTTATAATTTATCTAACTGATAGAAAATTCTAGTTGAATAATTGTGTTCATATAAGCAAAAAGACTTTTTTTTTTAATCAAATAAATTTAAAAAACAAACTGATATTAGACTGTAAATATTACTGAAAATCATGTTTTTTTTTTTTTTTTTTTCCCCAAGATGAGTAGCAGAAGCAGCTGCTAAAAGTACTTTCTAATAAAATAATATTAAATAATGGAAAACACTAAAAGTAAAATAAAACTTGCTTTTACGGATTCAATTTCTTCCACTAAATGTTGATATTCATCTCGCTGTGATCTCAGCTCATGCAAAATTGGCTCCAGATCAACAGATGCACCTAAGCATTGTAATGCAGCTGATTCAGTTGCAGATGGCATATTTTGTAAAAAATTATGATGAGGACTTGCTACGGATTGATGGGGTCCATCTCCTAAGTTGTGGTTTTGTTCAGAAGCAACACTTGAATTTTCTTCATCAGATGTATACCTTTAAATCAATTATTAAAATTTGAATGAATATATATACAAATTTATGACAAAGTAATGTGAACATCTAAAAATTTAGATTTCTGATAAATAAATAAATAAAATAATAATAATAATAGATTTTCTTGGAACTCTATAGGTATAAAGAACAAGTTATACCACATATATTTCAGTAAAAATTTAACCCAAAAGCCAAAAGGGACAATAAAAAATTATATATACATACATATATACATAAACACGTGTTTTGATTTAAGTACTTAATTCTGGTTTAAGTTTCAGGATGTATTCTGTCTTATTTTGATTTGGTTAATTCATGGTATAATACCCAAAACTATATCTCCTAGCTCAGATCACCTTGTGAGGTTGCTTTCCCAGTGAAGGCCGATGACGAAATGCTTACATAGAAGCATTTATCATCAAAACCCATGTGACCTCGCACCCAATGAAATTTAGAAAAAAACTTAGTCTGTAGCCGTCTTTCTTTCAGAAAGGTTCGCAGAGTTTCGTCTGTATGTTTATTTCTTTAGAAATGTTCTAAAGTATACAATGTAGCGCCGCTCTGACAGTGCTGTTCATGCCTTTATTTAAAATGTAATCCTTGTACTAAAGGGCAAAATTAACGGTCGCCACCGGCCACATGGCGACTAAATAAAAAAAGATGGCGATTAAAAATTATGCATCGATCGCCACTAAAGTCGCCACTTTTTGTGATCATTAAAAGATTCTAAAAATCGAGCGACGATAGGCAATCGAAGCCTTGTGATTTTCAATCTTTTTCCATCCATGGCATAAATGTCAATGTTCATTTTAAACTTGCTTTATTATATTCTACCACCTATAAAGAAGTAGAATTGTTTAATATATCTCACTCATATAATTTTTGGACCCCCCCCCCTTTCCCTCCCCCTAACGATCTGTGATCACACAGCTTATAGAAGGCTTTATAATCTCTAATCATTCTCCATTTGCTGCATAAATATAAATATCTTTTTTGAACTTACTTTATTAGATTCTAGAATCTGTAAAGAAGTAGAATTGTTTAATATCTCTTACTCATAATTCTTGTAATTCCCCCCCCCCCCCCCCTCCAACAATTGGCAATTACATGCTCCACTGAAACCTTGTGATTTACAATCTCTCTCCATCCATAACATAAATGTAAATATTCATTTTAAACTTTCTTGATTAGATTCTAGAACCTATAAAGAAGTATATAGATGTATCTCCCCACCCCCCTGCCACACACACACACACATGTGCACTCCACTTCAACTAGCAGTTAATGATCAAATGTCCTGCAAAGCACAATCTTTTTCCATTATTATCTCCATAGTATTTAATGTATATTTAACCCATTTAAGATAGTTGACAAATGTGTGTATCAAAATTTGATTTGGCTTAAATGTGTATTTTTCAAAAAAATTTGTATTTGCTTTCTTTTGAGTAGAAATCTTCCTTTTTCCTTCCCATTTTAAAGTAGAAATCTCCAAATTTTTAAATCTCCAAATTTGGCCGCTAAGTAAATTATTTTTAATGAAGCAGCTAAGTTTCCATATCTATACTTTTTAAGAGGAAATATTTTAACTCTATTGAAATAAAATCATTTAAAAAAGTGTGTCTTTAGAAATAAGAAAAAATAATAAAACTGCTAAATGTATTTACACATGACCATGTAAAACTTGTGATGATGATGAATCAGCTGATTCATTTACTAGAAAATATCAATGTGAACTGTGAATGATAACAGCTTATTTCACTTAAATAAATTGAAAAAAAAAAAAAAAAAGTACTACTGAATTATCTGAAAGATAAAAACTTTTGCTGTTATTACAGCCCTAAGCAGATTTTAATTTAGGATGTGCAATTTAGAATTTTTAAAAAGAGCGTAATTACAAATTACAATTTCAGTGTCCTTGTGTTAATTTTATTATTATATGTATTTCTTATTTTCATATTTTTCTTGTGGTAATTATACCGCAAAATGGTGACAATGCTTTTTGCAGTCTGAAAGAAATAGTCTTATCATGTGAAAAGTGGCCACTAACTTAAAAAAGTGGCTACTAATGAAACTGACAGTACCGGCCACTGGCCACTAATGAATTTTCCCAGTTTTGCCCTTTACCTTGTACTAGAGGTCTGCACGGGCCGGGCTCAATATTTTTGTGTGTACTCGGGCCGGGCCGGGCCGGGCCTGGAGGGAATTTTGATATCCATATCAATGTCCTCATATTAAAATTAAGAAATATTTGAATTTACTTATTGTTTTATCTTAAAAATATATATTTAAACTTACCTTTATTTATTAAATCCTTTTTGATATTTAAAATTTACTTTGCATCTATTCTTTTCAAACATCGTTACTTTGTTTACTATGTCGGCGTTGCCATTTCTCGTCTGCATAATCTTTCTTGTTTGAGCTGTTGCCACTTCTTGAAAATTGTCATTTTTTATTATGTTTCAATTTTCACCACCGGATGTCGTGGCGCGGCGGTCATCGTTGTTATGCAGATCAGTTTGTTTAGATGGAATATAAGGCCGTGATGTTTGGGAGATACTGCAGTTTCAGCTGAGTTCAGTTCTAGTGTGCTCCTGCTAGCCTTGGCTTGGAGTCCCGGTTTTGAATAGCTGCGGGCGGCTGTTCTTTTGGAATAATTATGTTCTGTACGATGAACTCATATTTAAAATCGAATGTTAAAGTGTTGTTGTTAAGTTTAATAATTTTATAATGTTAAATTTTGTTTACAATCAGTTAAGTTTGAGGGTTTTTTTTTGATATGCAATAGTTTCTTCAGAAGTTTAAATGATTAGTTTATTTGAGGATTTTTTATGCTAAAGTTTGTTTTCTTGAACTTTAATGATTTATCGAAATCGCTGGTCATTTGGCGACCGCGACCTTCAAGTAATTTACACGTTTTATTCATTGGTCATTTGGCGACCATGAAGTGTGGTGTAGTTTAGCTGACTTTATTTTTCAATGGCATTCGCTGGTCATTTGGCGACCGCGATCTTCAAGTAATTTACACGTTCTATTCATTGGTCATTCGGCGACCATGAAGTGTGATATAGTTTAGCTGAACTTTATTTATTTTTCAATGGTATTCGCTGGTCATTTGGCGACCGCGATTTTCGAAAATTCTTGTGCAGAGTTTTGATTTTCAACTAGTGATTCATCTGTTCTTCTTCAATATGGTTTCGGTGTTACAACATATGTGTCTGATCGTTCTTCTGGTAAAATGCTTGTACTGGTGTGATGTGATGTTGTATGTTCCATCTTCCACATTGGTCATGTGTAGACCATGTAAAAGGACTTGATACCAAAAGACTTCGTTTTTTTCTTCCATGTATTATCAAGCAACCCAAATATGTGATTGGAGAGGTAATATGATTTTGAATTGATGTTGAAAATTAATTTTGTTATATTGAATTTGAAAATTTTGTTATATATATATTTATATTAAATTGTTTCTGAATAATTGTTATAATTGTTTTTTCCTAATCTATTATATTTTCATGAATAAATTAATTTTCGTTTAAAAATATTTTTGTCTTTACTGAGTCTGAAACTTTTACATACTAGTCAAATTGAAATTTTCTAAAATAATTCTATTGCAGTTTTTTTTCTGCTTAATATAAGTTTTGTTTAAGATAGACCTTAAAATGTCTAACTTCTGGGTTATGGGCCCAGTTTAAATAAAGTTCTTTTTGACTAGTTTTTTTGTAGACTCAGTGGATTCAATTTGTTTCTTTTGTGATATATTTAAATTGGTTAATCATGGCGTATAATTTAGTACCTCAAATAGTTAAACTTAATTCTCATAATTATTCTGGTTGGAAATGCGACATTAAGTTCCTTTTAATGGAAAAAAATGCCTACGATATCGTAACTGGTATCGAAGAGCAACCTGTAAAAAGTGATACTGTCACTGTTGAATCTATAAATGATTTTAAGAGAAGGCAGAATGCTGCTATGTCCTTAATCTATTTAAATATCGAACCAGAATATCGGAGTTTAATTAGCGAATGTGATGATCCCGCTAAAGCTTGGGAAATCCTTAAGGTCAATTTCCAACCAGACAGTAGAAGTCACCATATGAAGTTATATTCTGAATTAATGTCTTGTTTTTTTTACCCTGGCGAATCTATGGCAATTTATGCCGCAAAAATTTCAAAAATATCTGATCAATTAAAATCTATTGGTAAACCTATAAATGACGAGTATCTATGTTTTCAGATTTTACGTTTTTTGCCCGATAAGTTTGACCAAATCGTCCAGCAAATTTTAAGGTGGCCTGATAAAGACTTTATTTTTAAAAATATTGTAACTGAATTGTGTGCTGAGGAGACTCGTCTCCAGCTCAGGAATATTGACAAATCTAGGGTTGATTGTAATATCGAAGCCCAGAGTGTCAAATTTAAGAAAAGGCCTGTTTTTACTTGCTGGCGATGTGGAAAAAAGGGTCATATTGGTAAAGATTGTCGGGTAAAGTTAAGTAATGATAAATCTATTAGGGATAATACATTTAAAGGTAATTTTGTAAAAAAAGGTGACTCCGCTCAACAGCCAAAACGTGATAAAACTCCCCCCCGTAAAAATAAAGGTTTTAAAGCTCAGAATTACATTGCTGAAGCTAACTTAAGTGGTTTTAATAGAGAGGGAAGCTGGGCTTTTGACACCGCCGCCTCTCACCACTTCTGCAAAAATAAATCTGCTTTTTGTAATTTCACCGAAATTTCTGGTGATGAGTTGCACGTGGCTGTTGACGGGGTTACTTTCCCCATTACTGGAAAGGGGGAAGTTGAATTAGATTTTAATGGTACTATTATAAAACTTTGGAATGTCCTTTTCTCACCTAATTTAAGGAAAAATTTGTTAAGCGGTTCTAGATTCGACCAGGGTGGTGCTAAATTTACTGGAAAGGCTGGTAAACTAAATGTGGTCGATATATATGGCAAGTTTCTTTTTTCTGCTAAGCTCTATGACGGGATTTATTATACTTTTCCAAAAATCATAAGAAATAATCATAATGTTAAAATGAATGGGGGGCAGAATTCCAAAACTAATGTTGATCTAAATTTTAATGCTGAAATTTCAGCTTCGCCAGTAATTAAAACTGCCAATGTTAAAGATATAGACACATGGCACTTGCGTTTTGATCACATTAGTCCTGATTTAATTTTTAATACTATTCGTAATTCTGCAGTTAAAGGTCTTCCTCATTTAAAATCTGTTGATAATTTTTTTTGTGATCCCTGTCATTTGAGTAAGCAAAATCGTGTCTCTTTCAAGCCTCTTAGTTCTTCTTCATCTAAAAAGCCATTAGATAGAATTTTCCTTGATACTTGGGGTCCTGTTAAAATTTCTGGAAAGAAGGGTGAACGTTTTTTTGTGTCTATTATAGACGATTTTTCAGGTAAAACTTCTGTTTATCCTCTCCAAGAGAAATCTATGTGTTTCGAAGTCTTTAAAAGACACGTTCTACGAGCAGAAAGATTTCTAGGGACCAAGTTGAAAGCTTTGAGAACGGATAATGGCAGAAAGTTTGAGAATGAACTGTTTAAGGCTTTTTGTAGAGAAAATGGAGTAAAACATGAGTTGACTAATGCCTATACACCAGAGGAAAACGGGGTTTGTGAAAGATTTAACCAGACAATAATGAATTGTGTTCGGGCAATGCTTAAATCTAGTGGCTTGTCTGACGATTTTTGGCCTGAAGCATGTATGCATTTTACATATACATGGAACAGGATTTGTCATGGTAAAAATTCTAAAACACCTATTGAACTCTATTCTGGTAATAAGCCTTCAGTAAGACATTTAAGGCCATTTGGCACTTTAGCTTATGTCGGGGTTCCTAAGGTCAGGCGCAAAAACAAGTTAGATGCTAAGTCCAAACGTGGTATCCTTGTTGGATATGCCTTACGTACCCGTGGATACAGGATCTGGTTGGAAGAGGACAAGAAGGTTGTTGAGATGATAAATGTTTCTTTTGTTGAGAGCAGTGATGTGTCACGCAGTGGAGCGGTGATGGGCGACTCTTCTTTTGAGTTGGTGCTTGTCCCAGAGGAGCAGCCATGGACCGTTGACCGGTGTCATACTGATCCGGAGCCTGGACCCTCTGGTGTCTTGCCCAGCGAGACTGAAGATGTTGTTCCAACCGTCCTCCCTGCCACTCCTGCTTCTCCTGTCACTCCAGTTTCTCCTCAAGCTTCGTCTCCCAGCTGGAAGACTAATCCGATCTGGTACAGAAAGGTTGTGCCTAGGCCTAAGGGAAAGAAGATCGACATTTACTATTACCCTGACGGTGAAGGCAAGAGGTCATGTCAACGCACTCCAAAGGAAGTCGAGAAATTTTGTAATGATAATGGTTTAATTTTTAATTCTAATGATTTTGATTTTTCTAAATTTAATACTTTTTCTGGTGTTGTTAATCCTAGCATTATACCTTCCGCGTCCAGCACTACTAGCTGACTAGATGTGGTGGTCCCGCGAACGTATAAGCAGGCTCAAAAATCTAAACAGTTTGATAAGTGGCATGAGGCTATGCTTGAAGAATTGAACTGTATGACTACTAGAGGTGTTTGGCATCTTGTGAAACTTCCTGTGAATAAATCTGTGTTAGGAAACCGCTGGGTTTATACAGTCAAGCGTGACGAGTCTGGTACCATAGTTAGGTATAAGGCAAGGTTGGTCGCGCAAGGTTTCAACCAGGTCCAGGGAGAATCATATGATGAAACATTCTCACCTGTCATAAATTTTTCTGTTGTAAGGTTTTTCTTTTCTTTGCTGGTCTCGTACTGCGGGTGGTTTAACGTACAATGTGACGTAAAATGCGCTTACTTATACGCTCCTCTAAACGAGGAAATTTACATGAATCAACCAACTGGATTTGCTGAAAAAGGCAAAGAAGATTGGGTGTGTAAATTGGACAGAGCATTGTACGGGCTGCATCAATCTGGTAGGTTATGGTTTTATGAGTTAAATAAAGTATTGTTGGAACTTGGTTTTAATAAATTTGAAAATTGTAATTGTGCATATTCATATTCTGATTTTTCCGTTTTATTGGTTTACGTAGATGACATAGTTATTTTTTCCAGGACTGAACCGCAGGCAAATAACATTTTAGACCTTTTACAGTCTAAATTTGACTTAAAAATTTTGGGTACCACTCGTAAGCTTTTAGGTGTGGAATTCGAGTACACAGATACTGGGGTTTTGATCCATCAAGGTCAATATATTGCCGAAGTTAATGAGAGGTTTCAAAACCATCGGATACCTGTCTCTTCCTTGCCTATAGTTAAAGGTGTACAATTTTCTAAGAGTGATTGTCCAGTTGTTCAGTCTGATGTTGAAGAAGCATCTCATTTACCTTACAGGAATCTTTTAGGTTGTATTTCTTTTTTAGCAAACCGTACAAGACCTGATATTGCATATGCCACAAATATATTTTCTCAGTTCCAACAAAATCCTGGTTTTAAACATTGGCAAGGCTTACTTAAACTTTTAGGTTACATTAAATATACCAGTCATTATAAACTCTATCTCAATTGCACAGATATTAAAATAATTTCTTATTCTGACGCCGACTTCGCCGCTAATAGAGACGATTACGTTTCTATGGGGGGTCAGTTGGTATTGTTGGACCGTGCTGCCGTTTCGTGGCGCACAAATAAACAAAAAGGTGTCACTATATCAACTATGGAATCAGAGTTTATTTCTATGTGTGATTGTGTAAGGGAGCAGGATTGGTTTTATAATATTTTATGTGAGTGCTCCAATTTAAAACTTATAAATAATAACTTTGATATACCTACTTTATATGCAGATAATCAGGCAGCCATTCGTTTTACTAAATCCAGAATAGAAAACTTCCATACTCGACACGTAAATATAAAATTGTTTTTTATTAGAGACTGGTTTGACGAGGGAAAGTTTAACCTCGAATATATAAATTCTAAATTAAATCTTGCCGACCCGTTTACCAAGCCTATGACTAAAGGTGACTTATTAAAATTTATAAAGTTAATTTTTCTTTAAATACTTAATATAATAATTTTGTTCTTGTAATTTTTCCAGTAAATTGCTGCATCTTTCTCTTTTTATATATATCTGTTAAAGTTTTTGAATTTTTCCTTCCCTTTGCAAATTTTTGTAAATATTGTACATAATGGTATGAATGAATGAAATGCAAGGCGCCTTGTGTATGTGTTATCATATTTTCATATTTATTGCATATTATATACCTGTACATTATCATTGTATATATAACCATTTCTCATACTGTTTTTCATATATATGTATTTGATTTGCATTGTGTGGGGGAAATTATATGAATTGCATGCAATAGTACTTTTTCTTCTTAACCAAATTGTTCTTTCAGAGTGTCATTGGTGATACTTTGTTTTTCGTCTTTTTGTAAAACCATGTGACATCTTGCATTTTTCTATGATACTATGGACTTAAGATGAATGGATATGCAGCAAATTCTTGGTAATATTTTAAATGTTGTTTTCTTATATAGGTTTTGTACTATTTTTAATATTGCGGTGGGGGGCATTTGATATCCATATCAATGTCCTCATATTAAAATTAAGAAATATTTGAATTTACTTATTGTTTTATCTTAAAAATATATATTTAAACTTACCTTTATTTATTAAATCCTTTTTGATATTTAAAATTTACTTTGCATCTATTCTTTTCAAACATCGTTACTTTGTTTACTATGTCGGCGTTGCCATTTCTCGTCTGCATAATCTTTCTTGTTTGAGCTGTTGCCACTTCTTGAAAATTGTCATTTTTTATTATGTTTCAATTTTCACCACCGGATGTCGTGGCGCGGCGGTCATCGTTGTTATGCAGATCAGTTTGTTTAGATGGAATATAAGGCCGTGATGTTTGGGAGATACTGCAGTTTCAGCTGAGTTCAGTTCTAGTGTGCTCCTGCTAGCCTTGGCTTGGAGTCCCGGTTTTGAATAGCTGCGGGCGGCTGTTCTTTTGGAATAATTATGTTCTGTACGATGAACTCATATTTAAAATCGAATGTTAAAGTGTTGTTGTTAAGTTTAATAATTTTATAATGTTAAATTTTGTTTACAATCAGTTAAGTTTGAGGGTTTTTTTTTGATATGCAATAGTTTCTTCAGAAGTTTAAATGATTAGTTTATTTGAGGATTTTTTATGCTAAAGTTTGTTTTCTTGAACTTTAATGATTTATCGAAATCGCTGGTCATTTGGCGACCGCGACCTTCAAGTAATTTACACGTTTTATTCATTGGTCATTTGGCGACCATGAAGTGTGGTGTAGTTTAGCTGACTTTATTTTTCAATGGCATTCGCTGGTCATTTGGCGACCGCGATCTTCAAGTAATTTACACGTTCTATTCATTGGTCATTCGGCGACCATGAAGTGTGATATAGTTTAGCTGAACTTTATTTATTTTTCAATGGTATTCGCTGGTCATTTGGCGACCGCGATTTTCGAAAATTCTTGTGCAGAGTTTTGATTTTCAACTAGTGATTCATCTGTTCTTCTTCAATATGGTTTCGGTGTTACAACATATGTGTCTGATCGTTCTTCTGGTAAAATGCTTGTACTGGTGTGATGTGATGTTGTATGTTCCATCTTCCACATTGGTCATGTGTAGACCATGTAAAAGGACTTGATACCAAAAGACTTCGTTTTTTTCTTCCATGTATTATCAAGTAACCCAAATATGTGATTGGAGAGGTAATATGATTTTGAATTGATGTTGAAAATTAATTTTGTTATATTGAATTTGAAAATTTTGTTATATATATATTTATATTAAATTGTTTCTGAATAATTGTTATAATTGTTTTTTCCTAATCTATTATATTTTCATGAATAAATTAATTTTCGTTTAAAAATATTTTTGTCTTTACTGAGTCTGAAACTTTTACATACTAGTCAAATTGAAATTTTCTAAAATAATTCTATTGCAGTTTTTTTTCTGCTTAATATAAGTTTTGTTTAAGATAGACCTTAAAATGTCTAACTAATTTCAAGCCCGAGCCTGGCCCGGCCGATGACGAAACGCTTACATAGAAGCATTTATCATCAAAACCCACGTGACCTCGCACCCAATGAAATTTAGAAAAAACTTAGTCAGTCTGTAGCCGTCTTTCTTTCAGAAAGGTTCGCAGAGTTTCGTCTGTATGTTTATTTCTTTAGAAATGGTCTAAAGTATACAATGTAGCGCCGCTCTGACAGTGCTGTTCATGCCTTCGAGCCCTTCCCGGCCTGAATTTTTTCTAGAGTCCTCGTTAATCAACGAAAAAAGAAAATTTTAAAATACTTTCTCAGTCATTTATTTTACATAATTTTACAGTCTGGTATGTCACATAAAATTTTATTTTGTTAAAAGATGTCTATAACTTCAATTTAATTGTCTATCAGCTTGTCTGTTCGTGATCTGATTTTCCGCAAATATTTTAAACATGTCTCGAAATTAAAAGATTTTATTTAAAGGAAGATTAGATGGTTTCCATTTCAAAATAATATGCATGTTACTAGCAGTTTGCGTACATGTAACAAACAAAAGAAATTAGATATGTTACTGTATATAAGGCTTTGTTTTTTGTTGTCTGTAGTGTTTAGGTGGTGAAGGCTATAAAAAATCCTTCTGCTGTAACTTTTCCTCTAAGGCTTTTTTTTCTTTTCTCCGGGGCACTGGATGAAAGTAGTATCATTTCTAGCATGTGCAAAAGCATCTTTTCTATTGAATATGGTTGGATTAGCGTTAAAGTTTTTTTTTACCGGATCACATGAAAGATTTGGATATATTACGGTATATAACAGGAAGTGGTTGAAAGTGTATTTTTAGTACTATTAACCATTTTAAATATCTTCCTATATTGTTTGAGAATGCTAATATTTTCGATTTGACTTTCTGTTTGTCTTTGTGCCTTTTGTACGTCTGTAATAATGAAATACTGTTTATATATACATATACAGAGGCTGTTCGCACATTTTTTAGATGATTTTGATGGAGTGTACTGAAGCAATTTCACTCATATTTCGTGTTTTAATTGTTCAGTTTGATAGCCCTTGTTCTTAACTATCATTCTACATCGTAATTTCTATGATAATAATGCTTTTTATAATATCGGAAGAGGTATATTTTTCTACTCCTCTTGAACGGCTTTCCAAAGTCCACAAAGCATTGTAGTCGGTGTTTGGATAATGTTGATTTTAAGAGTCAAAAAACACAAAAATCCAACAGTGGTACATCAGGAGATTTAGCAGGAATATCAGTGAAGGGTACGGTTTTAATTCCCGTTTTTTGCTCCATTTTTTTCTAGAAAAGCAATTGCAGATTGCAATGTTTGACTGCTTGTTTTGTCTTGATACAGTTCAACGGATTGATAGCATTGTGGATAAAGATCTGGATTTTCATATTTAAAAATTGGAATTCAAATATGTTCTTGATAGTATTTAGAGCTGATTTTGACATTTTTTTTTTTGCTTTTATCTTGCGCTTGTATGAAAAACCAGCAGCAAGCATAAATCCTTACAAAAAACTTTCTTTTGATGCTTTGAACCATGTATCAAAAATTTTGTTCTCCACTTTTGTGATAATAAAGTGATCTATTTTTATTGCAACCACTTAAATAGACCCAAGATTCATCTATTGTTGCAACATTTTTCCATTTTTCTCCTGATAAATGCTTTTCATAAAGATTTCACTAAAACTCTCTTTGGAAAGAGCGGAAACCTATCCTTCCATCCACTGCCTTTTTAAAAGCGCATTTTTGCATCTAAATAAAAATTCTAAATATCAGAAGATAAATAAAACTTCCAAAAATATAACTGTTGTAAAAATAAAATTCTCCATGCAAACGATTTTTTCTTACTGCGAAATAAAATCGTCTAAAAAATGTGCGAACAGCCTCTGTATATTGTAATCATTCAACAGTTTTGTTAAAGAACATTCTATTGCTTAACTATATAAAACCTCTGCAAAACACATACTAAAAATCTTTTTTGTAGAAAGGCATTTTTTTTTTTTTTTTTTTGTAATTTTACAAATTTTTGAATCAGGCCAGGCCGGGTCGGGCTTGATTTTATCGTTTTTGTCTGGGCCGGGCCTGGGCCGAATTTTTCGATTTCATACCAGGCCAGGCCGGGTAAGCAAACCTTTCCAACGGGCCGGGCCTGAAAATTTCGGCCCGTGCAGACCTCTACCTTGTACTCTGTATATATTGTGTTTCTGTCTTCATTAAATTTTGTCATGTGTTACACTCGTTGGAGAAATATTGTGTCCAATTCTTCCCTGTCATCGTTTTGATTTAAAACTGGTTTTATAGAAAAGCAAAAATAGCAGGGCTTGAAAAATCTCAAAAATTTTACATGCCCTATCAGGCATGTTAATCTAGAGGATACATGCCCAAATTAAAATTTTGAATGCCCAAATATCTTATTCAAGTGCATATTAATTTTTTTTTTAAATCACATATCTAGTGAAAAGAATTTAACAAAATGATACCTATATTGTTTATTTAATTTTAATTTAAGTCAAAGTGAAAAAACAAGACATATTTTAACAAACCGTATTTTTGGAAAATATTGATTAAATATTTGCATGCCCAGCCAGGGGGACAAAATACATGCCCAATTTGATATTTTAAATGCCCCAGTCATGTCGAGCAATATAATTTTCGAACCCTGAAAAATAGTAAATCTTCTGTTTATTTTATGTGCTCTACCAAGCCAGGCTAGCTGCCAGCAATATAATGGTAATATTTTTGATGCAAGGTTGAGCAACCTTTTGGTATTTTGTGTAATATTGCTTACCAAAAACAGAAACCTTGCATTTCTCTGCTCAATGCTTTAAAGGGTGGCTCCTGAAGATGTCCCATAGCATTCTGAGCTATTTTATTTAATAATCTATCCATTTTTTGTGATATAGTCCAAAAATATTTTGCTAATATCAACTTTTATGCTTCATTTTATTATTGTAAGCTTGATTTTTAACCTTTTTAATACTATTGGTCATTAGTTCTTTCTTTTCTACTACATTAACTTGAAAGATCCTTTTTTATACGTTTTCAATAAATTTTGTAACCTAATAACATTTAAAATTAGGTAAGTAATTTTATTAATTTTCTAATAAACTTAAATTAATATAACTATTCAAATATATTAAAATTATTAAACCTATTCAAGTTAACTAATTGGCCTTTGTAGGTTTTTATGGTGAATTATTCAACTGTTTAGTTTTCATTCTCATTCTTTTCATTATCTTCATGAAAAATATTATATATAAATAATATATATATATATAAATACACTGGTGGACAAAATTAAAGCAACAACCTGTTTTCTCATTTTCTTCTTTTGCACATAATTTTTAAACAAATAAACATATGAACATAAAATTTGGATGGCCTGTTGATTATCATATTATTAACCGAATTTTATGTAACTTTAGCATAAGAATAATTTTTAACTAATAAATATTAATTTTTCTCTCAAAAGGAAGTTTTAGGAAAAATGAAAAATTTCAATAATTTTAGGAAAAAACACTAAAGGAAAAGTGGTGTTAAGGATGCATTAGAGATAGGTGAAGATGCACACACATCCATATATTAGATTACAACCAAATCTTTCTACCTGTATTCACTTTTCTGTTTCTTATTTTTTCTTCCTTTTTTCGCATGTGAAAAGCTTTTTAAAAAATATACATACAAACATGAAAATTGAATAAGATGTTCAGTATAAAACTATTTATCGACATTTTTATTATTCTGGTGATGCTCATAGTTTACAAATTATTAATTATATTTTTTTAAGTCCATTATAGAAGTAAAAGAAAAGTTAATAAAGAAAGAAAAATCAAGGTTTAGTTTTTTAACATTTCAAGGCATGTGTGTCTTTATCTATCTCAAATCAAATGTATCTTTAACACCATTAATTATTATTATTGCCTGTTTTTATAATTTTCAACTGATTGTCTTATTTATTCCTTTGAAAACAGTGGAGAAGAATGAAAGGGAAAAGTGATTAAAAACACTCTAAATAATTATGATAATTTTAACAATTTTAAACAAAAATTTTGAATTTCCTGAGATAAATACAGAAAGTATTGGGAAGAGGGGATCATATACTAGTAGTGATTTTCAAAGTTCCACTGTTAATCCACTTTTTTTTTCTACATTACGTAAAAAATCTTAAATTTTCCATTCCAATTATGACTAATTTTAAATGAAGCAAAATGTTTTGTGCCCTTATTATATTTATCTTTACCCTTATTTTATTTATTTATATAATTTTATTTCTTTATCATTATTTTCATTTTTTTTTTTTTTTTTTTTTAATTCATTGTTTCAGAATCGACATCTATTTTTAAAATTTTTACACAATCTTACACTTTAACATGCCATGCAATAAATTTGCTTTAAGCAAAATCTAAATTTACCTATGAGTGGATAAAGCACTGCCATGAATGTTAATTTCAGGTTCTTCATGATTTTCTTCAGATTCTGAAATGAATATTACAAATGTGAATCGTTTAAACCTTATAAAATATTATGGGAAAAAGAAAAAAGACTTTTAGAATACCCGACATTGTAAAACAAAAGACTGATTTTAATATCTTTGTTTGGACAGATTATGTATGTATATATATATATGTATAACTTTATTTTTTAATAAGGCATTTAATATTGTACAGGTTTTGATAACAAACATAAAAGTTACTTCAATTTACAGTGGTAAATGATTTCTTAGTTGTTTATGATATCTTAGTTGTTTTTCACATTACTTTAAAAAAAAAAAGAGCAGGGGAGGGAGGGAGGGAGGGAGGGAGGGGGAGGAGAGAGAGAGAGGGGGGGGGGAAGTAATTGTAACAAAATAGCACACAGTCAAATTTCAATATTAGATAATTTCATAACTTCTCATAACATTTCACAATTTCTTATTTTTACAACCTCCTGCTTAATTTCAAACGTATAATTTTATAATTTAGAGTTATTGTTTGTTATTTTGTTATTTATTGTATTAATGGGATTATTGTTTTTATTATATTCAGATTGTTGTTTGTTTTATATTGTAATCAGAATTCTTTTATTTAATATTTATTATTATTTGTAATTTATATAGAAGAGTACTTTTTTTTCTCCAAACATTTTTATTAATAAAATTTTGAAAAGTTCAACTAAATTATTATTTATAAAGCAATCATAATTTAAGTGCATCCAATTCTTTTTTACACTAATGGTTTAACTTCAGTCAAATTTCACACACATGTTCCCCATATTTAACTAAAAATAATACTTTGGGGATGAGGAGAGATAACCATTCTAAATTTATTCTTTTTTACAAGAAAAGAAAGAATGGAGGCGAGATAATGAAAAAGCATATTTTAAAAATAAATAAAAGGAGCAACTAAGCATATATACAAATAATAATCAGAAAAGATAATAAATTAATACTTAAAAAAAAAAAAAAAAGAGAGAGATTACTTGTTACAATTTTATGCAGTCATACATAAAAAACACTTTATTTTATTAATTTATTTCAGAAAACTTACTTGGAATAGAATTAATATTGTCAGCACTACCAAACTGCTTTTTTATTAAATGGGCAAATTCCCTAGGTTTGGACATGACAGTCCTACAAAAATACAAAATCAAAATTACTAAAGTATATTTACTAGTTTAGAATGATTACCTTTTAACAACAACAAAATTAAGATACCATAAAACTATGGAATCCCTCAATTCAATAATTTCAAAACACATTAAATTGAAAACTAACATCAAAACTCTACAATCAAAAAACATTTCATTAAGAGAGTGATATATTGTATAGAACTATTTTAAAAGATTAGTCTTTAAGCAAACTCAAAAATTATAATGTGAAATGTAAGGTATAAGTGTTTTTTTTTTTTTTTTTTTTTTTTTTTTCTTTTTTGTTTCTTTAAACAGAGAGATTAATTGCAGTTGATTAGAAAAAATTTTATTTCTTCCCACTTCCTATTTAAAAAAAAAAAAAAAAAAAAAAAAAAAAAAAAAAGCAGACAAACATGCAAAAGTCTACAAACAATAAAGTGTTTAAAAAAAACCTATTGTTTGTTATTACTAAACCAAAACTGTTACAATCACAGTAATTTATTGAATAAAAAATAATAATTTTACAAAATAATTGAGTGGGAAGTTTGATTAAAGTAAGTCAAGGAGTGGGATAAAATTAACATGATTCTAAGCTGAGAAAAAGTTTACTTTTACAATGCATTCATGTTAGAGTAATAATTCAGGATCAAGGGTATCAGATACAGTCGATTCTGTGAAATCCGCAGATCTATAATCTGCAGTTCTTTTCTGAATGTAAACAAACAATGAAAATCACAATTAACAGTTAATAAAATCTCAATTATTTTCCCCAAAATAAATAATAAATAAATAAAAATAATTGTCAATAATTTTTGGCAGTGATACAATCCAACTGTGTAAAAAGCATTTATTTTTAGCAAAAATTTTGCAAAATATACATTTTTGATTAATTAATTACATATTTTAGAATTGCGAAAAAAAAAAAAAAAAATCTCTGGATATCTTGTCTTTTGAAGTTTGCAAATTCATAACTATTTATTAATTAAATTTAACTACACTAGTTAAACTACCTTTGACTCAATGTTCAAAAAACTAAATAGTAATACTGATCAATTAATTGCAGATGAATCTGTATTTTTCTTTATCCTATTTATTATTAATTTTATTTATTGATTTACATTTTGTAATTTTTTAAAAAAAAATATGTTTTGAATAATTAAATTATTTATTGAATATAATTTGTATTTTAGTTTTTATAATAATATTGCAGATTTATGCTCTAATAAAAGAGAAATGTATGTAAACAAAGCAATGATCTATAATCTGCAAAAGTCTTGGTCCCAACTATTGTAGATTTCGGAGAGTCGACTGTTGTAGCAAATTGCCACAATAATTAAGCCCTTTACAGATTAAAAATATATATATATATATATATATATAATCCAAAATTATTTTTATTAATTGTGAATGACCTTCTGTAAATTCAGATCTACATGCTTCTTAATTTTCACAATACAAAAATTAATAAATATTTATTTCCTTTTATTTTTAATTTAATTTTAATTTTAATTTTTTTTTAACCCCAAAATAAATAAATAAATAAATAAATAAAAGAAACTTATAAACTATTAATCCTAAATCCTACGGATTCAAAGTAAAACTTACTCATTTGGAATGTGGGTCGCAGACGAACGACCCAATCTACCACTTTTTAAGCTACCAACAACTCCTCTAAAGCAGCATTAAAAAATAAAACAAATTAATGCTGTAAAAAATATTAATCACAATAAATGCTGAAGAAATATATTGTTTATAAAATATATATAAAACCATTCACTTGCAACTTCACGATGCTTCATTTTTCTGCCAATTTTAGATTGTTTTCAATTTATTAAAAAATGGTGTGTGAGTGGGAATAGGTGCACATATTAAAAAAAAAAAAATACTAAAAAGAAAATTTCTAATAACTTAATAACATGAGGGTTTGGAGAGGGAAATTAGAAACAGAACTAGAAGCAATTTTGTAATAATAAATAACAAATCATATTTTGAAAAAAAAATTTTTTTTTTTTTTTTTAATTAGTTTCCTCTTTTAAATTTTTATTTCTCTAGATAACAAAAATCAAAGAAAAAATATTTTAGAAAAAAAAAAATTCATAATACATTTTTAAAATATTTTTAATATGATTTATTTTCAAGTAAGCAATTATAATACTAGAAATATGTTAGTGTTTTCATACAAAGTCAAATTGAGAAGGGAAAAGAAAATAATAATAATAATGCAGAATTTTAAAGTTAAAAGCAGAGAACAAGATGTTACATTAGATATAACACAGGCATGCAAGGATTTTAACAAATAAAATAGTGAATAATAAGTGACTAATATTTTCTAAAGATTACCTAAAACATTCATAATAAATATATACATATATACATACATTATGAATATTATATTCATGATATTCAAGGAAATATATTCATAAAATGAATATAAATATTCATAATTCATGCATGTGAACAAATGATCAATGGATTACAGTATTAGCAACAATGAATTATTAGAAGTTAAAGCAGCAGAGTGAAAGGAAAGCTTAAACAGACATATTGTTACAGAACCAAAAGCCGGAATTAGTAATTTAAGTAATTAAGTAGTAAAGTCCCAGGGTAATTTCAAGAGGTGGTATTATAATGTTAAAATATTATATCAAGATAAAACAAATTACCCCGACAATCCAGATATTCCTCCTTTAATATTAGCACCAACATCTCTGGAAATATAATGTTTAAATTTTAAATAATCATCATATCAATCCCACATTAAATATTTAACATACAGGATGTTTAAAATATACTAGCATAGGGATATTTATGATAGCAATTCCCTCATATATTAAAACATTAAAACCTTTTTAAAATTACCCTTCACAAGTGCTTTCAGCTGCTAACACCGCAGCCTTCATCAGGTGTATCTTGTTGAACTTGATCGTCGGGCGGTCTCGTCATCTGCTCTCCTCCTTTCTCCAGCATGGTGCGCCACCCGGCGTCAATCTCCATTGGATCGCTGTTGCAGGAGTCGTGATTCGCTAAAATTTCGACATTTTCTCTTTTGGTTGTGTAGAAATAATTATTGTAATGGGCTATTTTGCTGAAGTTTTTGAAGTCTATTTTAATATTTTCTTTTTGTTTTATTTTTGTTAAGGCTGTTGTTATTTTATTATATCTTATATCATTTTCATGTTCTTGAAAGAAAATATTAAAATAGATTTCAAAACCTTCAACAAAATAGCCCATTACAATACTTATTTTTACGCAACCAAAAGAGAAAATGTCGAAATTTTAGCGAATCATGACTCCTGCAACAGCGATCCAATGGAGATTGACGCCGAGTGGCACATCATGCTGGAGAAGAGAGGAGGAGAGCAGATGACGAGACCGCCTGACGATCAAGTTCAACAAGATACACCTGATAAAGGCTGCGGCGTTAGCAGCTGAAAGCGCTTGTGAAGGGTAATTTAAAAAAAGGTTTTAATGTTTTAATATAATTTTAGACTTTACCTTTCATCTAATTTTAAATAATTTTAAAATATTGTATTCTAACTTAAAATAGTAAGTTTTGGAGTTAAGCTACCCCCACACCAACCCATCACCTCCAAGTCTCATTTCCTTAAATTAACAAAATCTTATTAAAATAAGAAAATTTAATCTTTAGTGCAGTTTTTTTTTTTTTTTTCCAAACATTTTATCATAAATTAACCATTTACAATACAACACTACGTCCCTTAAAAAAAAAAAAAGTCTGACAAACTCTTGACAACAAAACAAATAGTGATAAAATCTTGTTCCAGCTGTCCTTATTTTAATGTTTAGGTCAAATTTTCAACATAACTTCTACCCTTTAAAGAATTTATCGAAACAGATCACATCTAAAGTAATGGATTGTACTTTAATTCTATATCAGTTCAAAAGTTTTAATAATAATCAAAATCATAAAACAAAAAAAGTTTTATTGTTATTATTTTATTAAATGTTTTTGCTATTATACATGTACATTATTCCAAATCAAATAGTATAGTATGATATATATTATATTTACAAGAGTATCAGTAGCATTGTTCAATAAGCTTCTGGAAAATACATATGCATAAAACTGAAAAGTTTTCTGCTAAAATGTAAAGCATAAACAGTACGCCAATATTTGTATATCCTTATTGTACAATGTAGAAATGTTTTATTAAGTCCTTACTTTGTATATAATGTCTTTTCTTTTGTGTGTGCACGCATTTTACTAAAAATTATTTACATAAAAAAAAAAAATAATAATAATTACTAAAATTAAACTTTTCTACTTTTGCTGGAAATAAAACAGAAGCATACAGACAGTTTTTATTTAGAATATCTTAAATATGATATCCTAAATTAATGATATGAGAAAGTATGCAAATAAACACAAAACTTGAACATTAAAATTTGGATCATATTTCCTAAGCAGTAAGATAAAAATGGACAGTTTAATGTACCGCTGGTGATGTTGAAAAACATATGCAATATACTTTCCATATCTCCAAACTCACTTTTATAGTTACAAAAAAAAAAAAAAAAAAAAGTTAGGTAAACAGTAAAATTTACTGTTAAGTTTATTTAAGTATAGCAAGTATAACTAAATAAAGTACAGAATACAAAGAAGAAAAAGAAAAATCATGCAATAAGAGCAATGTAATAAAAAGATTTTATAGAGATATAAGCAAGAAAATGTAAAAAATATTTGCATAAAGGTTAAATTGTGATGAAGGAAATCATGATAAATTAAAAGAGCTCTTTCCTTTATACAACTTGATGAATATTATTAGTTATATAGGGCTGTGTGTGTGGGTTTTCTTAAAATTTGTTTTTAAAAAATATATATAAAAGTAAAGAAATACTTATTAAATTATATATAAAAGGACGAATTAAACTTTAAAAAACATTTAAAAATACCTCAAATTCCTTTAATTGAGCAGCATTACTATATATTTTGACTCGCTAATCGTGGTCGTCATCAGGCTGGAAAGCTGCTGCTCTACTGCCCATCTTGTCACTGGCTTCTTCATCTTCCCCTTCAGTGCTGACGTCAGCCTGATGACGACCGCGATTAGCGAGTCGAAATATATAGTAATGCTACTCAATTGAAGAACTTTGAGGCATTTTTAAATGTTTTTTAAAGTAAAGAAATGCTTTAACTAAATTATAGTGTTGACTCAAGAATTAAAGGGCCACAGGCGGGAATTCAATAAAAAGGGCGACCCATTTTCAAAAATTGCATTATTTGCAATTCTATGTTGTGATTTTTATATATAAGTGACAAAAGCAAATTACTAATTTTATGTGTGTATATGTAGGCTATATGTATTTGTTCTTCCAGGAATGCTGTAGAACTATTGCTGGAAGGTTACATGTCAGAAAGAAAAGGATCTAAAGGCCTCTAAACATTTAAAATCTTAGAAAAGATCACTTGGTACTAAAATGTTTTTAAAAAGGGTCACCGGGTGGAGCCCCCTGCCAAATTAGCCCAGAAAAAAAAAAAAAAAAACTAAATTAAGAAAGTACAAAAGAAATTCACATTAAGATGCATAATAAACTCTACCTTAAGTATAAAAAGATTCATAAAATTATGTGTTGTTTTAAATTTTTCAATCAATTTCACAAGGGTGGTTGTGACTCAAAGGTAAAATCCTTCAAAATTAGAGTATAAAAAAAAAAAAAAACTTGGAATGTCAAATGATACTTAAATTATTTACACCAGAAGCCCTCAAATCTTTTTATATCTTGTATGAGCCGACCAATAAAAACATACAATTCATTAACAAATCACCTTGAGGACAAATGAACCACCAATGAAAATAAAAGATAACTTGATAGGAAATACGAAAATGTGGATAGATTAGACAAAAAAATCCGGAAATCCTGAAATCCGGTGCAGTCCATAAAGCCACAAACCAGTGGCGTATCCAGGATTTTTCCAAGGAGGGGGGGTTCGTCCTTCCGAATTTTTAATTAAGTTTAATTAAGTTTAACAATCTTTTAAAATATCATAACTTGCCGAAAATAAGAGTAAGAAAATGAAAAATAGTAAAACAAACTCACCAATTAGAAGATCAAACTAAAAAATCTTTAATTAGCGACGAATAACGTAGAGCCTGTACAAACTGCTACACAAAACATAAAATTCAATACATAGTTACGCAAAATATTTCATTGAATTTTCTTATTTACAGAGCGAAGTCTAATCGACGAGAAGTTTTCGCTAGTTTATTTAAAATGTCTTCTACTGTTGAGGTATTGTTTGGGTCACTCCTTCAAGGTCACTACTTCAATGGTCACCCCTTCTCCATATGGTCGACCACTCTTGTCCTTGAGTATGAACTCGTAAAGGTGAAATCCTTTCAGAGAATTGTTTTCAGGGGAAACATGTTTCGCGCCGTGCAAATGAAGTGGTTTAGTTTTTTTCAGGAGTGTTTATCGCAGAGTAATGAAAAAAAAGTTAGTCATAATTTTAAACCACTTCGTAGAAAAAAATATTCTACGCTTGCCATACATTTTTTCCACCTGAAATGTGAAAAAAAAAAAATGTAAGGAACAGCCTAATTTTTCTTATCATACAGTTTGTCAAGGGGGGGGGGGGGTTAAACCCCCAACCCCCCCCCCCTTGTACACGCCACTGCCACAAACTATACCAATTTAGGGCGTTGTCAGATGCACAACCTACGCAAAATTTAAACTTACCTAACAGATAGTCATGTTTAAAAATTAAAACCCAATCAACTTTTATCACTTGCTTTTATTACAGTAACAGTGTTATTTCTAATAAATAAAATTTAACAAAAAAACATAACGCATAAAATAAATGAAATTAACAAATAATAAAAAATTATAAATTAAGATTCTAAAATGCCATATGTTTGAAATGAATATTGAAAACCTTATTCTGAAAATCACATAAGCTATTTTTAGGTATAAATACAATAATTTACTTACTTCAAACCTTGACCAACATCTCTAAGAACTCCTCGGGGTAGTCCATGTGTTTCTAAATCCCTGATCCTTTTATTATAATTTTCCAACTTTTTCTGAAGTTGAGTAATAAGTTGTGCAGACTTTTGATTCTTTTTTTCAAACACGCTCTTGATTCTTTGAAGCTGTTGTTTGTCAGCATTGGTAGCCAATTTTAAATATTCATTGACATTTTCTGAAAAGAAAGGAAAATATAATAGTAATTTGAAGATGCACAGGGCCCGATTAAGCTTTGAAGCTAGGGGAAGCTCAGCATCATTTCGGGACCCCCTTTCATTTCGGAAAATCTTGTTTCCCTGTTACATATTATAATATAAAAATGCTATAGACCAAAAAATAGTGTGTGTTTATTATTATTATTATTTTTTTTTTCCATACATCTGGGTGGTTTCTACACAGAACATTAAAATCATACAACTTTTTAATTAAGAACATTCAGATTTTTTAGGTTAAATAATAGATTTTCCCCGAAATAGTGAGTGTTTTGTCTTGTTTTAGGTAACCTTTCTCAGAAAAAATTCAATCTCAGTGTGAAAATATGAAACAAAAAATTCAAGACCATGTTTTTAATCCTTATGGGGCCCCCTCTTAAATTTTAGACGGGAAGCTTGTGCTTCCAGAGACTTTTGGATAATCAGGCCCTGAAGATGCATAAAAATTGGCACTGTTTTGCAGCCATTAATATTTATTAATGAAAGATTTATTTGGAATTGGTTAAAGATACTGTTGCTAAATTTAGGAATGTAGATCTGAAAATTGAAATTTTAAGTTCTTCCCCAATACCCGACAAGATTTTTTAAATTTACTCAACAACACTTTTTTTATAAATTGTTTGATTGGTTACCAAAATAAATAGTTTTTCATTTTGTTTCTTAAAAAAAAAAAAAAAAAAATTTAATTGTCTGATTTCTATGACAGAACCATTTTAAATTCATCAATTTTTAATGAAGCACTTGTTACAAGTTCTCTTGATTTTGCAAAGGGCTGTTTTAAAGATTTTTAATTTTTGTTGATAGAGGTCAATTTTCAAACCCAAATTTCTACCAGATAGAGGGCAGAAATTCTTATGTCAATTGTTGAAATTTGCAATCCTTTATCTCTCATTGACAAAATGTAATATTTCTGCAGCTGATTGTCAAAATGTAGAACTAGTTTGCCCCTTATTAATAAATGAATAAAAAAAACTTACACTTAATCACAGTGATTATTTTACCACTTATCGACAACATTCATGTTTTTATTTATTTATATTCAAAGCTTATTACAAAAATAAATAAGAATTTTGCTGCAAATCAACAAAATTTCTGCTTGTTACATGTCTAATTTATGAAAGACGGCCTTTTTTTTTTTTTTTCCAAAATGCAGTAATCATTTTGCCATCATATGACTTGATTTATGCTTAAATGCAAAAATACATAATTTTTACAAGGTCAATTAATGATATACATTTTTATAATGATGACTACAGAAAAAAATGTGACAAATTGTTTAAATTTTAAAATTGCCACTTTATTTTGTTTAATCGTCATGTGGCGAGTAGCAAAGGTTTTTTTTTTTTTTTTTTTTTTTTTTTTTTTCAGGTCTACTTAAACGAAGAGTCATTTATACCACAAATTTTGTTTATTTGAGTCTTAGAGATACATTCTAACAAATCAGTGACCAAGCACTGTGAAAGTTGTGGATTATAGTCTGTGGGCTGTTCATCTGAAAGTTATTTTACACTTAGTCACTGTGACTAAAGTCACACCATGAAGAATGTTTATCAGTTTTGTATGCATAACCTTGTGGTCAAGGTTGTTGATTTTTTTCAAAAAAATCGATTTTTTTTATTTAAATCTGATTTTTTTTATTTAAATCAAGATTTATTTGATTTTAATGATTTTAATTATGTAATCATACATTATTGCACAACATTTGTATTTTATTATGTGTATATGAGTCTATATATATATATATATATATATGCACAATATACACACTATCAATTATTTTACTTAAACTATAAAAATATAAATAGTATTCTATTCCAATAGAAAAAATCCATGTAGGCATTTATTACCAATATTTTTTATTCAACATGGTATCTTCGTAATAAGTGTAATTTTATGGCAATCATAAATGCGGTAGTATGAGCCACTCAATTGTAACTTTGACTTTGTAGCTACAATAATGTATTGAAATAAAGTAAAATCTTACCCACAGTATTGAACATGCAAAATAACTTTGGAAAAGGATAATTTAATATGAAAAATGACATAAAACTGAAGCAATGAATTAAAGAAAAGAAATTTTTACTCATAGTTTCTTATCAAAATAAAAAGAATAGGGAATTAAAGGGGAAAAAAATTATATCCTAAACATTCTTTCTTAAGTTTAACAAATATCATTTGAATCAAGAAAATTTTTTCATACTTTACCCATTAATAGAATTCACATTTTCATTACCCTCTTAATACTTTCACTTATTCTTTTATCTTTTCTTATATTTCAGAGGTCTGTTCAGAGGCAAACCTCAGTCTATTAAAGGACCTTTCACTTTATATCTTAAAAAAGGACACTTCACAAAATTATTTATCCCAAAACAGGACCCTTCACAAAACTTTTATCATAAAACAGGACCACTCACAAATTTTTTTAGACTAAAAAAGAACCCTTCACAAAATTTTTCTCTTAGACCTTTGATAAATCTCTCATTTTCAAAATTAATCTTCAGTGGAACAAACGTAGACTGCATGAATAATCAGACGTTTTTGTTGTATTTCTCCCAAAAAGCTGATACTCATTTTCTAATTTATAAAGGACTTCTGTGCATATGTGTGAGTTTAGTTCTATAAAACTGAACTGTCATTTTCAAAAATGAAACCTTAATTGTAATTTTATTTTGCAAAATTACATTTTTCACAATTTCACAAAAAGAAGACCCTAGCTGAAAAGTTTGTGAAGAACTTTATTTTCACACTAATTTAGATTTACAAAATTATGTGTAAAAATTTTCACAATATCACAATGACCCTGTGTGAAAAGTCTGGACAGATCCCTGTATTTAGAGGGTACAATTCATTAAACAAGCAGTGAGACCAGCCTTGAACTATATTTAACTGATTGTATGTAGTTAAATTAAAAGATTGTGATGTTTTTAAAACATTTTGGAGCCTTCAGGGCTTTTTAAACACTACAATGTAAAATATGCTATTATTTTTACAATATCATATGAGACATTGTTAAATGACATAAACTGGTATGAGAGCTAAATAAACAAAGAAATATTTTCTTTTTGAAATATCATTCGAAAGGTGGGCAAAGGCGAACTGGAATATATGTATAACATTAATTAATGAATTGTATACTAATTAAATATTTACAATTCATACACCAGTGCTTGTATAAATAATTAAAATATAATGAATTATTAAAATATATAATAATATGTATAAAAATAATAAAAAAAAGTTAAGGTATAATTTATTTTTGTGTTTATTAATGTTGCTTAGTAGAGATGAATCTAAAGTTAAGAAATAAGAAATATTAGTTCGTCTAATGAAATATTTTGTTATATTTTACAAACCTTTTTTTTAAATTTACATAAGAAATAATTAAAAATCTCATTTTTTTAAAGTTAGATAAACAATTTCATTCCATTAAAGCCAATAACTTTGGTATTTAAAAAAAGTGATTTAAATCAGTGATTTTTTTTCAAAAAAATCAATTGATTTAAATCATGATTTAAATCAGTGATTTAAATCAATTGATTTAAATCACTACAACCCTGCTTGTGGTTAGTGGTTTGTTTTACCATGTCTATTGTATATTTCTATATGAGGCTGCAAAATTTTATGTTTTTATAAGAAAAAGTTTTTATTGCACAAATCAAGGATGAGAAAAAAAATCTGGAGTGACTCCACTCGACTTTCCGAACATTGAGTAATTAACAGTTTTGTAGATAAAGTAAAGAAAGAGGAGTTGTTAAACAAACAAAAGAGAGAAAACCATAATAGAGTGTTTGAGTATTTTTCTCCATCTATTACACGATGTTTTATTCAACGCTACTGAACTTTGAGCCCATAGATCATAATGATAAAGAATTTTTCGTTGTGTCCCTGTAAAAACCTATAAATGCTAAATTCACCAAAATGCTTATAGTTAGTGCAACAGTGATTTATAATACTCATATAAATTTTCAGCTCAATTCAATAAGGCGTTTAGATGCTATCGTACTTTTAAAAATTTAGTCCCATAGGCCATAATGATAAAGAATTTTTCTTTGTGTCCCTGTAAAAAAACTGTAAGTGCTAGATTCACCAAAGTCTATACAGTTAGTTCAACTGTGATCTATAACATGTGTACAAATTTTTTGCTCAGATTAATAAGGCGTTTAGGCGCTATCACACTTTTAAAAATTTGGCCCCATAGGCATAATGATAAAGAATTTTTCTTTGTGTCCCTGTAAAAAAACTATAAGTGCTAGATTCTCCAAAATCTATACAGATTGAGTATTTGTGACCTATAATATGTGTATAAATTTTTTGCTCAATTGAATAAGGCGTTTAGATGCTATCGCACTTTTAAGATTTTGCTCCCATAGGCCATAATGATAAAGAATTTTTCTTTGTGTCCCTGTAAAAAAACTATAAGTGCTAGATTCACCAAAATCTATAGGGTTCGTACTATGGTGACTTACAATATGCGTACCAACTTTCAGGTTAATTGAACAAAGCGTTTAGACGCTAGCATGTTCACTCACAGACATACACACATACACACACACATACATACATCATCGTAAAAATAGTGAAAACGGACTCAGGGGACCTCAAAACGTATAGAAACATCAAAATCTCGAATTCGGATTTTTGACATGATTACAATGCTTTCCTCACTATAGTGTTCGGAAAGTAAATATATATATAGCAAAAGAGTAATGGCAATATTCAGCGATGAGACAACATTTTATGTTTCAGGGAAAATCAATACACATAATGTGAGAGTCTGGGGCTCAGAAAAACCTATGTAAGTAGAGATCGCAAAAGAAGAGAAGTAGTTCAAAAGTGAATATGTGTGTGGCCTGACATGCAGTGAAGTCATTGCACCATTCTTAATCAATAGGACCTGTTGCAAATTGAATTGTCTTTGCATCCTCTCAGGTGGCGCGACTAGTCGTCATTTTTCGACGCGCCGATGTACGATTACTGACTAGTTAAGAATGTAATCTGAAAGGATTCGGTCATGCTTGACCGTTTAAAATATATAGCGCTTAAGAAATGTTATTTTATGTTTTTATTGTGAATCCGTTATATGTTGTTTTGTGAAGTGAATAAATAAAATGCAAAGAACAAAATTTCATCATTTATGGTTTATGGAAATTATTATTACGGAACATTGAAAGATTTATGAACACAATTTTTTGGTGACCCTAGGATGTGACTGTTTGCATTTATTTGGACGACATGCATTTTTTGGATAATTATGGAGTGAAATGAATCCGCTGAGCATGCATCGGATATGGGAGGTAGGCTTTTTCCCTTATTATTTCATTATTTTGGTTTGAGTTTGGGGGTTAAAAGTTATGGTTTCGTTTTAACAAAAAAGTGTAGTTTTTGTTCTTAAATGGTTGCAGTCTGTGAGGACATCGAATTCATTTGGTTTATATATAATATTATTTATAATTTATAAATTTTGCTGTTATATGAAATAAATGCTTTCAAATTTGAATAATTAAAAAATAGTTTGGGTTTTAAATATAAATGGTTTCATTCAACATTTAAATAATTGAAAATTACTTTCGTTTCATAAAATGTTGTTTAAATGGTGTTTCTTTTTGTTTCTTTGAAAAAGAAATTGTTTTTTTTAATGGAATATTATTTAATTTTTTGTTTCTTGCAATGCTATTAAAATAGAGTTACTTCTGATTTAATACAAAATTATTTATTTAGTTTTGGTTTCATTAAAGGCTATTTTAAATTGATTTACTTCTGTTTTAACGATGTTTATTTTTTTGTTCTTAAATGATATTTAAAGATGATGTTTACATTTTTTTGATATATAGATAATACATGTTTATTTTTATTTAATAAATATATGGATAGGAGTTATTATTAAGCAATTAGAAGGTTTCATAATTTTTATTTTTGTTCTCTTGTTACGATATTGGGTTTAAAATGGATCTAGAAAGATTGAAGGAAAAAAGAAGAGGTTTAAGAACCTCATTTACGAAATATTTGGGGAAAATAGAAACAATCCTGAACTCCGAAATTACGGAGGAGTACACGAAATTAATGAAAATTGAGGAGCTTCTTAGATTAAAGGCTCAACTCCTGGACAAACAGGCAGAACTCGTAAACATCGATTATGAAATACAAACAAAAATTAAAGTTAAGGATATAGCTGAAGATGTGGCAGGCTGTGAGGAATACAGGGAAAAAGGGATCGATGTAAAAACAAAATTAGAAAGGCTAGTGGATAATTTAAATGACAGGCCGTTGCCTGGTGTTATTCAGATCGCTAGATCAAGTGATCAAACAGGGATTGGTTCAGAGAACCTAACAGTTAGAACTGAAACCAGAAGTACAGTTAAACTTCCGAAATTACAAGTTGTAAATTTTCTTGGTGACTGTAGTTCATGGTTGGACTTCTGGAACTCTTTCGAGGTAGCGATACATAATAATAATTCTTTAAGCAAAATTGAGAAATTTTCGTATTTGAAATCTTTCTTAGGAGGTGTCGCCTTGAGCGCTGTATCTGGGTTTTCATTGACAGAATCTAATTACGATGCATCAATACAATTACTTAAGGAACGTTTTGGACGAAGTGACGTAATTATATCGTCCCACATGCATAAGTTACTATTAATAGAGCCGGTGAAATCATGCGCGAATGTTACTGAATTAAGGAGAATGTACGACGCGATTGAGGTACAAATTCGTTCGTTACAATCATTAAATGTAGCAACAGGCACTTACAGTAATCTGTTATGCCCTGTAATATTACAAAAACTACCGGAAGAATTAAATTTAAGTTATAATAGACAGCGTAATTCAGATGAATTGTTTGATATTTCTAAATTAGTTGATTTTATACGTAAAGAATTAGAAATACGAGAAGCATCGATAATTTTAGCGAATCCCAGAAATAATAGCGCAAATGAAAATAATTTTCGGAACAAAATGGCAGGCCACAATAAACCTTACTTAAATTCTAAAAGGAGCGAATATCACCCCCCTAAATCATCAGCTTCCGTTTTAGCGACTCAGGCGGAAAGAAATTTATCTGGTTATCATAATAGGTATTCTTATGATAATAATAGGCCTAAATTTAATAACAAAAGAAATACGAGTTCGTTTTCTCAAAATACTGGAGTTCAGGGCTGTTTGTTTTGTTCCTCGGCACATATGAATCATGATTGTTCCTTAAATGTTTATGATAAGAAAAGGGCTTTAATGGCCAAGGGATTATGTTTTATATGTTTTTCAAACCATTTGAGTAAATTTTGTTCACGTAAAGATCATAAGTGCAAGTATTGCGCGTCTCCCTGGCATAACTCATTAATATGTAATACAGAAAGAAATGAATCCCGCTCAGTTGAGGATAAAAAACAAATACAGTCAGAAAGTTCTTTAAATTTAGTTTGTAATAAGAATAAAGAGCTTGAGGACACGCCGAATGATTCGGTGTTGTTTCAGACTGTAACGGCAAGTGTATTTAATGTTCAGGCCAAATGCCATTTATTGAGGTGTCTTATTGACAATGGAAGTTCTAGGACATTTGTATTGCGCGAAGTGTGCAATTTATTGGGATTAAAAACAATCGGAAGGGAAACCCTTTTAATTTATACTTTTGGAAATGAGAATACTGAAAGGAAAACTTATGATATTGTAGAAATAGTATTACATAATGTAAGAGAAACTAATAAGAAAATTAAATTAAGGGCTGTGGTAATTGATTCAATTACATTTGGGGAAATTAAAATTCCTTCACAATGGGTGCGTAATGTCGCACTAGAAAAAGGCATTGAATTGGCAGATAAGGGTAATTTAAGTAAAATTCATGTACTTATTGGATCGGATTACATTGGGGAAATTCTTGGAGAAAGGAACGTGAGAATTTCTAAACGATTAATGGCAACAGATACCTTATTTGGATTTGTGATACAAGGAAAGGAAAGGGACCCTAAAGCACTTAAGAATTGTCAGAAAGTGCGCGTTAATCATTTACATGTTGTTAAGGAGGAATTGGACCATCAAAGGGTTAAAAATTTATGGGAATTAGAGGCAATTGGAATTAATCCGGACAAAGAACATTCTAAATCAGATGATGAAATTTTAGAGTTATTTAGGCAAACCACTACTTATAAGAATAAAAGATATGAAACGCGATTGTTGTGGAAAAATAATGTTAAGGAATTGGACAGTAATTATGAGATAGCAAGACGACGCTTGTCTCATTTGAACACTGTTTTTGGTAGGAATCCGGACTTATATTTTAAATATAAGGAAATTATTGAGGAACATTTAAAGTTGGGCATCATAGAGGAAGTAGCGTCGGATTTAAATGAAAATACGGGTACAGGCTATTACATGCCGCATCATGCAGTAGTACGCGAACAAAAGAAAAGTTCTAAGGTTAGGATAGTTTTTGACGGTTCATGTAAGGGCAGGGATGAATTATCTCTTAACGATTGTTTAGAGAGCGGTCCTAATTTAAATCCAGATTTACTCAGGATAATTTTGAGGTTTAGGTTACACCCTGTAGCGTTTTGCGCAGACATTCAACGAGCCTTTCTAGAAGTAGGAATCGCGGATGAGGATAGGAATTTTTTGAAATTTTTATGGAATGATGGGGAGGGGCCCGATCTCCATTCCGATGCTGCTAAACGAATTAGGACATTACAATTCTGCAGAGTTCCCTTTGGGGTGAAATGTTCCCCATTTCTATTATCGGCAACAATCAGGCTTCATTTGAAAAAATTTGAGAATGACTACCCGGAAGCAACAGAAATATTAAGATCTCTATACGTCGATGATCTCATCTCTGGCACTGATGATGTGAACAAGGCATTACAATTGTCTAAAGAAATGATGTACATTTCAAGTGAAGCTAGCATGAATCTCAGGGCTTGGATTTCCAACTCTTCTAAACTTAATCAGTTGTGGAAGACAGACAATTTCGAATGTCGAGAAGATCCGGAGGAATCCAATGTTGAACTAAAAATATTAGGAATTATTTGGGACAATACGAATGACGAATTACTGATTGACACTATTATAAACTAAAAGTCTATGTTTCAAATCATTTCTATTAAGCAGATTAAATACAGTGGAAACATTAAGATTTAAATTTTAAGGGCTTCAATAGAAATAACCCGACCAGTGTTCAACTATTATAACACATTAAAGACCAAAGTTTTTAACAAATAAAACAACTTTATTCAACAAGATATGATATATTAAGATTTCAAATTTATCAAGAAATTAGATTTAACAAGAGATTTAACAAGAACAAGATTACCTTTTACAGGTGTTGAGCTAGGCATATTGATAAACACAATGAAAAAGCAGATGACAATATACTTCAGGAAACGTCGCAGAGCCTCCGCGATCGCCTGGTTGATCAGCGGGAAAATACGATGAAGAAATATACTTCCGCGATCGCCTGGTTGATCAGCGAAAGTGAAGCAAGACGAAATAACACAAAATTGAAATGAAGACAATTACGTTCATCCACTATACACTTCAATTTAGAAACTTTCATTTAACTTTTAATTAACTTTTAAGAAGATTTCAAACTTAAACAAATGACGCTTAAAAAGCGTCTAAACAAAATTTAACATTAATTAAACTATCAAATGTAACAAACTCGTCTCAAAAGGACGTCAATTATCATTTTATTCAAAACCTCCATCATCCATGAACGACGGAAAATTTAACCTTTAACAAGGAACAATTTAACAAACAGAAACTTAACATGTGTAAAATATTAACAACTTAACAACGGCAGCCATCATTTCTTAAAAAAAAGTGCAATAGCAAAAGAGCATTACTAGCTTAGCTGGAACGATACTATAAGCACATACATCGTTACTTGGCCATCAACAGCTTAAAGCTACTCACACTACTCATAAACTACTGCTTCATATCTAATTGAAGACTAGCAGGCCATAGCTAAACACTGCCGATAACTGCGCTTTAACACATGCATCGCGATCTTTTTATACTGACTGACAAGTCAAAAATCTACATATAAACAATGCATTACCATTGCCACTCAACAGTCAAAGCCAAAAATACAATTTATCATAACTACTTTAATAGAAGTGGCAACAGCAAAAATTAAGAAAATTATGCAGAGCAAGTTTGGCAACAGCAACAATGTAAACAGAACATCGTTAGTAATGGCGCGATGTAAGTAGAAGATGGCTGATAGAGTTTAAATAGAGAAAACTTTTAAATTCAAATTAAAGGTAAGTTAACAACTATATATATATAAAATATAAGCATTTATATTCATAAAATTAATTTTTATGTGCGAGGACAACTGATAGATATCAATTGCCCCCCACCACAGCATATAAAAAATTTAACAAAATACCATCATGAGATTCCCCATAGTCCATACGAAATGTCACAAGTGATGTAATAAACTAATTACTAGATAACCATTGACAAAAAAATTTCAAGTGATGAAAAACAACTCCCCACTCCGCAGATACACTAAAGAAAAAGTGATATGAAAAATATACATTATATACAACATTAATTATATGATGCAATATTCAAACATGAAAGAGTAAATATGAGGTATATATACAAGAAATGAACATATATGCAATATATGAAAAATTATGAAAAATGAATGTATATATACAATGAACAAATACGCAAGGCGCCTCACGATTTCACACACACATTCACACCATGATAACATAATATAAAAAATCATGAAAAGCATCTACAGAGCGAAGAAATTTATTCAAACACGAAAGATTTATATAAAGATCACTTTTATAAATTTTAACAAATCACCTTTTGTCAACGGCTTCGTAAACTGGTCGGCAAGATTCAATTTAGAGGAAATATATTCAATATGGAATTTGCCCTCATCAAACCAATCCCTTATAAAAAATAGTTTAATATTAACATGACGTGTATGGAAACTCTCAATCCTGGACTTTGTAAAACGTATTGCAGCCTGATTATCAGCATATAGGGTAGGTATTTCAAAATTATTTTCTATAAGATTTAAGCCAGAACATTCACATAAAATATTATAAAACCAGTCCTGCTCACGAACACAATCACACATAGAAACAAATTCTGACTCCATCGTTGATATGGTAATCCCTTTCTGTTTATTAGTACGCCAAGAAACAGCAGCACTATCCAAAAGAATTAACTGGCCACCCATAGAAACATAGTCGTCCCTATTAGCGGCGAAGTCAGCGTCAGAATAAGAAATTAATTTAACCTGTGTGCATTTAAGATGGAGCTTATATTGACTGGTGAATTTTATATATCCAAGAAGTTTAAGTAGGCCCTGCCAATGTTTAATACCTGGATTTTGTTGGAACTGTGAGAAAATGTTGGTAGCATATGCGATATCAGGTCTAGTACGGTTTGAAATGAAAGAAATACAACCTAAGAGATTTCTGTAAGGTAAATGAGAAGCTTCATCGATGTCTTCTTGAATAACAGGACAATCACTTTTTGAAAATTTGATACCTTTAACAATAGGTAAGGAGGAGATAGGTACACGGTGATTTTGAAACCTCTTAACGACTTCGTCAATATATTGATTTTGGTGGATCAAAACTCCTGTATCTGTATACTCAAACTCCACACCTAATAACTTGCGTGTGATACCCAAAATTTTCAAATCAAACTTTGATTTCAGCAAACTTAAAATGTCATTAGCTTGAGATTCAGTCCTGGCAAAAACAACGATGTCGTCAACATAAACCAATAAAACAGAAAAATCATAATATGAATAAGCACAGTTACAATTTTCAAATTTATTAAAACCAAGTTCCAACAATACTTTATTTAATTCATAAAACCATAATCTGCCTGACTGGTGTAATCCGTACAGTGCTCTATCCAGCTTACAGACCCAGTCTTCTTTACCTTTTTCAGTAAAGCCAACTGGTTGCCTCATGTAAATTTCATCCTCTAAGGGAGCGTACAAATAGGCACACTTAACATCGCACTGTACATTAAACCAACCATAACATGAGACTAAAAGAGAGAAAAAAAATCTAACAACAGAAAAGTTTATCACAGGCGAGAAGGTCTCATCGTACGATTCGCCCTGGATCTGGTTGAAACCTTGCGCGACCAACCTGGCCTTGTATCTGACAATGTTGCCAGACTCGTCACGCTTTACTGTGTAAACCCAGCGGTTTCCCAACGCAGTCTTGTTCTCAGGGAGTCTCACAAGATGCCAGACACCTCTCGTGGCCATACATTCTAACTCTTCCAACATAGCCCCATGCCATTCATCAGATTGTGCAGATTTTAAAGCCTGTTTATACGTTCTCGGGACCACCACATCTAGTCAACTAGCCGTGCTGGACGCGGAAGGTATAACACCAGGATTAACAACACCAGTAAACTTATTAAACTTGGAAAAATCAAAATCAGCAGGGTTAAAAACAATATTATTTAAATTACAAAACTTTTTGACATCATTAGGTGACCTTTGACAACACCTTTTACCCTCTCCATCAGGATAATAGTAAATATCGACCTTTTCTCCCTGAGGTCGAGGCACAACCTTCCTGTACCACACGGGATTGGTCATCCAGTTAGGAGAAGCAGTCTGCGGAGTAACTTGAGGAGCAGGAGAAACAGGAGAGACGGCTGGGACGACAACTTCAGTCTCGCTGGGCAAGACCCCAGAGGTACCAGGCTCCGGACCAGGAAGAAGGTACCGGTCAACGGGCCGTGGTTGTTCCTCCGGGACAAGCACCAACTCAAAAGAAGAGTCGCCCATCACCGCTCCACTGCGTAGAACATCACCGCTTTCAACAAAAGAAACATTAATGGTTTCCACAACCTTCTTCTCGTCTTCTAACCAGACCCTGTAACCACGGGTACGCAAGGCATAGCCCACAAGGACACCACGTTTTGATTTGGAGTCTAACTTGTGCTTACGTCTAACCTTTGGAACACCCACATATGTCAACGTACCGAATGGTCTTAAATGTCGAACAGAAGGTTTATTTCCTGAATAGAGTTCAAATGGAGTTTTAGAGTTCCCACCGTGACAAATCCGGTTCCATGTATAATTAAAGTGTAAACAAGCTTCAGGCCAGAAATCATCAGACAAGCCACTGGATTTTAGCATAGCCCGAACACAGTTCATGATGGTTTGGTTGAACCGCTCACAAACTCCATTTTCTTCTGGTGTGTAAAAGTTGGTCAGCTCATGATTTATTCCATTTTCTCTACAAAAACCCTTAAAAGAATCATTATCAAACTCTTTGCCATTGTCAGTTCTGATCGACTTCAACTTGGTTCCCAAAAACCTTTCGGCCCTCAAAACATGTCTCTTAAAAACATCAAAACACATGGATTTTTCCTGGATAGGGTAAACGGATGATCTACCAGAAAAATCATCTATTATTGACAGGAAAAAACGTTCACCTTTTTTACCAGGAATTTTAATAGGACCCCAAGTATCCATAAAAAGTCGATCTAAAGGTTTTTTGGAAGAAGAATGACTTAAGGGTTTAAAAGAAATACGATTTTGCTTACTCACATGACAGGGATCACAAAAAAAATTATCAACTGATTTTAAATTGGGCAGACCTTTTACAGCAGAATTACGGATAGTATTAAAAATTAAGTCAGGACTTAGGTGATCAAAACGAAGGTGCCAGGTATCAAAGTCTTTTATATTAACAGGTTTTATTACAGGAAAAGCTGAAATTTCAGTATTATCATTTAAATTTTCATTAGAATTCTGCCCCCCATTCAATTTAACACTGTGCTTATTTTTAACTACTTTTGGAAATGTATAATAAATCCCGTCATGGAGTTTAGCAGAGAAAAGGAAATTACCATACTTGTCGACCACGTTTATTTTGCCGGCCTCACCAATAAATTTAGCACCACCCTGGTCGAATCTAGAACCACTCAAAAGATTTTTCCGCAAGTTCGGCGAATACAAAACGTTCCAAAGTTTAATAACAGTCCCATTAAAATTCAGTTCTACTTCACCTTTACCAGTAATGGGAAAAGTGACGCCATCAACAGCCACGTGAAGCTCATCACCGGAAATTTCAGAAAAATTACAAAAAAAAGATTTATCTTTGCAGAAGTGATGATGCCGCCGTATCATAAGCCCAGCTGCCCTCTCTATCAAAACTACTTAAATTTGCTTCAGCTATGAAATTTTGAGCTTTAGGAGTTTTATCACGTTTTGACTGTTGATTAGAGCCACCCCTCTTAGAAAAATTACTTCTGAGTGGTTTTTCCTTTTCTTTTGCAGCTAGATCATTATTTAACTTAACTTTACAATCTTTAATAACATGGCCTTTTTTTCCGCACCTCCAACAAGTAAAAACAGGCCTACGTTTAAATTTTACATTTTGGGCCTCAATAGAACATTCCGTTCTACTTTTATCAAAATTTCTAAGTTGAAGGCGCGTTTCCTCGGCACATAACTCAACAATAATATTTTTAAAGTTAAAGTCCTTATCAGGCCAGCGAAGAATTTGTTGAACAACCTGATCAAATTTATCAGGTAGGTATCTCAAAACCTGAAAACATAAGTATTCGTCAGCAATAGGTTTATTAATGGATTTTAACTGATCAGCAATTTTAGATATTCTAGCTGCAAAAACACCAATAGATTCGCCAGGTTCTAAAAAACATGTCATAACTTCAGAAAACAATTTCATATGATAACTTCTACTATCTGGCTGGAAGTTAACCTTTAAAATTTTCCACGCTTCTGAGGGGTCAGTACATTCACTTATTAAACTTTTAAATTCATTATCAATATTCAAATATAAAATTGACATGGCAGCATTCTGCCTTCTTTTAAAGTCTTGTACTGCCTCCTCAGATACCGTTTCACTGACTTTGGGCTTAGTTTCGTTACCAATGACGATATCATAAGCATTTTTATCCATAAGTAAAAATTTAATATCACACTTCCAACCAGAGTAGTTAGTGGCATTTAACTTGGTAATTTGAGGTACAATATTATAAGCCATTTTTTTTTTTTTTTTTTAAATAGTTACTTAATTATCAATTATACAGAAAACAAGAAAAGAACAACTGGTCAAGTTTAAAAAAATGACACCCTCAAAAAAAAACTGGCCCATAACCAAATATTATAAACTAAAAGTCTATGTTTCAAATCATTTCTATTAAGCAGATTAAATACAGTGGAAACATTAAGATTTAAATTTTAAGGGCTTCAATAGAAATAACCCGACCAGTGTTCAACTATTATAACACATTAAAGACCAAAGTTTTTAACAAATAAAACAACTTTATTCAACAAGATATGATATATTAAGATTTCAAATTTATCAAGAAATTAGATTTAACAAGAGATTTAACAAGAACAAGATTACCTTTTACAGGTGTTGAGCTAGGCATATTGATAAACACAATGAAAAAGCAGATGACAATATACTTCAGGAAACGTCGCAGAGCCTCCGCGATCGCCTGGTTGATCAGCGGGAAAATACGATGAAGAAATATACTTCCGCGATCGCCTGGTTGATCAGCGAAAGTGAAGCAAGACGAAATAACACAAAATTGAAATGAAGACAATTACGTTCATCCACTATACACTTCAATTTAGAAACTTTCATTTAACTTTTAATTAACTTTTAAGAAGATTTCAAACTTAAACAAATGACGCTTAAAAAGCGTCTAAACAAAATTTAACATTAATTAAACTATCAAATGTAACAAACTCGTCTCAAAAGGACGTCAATTATCATTTTATTCAAAACCTCCATCATCCATGAACGACGGAAAATTTAACCTTTAACAAGGAACAATTTAACAAACAGAAACTTAACATGTGTAAAATATTAACAACTTAACAACGGCAGCCATCATTTCTTAAAAAAAAGTGCAATAGCAAAAGAGCATTACTAGCTTAGCTGGAACGATACTATAAGCACATACATCGTTACTTGGCCATCAACAGCTTAAAGCTACTCACACTACTCATAAACTACTGCTTCATATCTAATTGAAGACTAGCAGGCCATAGCTAAACACTGCCGATAACTGCGCTTTAACACATGCATCGCGATCTTTTTATACTGACTGACAAGTCAAAAATCTACATATAAACAATGCATTACCATTGCCACTCAACAGTCAAAGCCAAAAATACAATTTATCATAACTACTTTAATAGAAGTGGCAACAGCAAAAATTAAGAAAATTATGCAGAGCAAGTTTGGCAACAGCAACAATGTAAACAGAACATCGTTAGTAATGGCGCGATGTAAGTAGAAGATGGCTGATAGAGTTTAAATAGAGAAAACTTTTAAATTCAAATTAAAGGTAAGTTAACAACTATATATATATAAAATATAAGCATTTATATTCATAAAATTAATTTTTATGTGCGAGGACAACTGATAGATATCAGACACTTCACAATTTAACAAATTACCGGAGGACAGATTTATAACAAAGCGATATATTTTGGCTGTTTGCGGAATGTTATTTGATCCATTGGGGATCATGAATCCATTTTTGATTCGCATAAAAATTATATTACAATCAGTATGGGAAAATGGTAAACAGTGGGACGAACCTGTTCCACATGAAATTGAAATGTTGTTTTTAGAATGGCTAAATGAAGCTAAAAATTTGAAGTTCACTGGAATTCCTAGGCTGTATTTTAATGAATTCTGCTGGAACTCAGTAGAGGTACACATATTTTCCGATGCTAGCCCAAAATGCTATGGTTCAGTAGCTTATTTTCGATTTACGAATTCTGAAGAATGCAAAACAAGTTTTATAATTTCTAAGTCTCGACTAGCCCCTTTGAAGAAGATTACATTACCGAGACTTGAATTACTTGGCACTTTAGTCTCAGCAAGATTAGGATCATATCTTAAATCTGTTTTTCCTATGCTCGAACCCAGCAATATTTTTTATTGGACTGACTCTCAGATTTGCCTTCATTGGATAAAAGGTTCAGTTAACGATTATAAGCAATTTGTGAAAAACCGAGTGATTGAAATCAAGGAAAAAACTGATCCTGAAAAATGGCACTTTTGCAAAGGCAAGGTCAATCCGGCGGATAAATTAACGAGAGGTGTGAAAGCAAATTCCTTAATGAATGATAAGGTATGGAGTCAAGGACCAGCTTGGTTGTCAGAATTAAGTATACCATATGACTCTCTAATGGAATTTTCCTGTGACATGGACAGCGTGGTTGAAGAAAGACATGGAGTTACAACACTTCAGGTTAACGTAGAAGTTCCAATGCCATTATTAAATCTGGAGAATTACAGTACTTTGAATAGAGTTTTGAGAACAACCGCCTATGTTTTTAGATTTCTAAATAATATCAAATCTAGGTCTGTAAAACGTTCAGGAGCGCTGACAGCAAATGAAATATCTGCAGCAGAAAATTATTGGCTTCTATTTGTGCAGCAAAGTGAATTTAACAAAGAATATACTACATTAAAGGCAAAAAATTCAGTTTCTCCTGATTCTAAGTTATATAATTTGAATCCCATTTTGACAACAGAAGGTCTAATAGTATTAAAGGGAAGAATTCAAGGCTCTAATTTTTCTGATGAATCTAAGCATCCAATTATTTTGCCGAACAAGGCTCGATTTACTAATCTTTTGATCATGAAGGAACACGAAAATTTAGGTCATTCTGGTATATCTGACACACTCACTCAAATAAGAGAACGCTTTTGGATCATTAAGGGCAGGCAAGCTGTGAAATCCTGCTTGAACAAATGTTTTCTATGCAGAAGGTTTAAGGCCAAACAAGGACAGCAAATAACAGCTCCGCTACCCATAGCAAGAACTAGTGAGGCTCAACCCTTTGAAGTCGTCGGAATCGATTTTGCTGGACCCTTATTCACAAATGACAACAACAAATCTTACATTGCATTATTCACTTGTGCAGTCACTCGAGCAGTGCACTTGGAAATAGTCTCTAGTCTCAGTTCTGAACATTTTTTACTTGCATTCAGACGTTTCATCTCCAGAAGAGGTATGTGCAAGGTTGTGAATTCCGATAACGCTTTGACTTTTAAAGGTAGTGAAAAGGAACTAAAGAAACTTTATATGAACATTAAGAACTTTGAAATTCAGAACTATTTTGGTAATAAGGGTATCAAATGGAATTATATAGTAGAAAGAGCCTCATGGTGGGGGGGTTATTGGGAGCGAATGGTTCGTATGACAAAGGTCATTTTGAGGAAAATTCTTGGTAGGGCATTAGTTACATTTGAAGAACTGCAAACTATACTTGCAGAAATTGAATCTATTATTAACTCTCGACCTTTAACTTATGTATACAATGACCCTGTAGAGCCATTCCCTCTCACCCCAGCCCACTTCTTAATAGGAAAAAGGTCAACTGCATTGCCACCACAAAGTGGCCGTTTAGTGATAGCAAGTCAATCTAGTTCTCAAAAACTTTTAATTAAACGATACTTGTATCGTGAGAGACTTCTTAACGAATTCTGGAAGCGCTGGAAATTTGAATATATTTTGCAGTTGAGAAATGCTAATGTTGTAAAACCTGTTAATCCAATTTCTAATTTTAATATAGGTGATATAGTCCTAATAGGTGATGACAAGGCCCCAAGACAAATTTGGAAATTAGGAAAAGTAATTGAGACACATGTAGGACGTGACAATAAGGTAAGATCTGTAACCTTAAAAACTTCATCAGGAATGTTAAAAAGACCCATTCAACTTCTTTGTAACTTGGAAGTCCAAGGGGACTTACCTTAATTAAACCAACTGTTCACCTGTAAGGTAATATTAATATTGTTTTCTTTTCAATTGTATCCAGGTAACATTGATTTTTGTATTTGATATAATTTCTATTTTCAGTATTTTGTGGTTGTGAAATTTATTATTTATGTATTGTGATTTTTTATTGGTTGTAATTCTTGAATTGTATTTGATTTGGATTTGTCAAAATTTTGTATTGAACTTAACTTACCTTTCGGGGCGGGAGGATGTTGCAAATTGAATTGTCTTTGCATCCTCTCAGGTGGCGCGACTAGTCGTCATTTTTCGACGCGCCGATGTACGATTACTGACTAGTTAAGAATGTAATCTGAAAGGATTCGGTCATGCTTGACCGTTTAAAATATATAGCGCTTAAGAAATGTTATTTTATGTTTTTATTGTGAATCCGTTATATGTTGTTTTGTGAAGTGAATAAATAAAATGCAAAGAACAAAATTTCATCATTTATGGTTTATGGAAATTATTATTACGGAACATTGAAAGATTTATGAACACAATTTTTGGGACCATTAGAAATCAATAACTGCATGTATCTAAGCCTTTAAATTGAATTTGTGGCACTACAGTTGGATAATCTTCAACCAAACGCCTTTTTCCAGCAAGATAAGATGGTATACCCCCACATTGGGTTTTTGATTTCCTTGATGAAACAATTTTCAAGTTGGTGGATTAAATGAGATGGCCCAACAATTGCCTGGCTACCTCACTCACCTGATATCATGCCCCTGGATTTCTTTCTGTGGGGATGTGTTAAAGATTGTGTATACCAAACAAAGGAGCGATATATTATTAACAACTTGAAACAAAGGATCATAGATAACATTAGCACTTCTGATATCTCTTTGTTGCAGAAGACATGGCTGGAAATCAAGTATTGCCTTGAGATGTTTTGTGCAACTAGAGATTTATAATTTACTGTAAAAAAAAACGTAAATAATTGCATCTTAAAATAATTTTCAAATTTGTATCTATTGTATTATATTTAATAAATGTCTGTATATATAAAGAGATTTTGTGGACACCCTGTATGTAAAGGCACCTAAAAATTTTTAATAGTTAAATGAAGCAAAAATTTCATTTTTTTAAACTGTTATGTATCCTCTTCTCCTCACAACCTGAAATAAATAAATAAAAATATACACTAATTTTTCTATAGTTTTTTTTTTTTTTTTTTTTTTTGTTAAGTTTAAATTTTTTTTTTTTTTTTTTTTTTTTTTGTCTTTTCTCTGACTGTAGCCAGGAAAAAAAAAATTAGAGGGGGTTCAAGCTTTAACACATAATATTGAATATGAAAAATAATTAATAACTTGAAAATTTTTCCAATTTTGCAAAATGGGGCCCCTTGTGAATGAAACATAAGTTATTTTAAAGTCTTTTAACTATCTGAACATCACTGACGGATATATACATTAACTATGGTGTCAAAACTATTATCCCTGAGGCCTATTTTTAACTTGGGGAAGAGCCAGAAATCTGATGATGCTAAATCGGTGAGTAGGAAAGCTGGTGAAGCAAAGGAATGGTCTTTACTGAAAGTCATGTCTGCATAGCAATTATAGTGTGGATGAGAGGACTGATGCAGTGACCATCTTCCTTGCTATATGACAGAACTTATTTTCTTTGGATTGCCTCCCTCAGGCTTTTTAAAACTTCAGGTATAAAAGGTCATTAACAGTTTGTCCAGCTGGTACAAATTCATGGTGCACGACACCTTCATTGTCGAAAAATGCAATGAACATCACTTTTATTTTGGTTTTGACATGATAGGATTTCTCTGATCAAGGAAGGGAGTTGTATCTTTGTCTTCGGATTGTACGAGTACACCCAGGTCTCATCTCCAGTAATGATTATTTCAAGAAATGTTGGATCCTCTGTGCTTTTTTTTTTTTTCTCAAAACATTTAGCCGCAAAAATTCTATTTGATCTGTGGTCAGCAGTCAAGGGACAAACACTGCGGCGACACATTTTCTCTTTAAATCACCAGACAGGATTGCATAAATAGATCCATAAGAGATCGCCATTTTTTGTGCCAACTTGCTGATGATCATTCTTCATGTCTGATCTGATTAACTGTTTCCCTTGCTCGACCTTCCTTTTGTTTCTGGAGATTAAAGGTCTCCCAATGCAACTCTTGTCATTCAGTGACTCCTGCTCAAACTTCGACATTGCACCAACTGATCACCACACATTCCTACCTACAGCTACACTGCTGTCACACTGTCTAATATGAATTCCAGCAATAAAAAAATTAATTATTTATATTGTGGTTTTAAAGAACTACAACAAAATTCAGAGAACTTTTTGACTGCTCATCATATATATATATATATATATATATATATATATATATGCATACGCATATGATATGTATGAGGTTGACACATAAGTTTCAACAAAATTAAAAAAAAAAAAAAAAAAATCATACCATCTCTAGCTTTTTGTTCTGCTTTAATGAGTTCCTTTGTGCGAATAATCTTTTGCTGGATGTGCTCTATGGCAGCCTTTGTTCGATGAAGATCAGGAACATTAGATGATGGGCCATCTGCTTCATCAAGCATAAAATGAAGTCCATCATTGCTACCAAGAGAAGGTAAACTTCCACTTAAACCATGAGCTTCCTAAAATGAATATAAATAAAAAAAAAAATAATTTAATTCAAAACTACTATCTATGATAAAAATAACGAAAAGATATGAAATTGGGAGATAATCAAGAAATTACTTTCTTTCATTATTTAATAAAGATGGCATTATTATTACTTTACTTATTTATTTTCAATTATTGTTCACATAAACCCTAAATGACAGAATATTTTTATGCTTTCTGCGACAAGCCTTGCTTGTGCAAACCTTTTCTGCAAGACAATGTTGACATATTTTCTAATTCACACATAATGCATACAGATAATTATAAAGATATCAATATTATTAATAGACTGTTGAAGAATTCCTAAATATAAGACACAAGTTTCTATTTTCTACTGAAATTTTGGCATATCTTTAATTTTTATGATCAAATCTTTCTGCAAGTGACAATTTCTTTTCTGTGACAATGTTGCTGTGTCGCCTAAATTCTAGAACAGGGCACGTAACTTTAGTCTAAAGAGCATTTCTATGTTTACAATAAAACTATCTAAAGTAAAAACTGCCTAAACACTGCAGAAACAGATTTCCTCTCACCCTCTTTTCTAATAAAATGAAGCTTTGTTTACCCAGTGAAATCACATGAATAGTACAATAATACTATTGCATTATTCAATAAGATTAAAAAAAAAAAAAAAATTAAAGCACAGAAAGTTGCACACTTTCATGAAAACATCTAAAAGCTTTGGACAATTAAAATTTTGGGAAAAGCATTAAAATATTGAAAACATTTTAACATATGGAGTTAAAATGTTTCTAAAGAAGATTGCCAGGTGCAAAATCAGTACATATAAGCCTATTCTCATAATTTAGCTTTATAAAAGTTTTAAAACATTCTTGGTTTATATAGTATTTGATTTTTTTATCCCGCATTCCAAACACTGGAATGTTTTAAAACCAGCTTTTTTTTTTTTTTTTTTAAGAATATCAAAGCAAAGAAAAACAGAAAAACCTATAATTTCATAAATTGTTTAAATATCCCTGTCTCAGAACATCTGATAGTCATCTAAAACAAATACTTTAATCTCATTTTTGCTCAGATAGTTTTAATTCCTTTATCTATATATTTTTATTGTTACAAATGACAGACAGACAGAGAAAGTCTGATTAACCCTTTCGCTCCCAGCAGAAGTGGACGAAATCCCTCTGCCACGCCCGTAGGCAGGTATCGTAAAGTGACAAACTGTGCCCGCATACTTTTTAATATTAAGCCTAATTTTTAATAAAAATTCATATAAAATCAATTATTTATATAAATGCTGTAGTTTTTGTATATATTACTTAAATTACATTTCTCTTTATTCACATTCAGACTGATTCATTAATTCGTACATCTCCTGTTCAGTTAAATACTATTTTCTCTTAGCCATGACTTTCTCTGAGAAAATCAGAATCTGGTATGACAGAAAATAGCTACTACCCAATAGAACTTTATCAGTAAGAGTCTCTTTCAACAAGCTCTAAAATACTGAGTATTCTAATAAAAAAATAAAATAAAAAATAAATAAAAAGTACATCATAAAAAGATACATTTAAATCATTTTGTGTTTTTAAAGAGCCTGAATCATGTGCATTTATTTATATAAACATTCCCTCCCTTTTACGTATCTGTCAGAAGAGAAATTCTGGCTCATTTGCTGAAGGCCAATGCTCGAAACATTCTCTCCAAATCATCTTCATTGGATTCTAAAGCCATCTTTTGACATTTAAACAAATTAAATAAACGTTCCTTTTGAAAGTATAAAAAAAGATACTCTGGGCCATGAAGATAGCGCACCGAGTGTCTCAACTTAAAGATACGTTGGGCACAGGAAGAACTCCACTACCGTATCAAATTAGATATGCTGGGAGCGAAGGGGTTATACACTGGCGAAGGCAGCAGTGGCTTTGAACTGAAAGTCTAGGTGGGTGAAGCTATTTAAGCTAATAAATTCTTGTGAGACAGAAATAATATTAAAGAGAGCTTTTAGAATTAGAATATGTTCTAATATTTAAAAAAATGTGTTAAAGGTTTAAAAATTATACCTCTTTTGCTTACAATAATTAAAAAAAAAATCTGTAGCAATAAAAAATTACTATATATAAACAACAACCAGGGCCGAAACTAGAGGGGGGCGAGCGGGGCATTTGCCCCGGGCGCCAGATGGAGAAGGGTGCCGAAAAAGGCTGGTTTGTTGCCTTATTTACACATTTAAAAAAAAAATTTCAAAGTTAAAAAAAAAAGGAAGAAGGAAAGAAAAGAAAGAAAGAAAAAGTCAAATTCTTTTACTCAGGGCAATTTGAACAAAGAAAAAAAAGTACAAAGAAGATTAATTGATAACAGAATTCATTTACAAGGAAAAGCATGGTGGATAGAGTGTTCTCCAAGACTAAAAATATTCTTTTAAGGTTAGTGAGTGTGGTAAAATATTCTCGCAATCGAAGAAGAGTAATTTACAAGTGTCCCTGACTTTCAGCCAAGGTTTTTAAAAAGTAAATGATTGGAAAATACATAGTATATTTGATTAAACTTCAGAAGGCTCTTTAGAAATTATGATTCATAAGGAAGCAAAAAAAAAAAAAATTCTCAGGGCGCCGTCGTAACTATTAAAAGTGTGACTATTAAAATAAGTATGCCAAAATAAGGCCATAATGTTATAAAACAATCCAGTGCACTAAAAGATGTACGCTCAGCTTGCAGTCCAAACAGAAACTGAACTCATCCAGTCTTGCTAAGTGATATACAGACTTTTCGAGATAGTTCTACTCTAGAAACTACTGAATTAACCTGGAAATTTTTACAAGTCAGTTTCTATTGAAGTTAGATCTTCTAAACTTTGGCTAACCTAAATTACAACTTTTCGCCAAAGTTGGGTGCCAAATTGCGAAATCCTTCGCCAAGTCGCAAAATTTGCCGCCAATGCCCATTTCCGTGGAAGTGAAGAAATCTACCATCTATTTCCCTTTTAACTGTAATACCGTGTATAAAGTAATACGTAAAGAAATACACAGGCTCTTGTCAACAATAATTATAGTAATGACTCTTTCCTTTTTTATATTCTCATTAGTGATTTGTAGAAGTTAGTTCTGTGTAGGGATGAAACGGATAGTGATTTTGCCGGATACCGGATATCGGATATCCGGAGCTCTTCTGCCTGCCGGATACGGATATCCGGACCGGATATCCGGCATTAGTTTTGTTTTTTGTTGTGTTGTATATTTCTTTTCTTTTTCTTTATTTTAAAACAATAAAATATAAACATATTTCATATACTATTCTTTTAAAAACATTTTAAATATAATTTATTAAATATATTTATTTAATATTCTATTTATTTGTGCAATATTGCCATGAAGAATAAAATTTTAAGCCTAACATACTCATTCCTACACTTGCAATTTTTGGTGAAAAGCACTATCACAAAAAGATGGGTTTTGTTCAGAATTATAAAACAAAAAACTTATTATTTACATATTTTTTACAATACTAGTATTAAAAAAATGAAATAAAATATTTTACTAATATAATCACAGTTGAAGTTTATTTTCACATGAAACTAATATGTTGTGGCCATCACAAAACTTTCTTCTACATAATTCTATATAACAGCTCCACTTACGGTTTAAATCATATAAAAGTTTAACCATAGCTTCTCACAATAAATATTTAACAAAAGGAGTTTATGCAGTTTTAATCAACAGATGCTGAGATATATGCTTGTGAAAAATCATAACACAAGCTCCACCTGTCAGCTGATATACACATAAATAAGGTCAACATTTGTTTTCATAATGGTTGTCTTATATATCAAGTTTCATGCACATATGTCATAGAAGTTGGGATTAACTTAGCCTATTCATTGGGCAAATTGTAGTGCAGTATTGCCACCTGTTGGCCGATATACACCTAAAATAAATCTCAATAGTGTTTCACAATGGCTGGTTCTCTCACATACCAAGTTCTATGCAATTATACACAATAGAATAAGAGATATAGCCTTCCCCTTTTGGGGGGAAATTTCTGTATTGCAGAGCCACCTACTGGCCAACATGCACCCAAACTGAACCAGCCTAATTTCTCATAATGCCTTTCCAACATGAAGTTTTGTGTAGTTACAATGTTACATGAAATAGAACCTAAAATATAGCCTTCCCTAAATTGTAGAAAGCACTGTATAACAGCACCACCTGTAGAGCGATTGGCACCAAAATTTGATAGGCACTAATATATATATGCCAAGTTACATGTAAATATATATTTATATGAAATTCTATGCAGTAGTTTCTGAGATATAGCCTTCCTCTAAGTTGCAGAAATTGCAGTATGGCACTATGGCAGCACCACCTGTTCAGCCATTTGCATCAGAAGTTGGTAGGCACTGATTTATGTCATGGTGCAACTACACATAAATTTATTTATAATTGTAGTACGCAGTAGTTCCGTAGGTACAGCTGAACAGAATTTTTGTCACACACACACAGACATTTTTTCAAAAATTGGTCAAACCAGGTTCTGGACTTCTTAAAATGTGTAAATCCATCAAAAACCAGAAGTTGAAAATTTTTATGAATCCAGTACTTTCTTTTGACACATTTATAAGAAAACATAAAAGAAAGAAGAAAAAAAAAAATAAATAAACTAAAAGCTTCAAACTAGTATGTTATGGCCATCACAAAACTTTCTTCTATATCTCTCTATATAACAACGCTACATGCTGTTTAACATGCAGAAGAAACATAATCATAGCTGCTTACAATAAAGATTTTAGATATTGAGTTTTGTGCAATTTTAATCAAAAAATTTTGAGATGTAGCCATGTGGAGAATCGCAGAAGGTGAGGAACAGCTGTGCCACCTGTTGGTCGATATACACCCAAATTAAGCCAACTTTTATTCTTATATTATTTTTATCTTGTTTATATCTTAAATTTTATAGATGTTGAGATTCCGCCTTCCTATTCACAGAGTAAATTGCAACATAATATAGCCACCTATCGACCAACATGCACCAAAATTGAATCAACATGATGTTTTACAAAAATGACCCTTTCCCATACTAAATTTCTAGCAATTATACATGAATGAATCTGAGATATAACTTCCCCATTCACAGGAAAATTGCTGCATAGCAGCATCACCTATTGGCCGTTATGCACAGAAATTGAATGAAGATGTTTCATAATAGCCCTCCCTGTGACACACTTAATTTATTTTTTTAATTATACACAGTATAAGCTGAGATATAGTCTTCCTTTAAATGGGAGAAATCACTCTATAGCAGCGCCATCTGTTGAGTGATTTGCACCAAAAGTTGATGGGCACTTTTTTTTTTGGTAAGATGCAACTATGTATACATTTATATGAAATTCTGTGCATTAACTCTTGAACTGCACAAAATTTTTGTCAGATAGACATTTTCCAAAAATGGTCAAATTGTGTTTTGGTTTCCTCAAAATGCATAAATCCACCGAAAACTGGAAGTTGAAAATTTTCACGAATCCAATACTTCCTTCTATTTAATATAGAAGAAAGTAATAATTCAAAATGAATTTATACTTTTTACTTATCTTATATTTTTATATTCTGTACAGATAAGAAAAATAATTTTACATTAATTATTAAAATTCTTTAAGTAAGTGAAGTTTTTCTGCAGTACAAAATCAAAAACTTTAAATGACTGATTTTTTTTTCTTATGAACAATATGAAAGTGAAAGTACAGACTTTCTGAAAATTTAAATATGTACTTTTATTTGAAGTAATTTTAATTTTTTGGGATATATCTAAGCAACGCAACAGGGAATTCTAAATTCAGGTGCTTTAGTAAGATATTCCATTAAAATGCAAATTTATATAAATTGGAGGGTTTTTAAAAAAATCCAAATCGAATAGATGGTGCAAGTAATGCCAGGTTTCTGCTAGTATAAATATATATGGTCACAAAAACAACAGCTTTATTGTGTATGGAAAACTGGATTGTAAATAAACAGGTTCTAGTCAATAAATGCACATTATTTGACTCATTCTCGAAACAATCTAACAACTTTAACATCCAAGACTAACAATATTACTAAACAATTTAACAACATATTAGCAAAAGACATGAAAACAGAGTTATATATACCCAGCAACTGCAGAGAATAAATATCATTTGTTCAGGAACAACAATGAACAGCTCTTTCTATTGTTATGGGGAAGATTAGGGGAAATGTTATAGATCACTCTGGGAAAAAAAACCTAGCTAACTCTGTACAAAATTAAAATAGGGCTTCTATATTTCTTAGACCTGAAGCTACTTTTGGCTAAATTTGTTTGCTAATGAGTCCAAAATCAATTTTTGCAGAAGCCAACTTAAAAAAAAAAAAAAAAATCCATTACAAGCTACAACTGATCTAAAAAAAAATTTAAAAATTGTCGCAAAATTTTCATCTGATGGGAGTTTAAGCTTGAATTTTCTCCTTCGGATATCCGTCGGATATCCGGCTTGAAATTGCCGGATATTTAAAACTCAACCGGATAGGCCGGATACCGGATAGTTACCGGATATCCGTTTCATCCCTAGTTCTGTGCAAGAAAACAGTAGATCATGCCAGCTTCCAAATTTCGGCAATATTAAGCCACTATCTTTCCCCAAAATTAATGCCAGGTTGCCAACTTTGTCGCCAAAGCATTCACTCTGCGACAAGTTGTCATCTACATTGGTGATGAGTTTAGTGACATCACGAGATTAGCGATCAAATTTGGCAGAAAATAGTTCAGGATTGCCAAAATCAGCAAGCCCTTTCTCAGTTTTATCGGAGTTAATTTTTTCTATATATTATGCATTGTTTCTCGCAGCTAATTGTTTGTCAAAGAGTGCAAAAGTAGGCTATCTGCACAGAAGCGAATTCTGTTGAACTTTAAGCTATGCATTTGCCTATGAGAGATTCTGTAAAAAGCTGTAGAATATTATTTCTGAACAAACTATATTCTTATTTTGTGGTGCATATAATCCTATTACCATGAAGTTAGAGGTTCTAATAATAGTCTTCTTGGATTGGTTCCAAAAATATTCATAGACTAGAACCTGCTTTTCTATTTTATTTCCTGAAAATGATTTTAAAAAAAATTTCCTGCAAATGGCACTGCTCTGCATGAAAATCGGCCCCAACACCATTTTTGCAAATTCTTATGTAAAAATAACCTCCTGAATACGATTATGACGCCCATTTCACCCTATCACCCACCATTATTTGGGGATGCTCCCCTATTTTTATCATTTTCCGGTATTTTTATGGCTATAAATTTGATTTGAAAGGGGTGAAGGGATTGTTTTAACTGTTAAATGTCTTTTGAGGAGCTACAGAAATGAAAAATTCTAAAGCGTGAACATTTGCAGCAAGGGGAAAATTTAGGGGGAGGAGGGGGATTCGCCACTGAAATTACAAATTACATTTTTTATATTTTATTAATCAATTATTACTATTATTTATTATAAAATATATATTTTTTTTATTTCAAAGTATTAAAATAATTCTTTTCCATTCTCCAAATCAAATTTATGGCCATAAAACTATCAAACAGTAACAGAAAGGGTGGCTGTTATTTAAGCGTACAAAAAGAAAGTTATTTTAACTCTCTAGCTTACTATATATATAATTGCGGACGCCAAATAAACTTAAAGCATACAAAAGAAGTTATTTTAAACTCCTAAGCTTTCTAAAAAACTAAATAATAATTTCTAACAATAAAATCTACTTGCTGCTTTTATTCCATAGAAAAAATTTGAATACTCAGAAAAAACAAACTAGATGCACGCTCACGAGCATCATCTCAATAATCTTTTTTTTTTTTTTTTACAATAACAAAAATACATCACGTGAGTTAAAATATAAAAATGAGAGAAATAAATAAAACATGGACAATATCTAACAGAGAATAAAATAAAACATGGACAATATCTAACATCCTCCCACGTTTTGATTATATCTTATAATCAAAACTCTACATTTTGACATCTCTAGAAGATTTCATAAACTTCATAAAATCAGTTTATCTGGCATTTTAATTAGTCTTCCAGATCTAGTCTTTCTAATTTCCCTGCAGGACTTATCCTCCAAAGGCTTTTCAATTTGTGCTTCCTTCACAGCTGGATTAGGAAACGTATTTTCAGCACCGTCACTAAATGATACTTCTAGAGGATAGATTCTTTGTATTGGTCGAAGTATCTCTGAATGAGATGTTTGTAACATTACGAGGCGCACTTTTCCATCTTTGCCATGAATAAGCTCTATGATGCGTCCTAATGGCCAGTGCATCCTTTTTTTATTGTCCGCTCCCACCAATACAATGTCTCCTACAGAAACTGTCTGTTGGCTTCTTCTCACATTCGGTCGCTGAATAAGTAAACCCAAATACTCTGATCTAAATCGATTTCTTAAACTTTTCTGCAGTGCTTGTCTATATTTAAGCCTTCGTTTGAAAGAGTTTCCCTCGACTGCATCAATGTCTGGTACAATATATTCATGAATATCTTTCAAAAACATGGCAGGAGAAATTGGCTTAATAGATTCTTGCTCTGACATGTAAGTCAAAGGTCGAGAATTGATAATGCTTTCGCAATCAGACAATACAGTAATCATTTCTTCATAATTCAAGCACGCTCGCCCAAGGACTCTTTTTAATAGATCTTTCATCAGTCTGATGAGCCTCTCCCACCATCCGCCCCACCACGCCGCAGTTGGCGGATTGAATTTCCATTCAATTGAATTGGTTGCTCCATCCTTTTGTATATGATTCCAGTTCAGTCGTTTCAAATAGTTGGCTGCACCAACAAAATTAGAGCCATTATCGCAATATATAATGGAACATCTTCCTCTACGAGATATAAATCTTCTTAAAGCCATCAAAAAAACCTCGGTAGATGCTGATGTAACAAGCTCAAAATGTACTGCCCGATAGATAGCACATGTGAACAAGATAACCCAACTCTTTTGATTGTCTTTCAGAAATAAAGGACCAGCCATATCAATACCAATGATCTGAAACACAGCTGCATCTTTTACTCGATTTTCTGGTAGAGAAATAGGCGAAGATTCCACGTTCTTAGAGTTGAATCTTTTACAAGTAGTACATTTAGATAAAACAGATGTCACAGTTCTTCTTCCATTCAAAATCCAATATTTTTCTCTAATCAAATTTAAAAGTATCTGAGGACCTGCGTGACAATTTTTCAGATGAAAATATGAAATTAGTCGTTTAACAACTTCATGATTAGATGGTAGAACGATAGGTGTGAGAAAATCCTTCTTGTCTTGTCTGTACAAAATTTTAGTTTTCACGCGTATTATATCTTCCTCATCTTTGAAAGTCTCAAGAGTTTTCAATTTCTCATAATCTTTAGAGGAAAAAGCGTCTTTCTGAATCATCCACGCTATTTTCATTTCTGCTTTGTGAAATTCCTGACTTGTCAATTCCCCTTTCACTTTATCCTTTGGATTACAAGTATTGTGTTTAAAACGGAGAATCCATCCCACAAGGCGAACGATTTTCTCATAACATGAAAAATAGTGATAGTACTAAGTATTCTGTGAATTTTCATCTACATTTATCAGTAATTTTGTAGATTTTAACTTTTCTCTTTCAACGTCTTCTTCATTTATATTCTGGCAGATGAAATCCATATGTTTATTATACTCATGTGGATTCTTAAGCCACGATGGACCCTCCCACCATTTGAGAGAGACAAGTTGTTTGGCTTTACAACCTCTAGAGGGTAGATCCGATGGGTTAATTTCACTGGGAATATATTTCCATAAAGAAGGATCAGTCAAACTCCTTATTTCTTGAACTCGGTTCCTGACGAAAACTGATCAGTTCTCTTCTCTGATTATCCATGCAAGAACTGTCGTGGAATCACTCCAAAAATATCTTTCCATATTTTCCCAACTGAATGCATCTGTTACTGATTTCGATAATCTAGCACCAATCAAAGCCGCTAAAAGCTCCATTCGAGGTATAGTTGGGCACTTTAAAGGACTGATGCGGGATTTGGCAGCCAGAAGGAATAATTTCACTTGATCAGCTTTTTCTATTCTCAAAAATACAACAGCAGCATAAGCCTGATTACTAGCATCACAAAATGTATGAAGAGTACATTTTTTTAAATTATCTGGAGTGACTTGAATGTATCGCGGAATCTCAATTTCTTCCAATATATTTAATTCACGAAACCATCCGATAAACTCGTTTTTTAGATCCCCGGTAATTTCTTCATCCCAGGTTAAACCAATTTTCCAGGTTTTCTGTAACATCATCTTGGGGCAAATCATGACTGGTGAAGTAAAACCAATTGGATCAAAAACTTTATGTGCCACTGATAACATAGTACGTTTTGTTATTTTCTCCAGATTTACATCTTTCGTCCAGGATACATTGACCTTTAAAATGTCCGAAAATCTGTTCCAGTGTAATCCAAGTACAACAGCTTCTTTACCGTGTTCCGCGTCCTTTCTCTCTTCTGCATGTTCCCATCCTCTTAGGTCGAATCCGCCTTTAGACATTAGGTTTTTAGAGCAAGTAATAAATCTCTTTAACTCTTCCTCTGTACGGACACTCGTAACAACATTGCCAACATAGAAGCTTCTCAACAATCTTTGCTTAAGTTCTGGGTCGTATTCTTCATCATTTTTAATATGGTATTCTATTACTGAAGCTAGCAAAAAAGGTGAACTCTTGACTCCAAAAACGACTCTAGCATGACGAAATATTCTAAGCTCACTTTGTTCTGGATTGCTCCACCAGAGGAAACGTAAAAAATCCCGATCTTCTTTCCGGATGCTTATTTGCAAAAACGCTTTCTTGATATCAGCTAAGACACCGAATTTATTTTCTCTAAATCGCAAAAGTATGTCAGGAATTAATTCAATGAGATTTGGACCGCAGTGTAGACATTGATTCAAAGATGGATGGTTTTGGATTCTTGCTGATGCGTCAAATACTGGACGAATTGGAGTAGTGCTATTCTCCTTTATAACTGGTCGATGAGGTAAGTAGTGTCCATAAAAGGACCTTTCACATTCAGGGACCTCTTCAACAATTTTGTCGCCAAGCCATCCTAAAAGTACTTCCTCATATTTTTCATAAATATTACTCGCAAGTAGTTTTTGTGTGACATTGGTTAACCTTTTCTTGGCTAAACACAAATTATCAGGTAAAGGTGGTTTATCTTCAGCCCATGGCAAGGATATTTCATAACGACCGTCTTTATTCCGTGTTACTGTATGCAGAAAGTGTTCTTTCACTTGACGATCTATTTCCATCTTAGATAGCTTTTCGATTGGATCACTTATTCCAAGTAAATCTAATCTCCATAAGTCAGAAATTTCTGCTTCTTTTACAAACATGGAAGTAACTGATAGAGCTAAATTTTCTTTAGATGAACTTTCTTGAGGAACTTTTCCCATTAATGTCCAGCCAAAAAATGTTTCCATTGCAACTAGCCCAGAAGACAACACTTCTCTTCGACCGGTCAATAGTTTACCGATTATATCAGCTCCAATCAGTACTTGAATAGATTCATCTGCATCGCCAACATCTGTCAAAACAATGTCTTTCTCGGCCAATTCTTTCAGCCAAGAACCTTTTCCCACAGGTTTAACATTTTCACATATAATATTTTGATCCAAAACCTCAAAATTGCATCTGAATTTCCCTGTCAAATCTCTTAATCTTATTTTATAAAAGTTATGTTCATATTCTTTGGTTGAGACTCCGCCAAAAAGTGAATGTACAACCTTTTCTTTTTTAATGGCTGCATATTTCATTTCTTCTGCTAATTTCTTCAAAATATACGATCTTTGTGAACCAGTATCTAAAATTAGACGAATATCCTTTTCTTTATTATCAGAGACGACTTTTGCTTTGAGAGTTTGAAGAAATACCCTTGGATTTTTATTGAAATTTGCCATATTTACTTCACTTTCATTTGACTTTTCTTTCTCTTCTCTTTCATTTGTTTTGCCTTTATCAAGACTTTGGCACATCACGGTGCAATGTTTTCTATCACAGATAAAACACTTCAGGACAGCTTTACACTGTTTGGTAGTGTGACCTGACCCCAAACAGAGGAAACAGCACTTCTTATCCTTTAGAACATTCTGTTTCTCATTAAAACTCATCTTTCGTGCCGTAAAACAATCTGAACTCATATGCTTTCCATCACAAAACACACAATTTTTCTTTAGATCCTGTTTAAAAGAAGTCGTTAATAAAGTAGAGGCAGTGGGTATAGGCTTAACAACATCAGTATAAGTCCTTCTTTTTCTATAATTTCGGTCATCATTTTTCCTTGCCAGACCAAAACCGGCGACCGCCAAATTCATTCTTTCATCTCCTTCAACTTCACATTTGAGAAATTGCATCAAATTGTCCAACCGTTCTTTCGCATCAGAACTAGTAGAAACAATGTTACTTCTATTCCAAGCTTTCAAAAATTCAGCTGGAAAACAGGATTCTACCATAGGATATAATATAGAAGCGCATTTATCAGTAGTGACACCCAACGTTTCAAGAGCCCTTAAATATGATTCAAGTTTATCGTACAATGAAGTAAGAGAAAATTTTTCTCTTGTATGAGCAACTATAATTAATTTTAATAATTCTCTAACGTACACTTCAACTAGAAGATCATCTCTTCCATAACGAGCTTTTAGACTCTCTATAACTTTGGCATAGTTGGCGCCAGTTGGCGGAAAACTGTCTACAACTTCTCGTGCTCTGGAACCAGCGACCGTTGCTTGAATGAGGTACTGGAATTTGTTTTCTGGAGGAATATCGTTATCTTTATCTATCTGCTCAAACTGACTCCAGAATGGTAGCCATTCTTTTAAATCCCCATCAAATTGTCGGAATTGTAACTTGGGTAAGGAAATTTTTCTTCTAGATGAATTATTTTCACTAACAGTTAAAATTGACTCCCCCTGAATGTGTGCCTGGGACTGCATTCTAGCCAATTCCAACTGTTGGTCTAATTCCATCTTCTTTATCTCTAATTCTTGATTAAGCTTTTCTAATTGAATTTTTCCTTCTTGTTCAAGTTTAAGTTTTTGTTGCTGTAGATCTTTTTCTTGCTCTAGTTTCAATTTTTCTCTTTCTTGCCTCTCAACAACAGCCGTTGATAAAATTTCTTGCACAAAAGTGGGATCATTTTTATATTCGTTGCTATTCAAGATAATTTCCTTTAAAGTAGCAATAGTACATCCAGGAGGAATTATTTCGCCAAGCTCTTCCGCTACAAACTTCAGATCGGCTTTTCTAAAACCTTTAATTACTTGAAACATATTGTTTTACTTCGTCTTGTCGCGTAGACGTCACAAAATGTTATTTAAGCGTACAAAAAGAAAGTTATTTTAACTCTCTAGCTTACTATATATATAATTGCGGACGCCAAATAAACTTAAAGCATACAAAAGAAGTTATTTTAAACTCCTAAGCTTTCTAAAAAACTAAATAATAATTTCTAACAACAAAATCTACTTGCTGCTTTTATTCCATAGAAAAAATTTGAATACTCAGAAAAAACAAACTAGATGACCGCTCACGAGCATCATCTCAATAATCTTTTTTTTTTTTTTTACAATAACAAAAATACATCACGTGAGTTAAAATATAAAAATGAGAGAAATAAATAAAACATGGACAATATCTAACAGAGAATAAAATAAAACATGGACAATATCTAACAGTGGCGTCCCGAGAAAACGGTGTCTGATTGGGCAAAATGGGGGAAGGGGGGTCATATTCGGATTCAGAAGATCATTTTACATGAGAATCAGCAGGAATGGTATCAGGGCTCGAAATTTTTTTTTTTTTTTTTTTTTTTTTTTAGCGCAGTGTATTTAGACAGCTAACGGTTAGTTCGCACTTGATGGATATGAGTAGTTTTTAGATACTTGGTTATATCTATTAATTTATGCATCTTAATTATATTAAAAACTTAAATATTTCTCTGCAGTATAGTTGATGTAACGACTATAATATTCAAAATATCATTTTAAATTCTCTCAAAATGATGATATTTTCAGTTTTAAAAGTAATTGAATATGAAATTTTCATTTACTTGTTTTAGAATTGTCATGTATAAATACCATTAATTTAAGAGAGAGGGAAAAAAAAGAAACTATCATTAAACCACTAAAAATAAATAAATAAAAATATTAATTGTAGCTTAATTTAAATCTTTCTCTATAATACGCTTTTCTTCGTTTTCCCCCCTAAAATAATGCTTTGATTCCCAACTTCAATCTTTTTTTTTTTCCCAAGAAATGTTATAAAGAAATAAAACATATACGTTAAAATAAAAATCGTAATAAAGATCGGTTGGTTGTAGCTCTACTTGTGCTTGTACATTTTTACGCCTGGCGAAGTGCCATGCTAAGTTTTTCGACACGAAACACATGTTGCGATTCTGTTTTGCTTTGTAAACTCTGTTTTTCATAACAAGCATATAATGTATGAAGTTTGTTAAATTCCGTCCTGGAGATGCTGAGATATAGCTATAAGAAAACGTGGCATAAAGTGCTGCAAGTCGAGCGATATATATCAAAAACTAGACATCACCAGTTTATGTCAGAATTCAATTGCACACTAGGTTTCATGGAATTCCGAACATGCAGTTCATAAATTAGTTACAGTATTTGTGTCCCATACAGACACACACACACACACATCCGTTAAATATAATCATAATACATTTCAAAATCTGTAAATTTATCAAAAATTTGGATTAAATTCAATATTTACTTCTTATGAATGCAGTTGAAAATAAAATGGCCATAAAAACTTTGTAAAATTTCCTTTGAAATTTTAATTTCTGGTTGGAGAGAGGGGGGGGGGGGGGGCGCCAAAATCTCTCCTTGCCCCGGGTGAAAAAAATCCTAGTTTCGGCCCTGACAACAACACTAATATTTACTAAATATAAAATGTGTAAATACTTTTTCAGTTAATAATTTCATATTAATTATTATTAAGCAGCAACTAAAACTGATTTAAATATATATATATATATAATATACTGGATATACGTATATATATAATTATATATACGGATATATATAATTACTTTTCAATTTCTTTGACATTAAAATTCTGTTATTTTTCAAATATGGTATACAAGTTCTTATATAATGAATATAAAATCAAACTTTAAAATAATTACAGTTTCACCAGCATCATCAGCATGACCCCAATCATCCACTGAATTATTTACAGCTGGATGAGAAGATGCAGCACCTAGGGAAGGCGGAGTTCCAACATAGAATGCAGGTGGATGGAGAACAGCTGGACTAGACATTAATACACTGCTTGATTGATGAGAACTTAACTTTGATGAATCACTACTATCAGTTGAAGTCCCACCTTTACGATGCAACAATGGGCTTTTTTTACGCTTCATCTTAAAATAAATATCTACAGCGAAAGAGAAAAAAAAATATTTTAACTTGCTTTAAAAAGTTTTTAATTTTAGAAATAATTTATCCAATATAAATTATTTTCTTAAATATATATGTATAATGAAATACTCATACTCATTAGATCTAAACATTAAAGACAATACAGGGTTTTCATCAGAAATAAAAACTGGGTGAAAGTTTTTCACCCTTGCTCAGAAACAAAGTCAGATTTCTAAAAAAAAAAAAAAAAAAAAAAGTGAGAACAGAAAAATACTTTTAAAACAATTCTGGATTAACGTAAATTGCTAACGATGTTTAATCTTACAGCTCATTGTTATAATTTCAGTTTAATCACATTTGATTGCTCAAACATGTCAATTTTTTTCACTGCCAGTCACAGAGAGTTGCAAACTTTTATAATTTATTCCGGATCATTTTTAGCCCCACCTTTATTTCACACCAATTTGTTTGTACAATATTCTTCTCTAATTCCAATATATAACTACGATAAAAAAAAAAAGGTGGAAATTACATGTAAATGAAGTGGTATAAAATAAAGGCAGGTAACAATGCTCAAGACTAAATTATAAAAGTTGGCAGCTCAGAAATAGACAGCTATTGCACTACAAAATTATAAAACCTTAAAACTACTATAACATACTTTTTTAAGTTTACCTGAATAGTGTTTTGATTTATAGATAAATTGTTTTTCTTCACATTGTATAGAGTTGTTGTAAATTTTCTCAGAATAAACCTTGCATGCTTAATATTTTTTTTTTTTATTTATCCAGTTTTTACTCTTGCATAGTGTTAATATTTTATAGGTTTATATGAATTTTGTCTTCTTGGTTTGTAGGTAAATGAGTGATTCCATACCAACTCACCTAATGAGGGTTGCATGACCGACTTAGATTTTCTTTAAATTTGGTACACAGATTGATGATGTAGAGGCATGAAAAAGTTAAAATTTTTAGCTACCTGCTCCACTTATTTATAGATATACAGGTCCTCAAAGGTTGTCCGCTCCTTCAAAATACCAAAATATTGATGTTATTTAATTTTTTTTTCTTAAAACTTGTACTCATGCAATATGAAAGTGTTAGGTATCTATGGAAACTAGTTATTCCAGGCATTCAGGAAAAAAATACTACAATGTTTATGATGAAAATCGTTAAGGTACAGTACTCTTAGAAGTTGCAACCACAAAAATTTGATTTTCCCGATTTTGCTAAAATTGAGACATCAATTCCAAAAAAAGGAAAATAAAACCAAAGGTTTACTCACTTTCTGGTAGAGTACAGGTGTTCACCATAAATTACTACACAATAAATTACTTGGGTTTCTCACTCCTTCTTGGAAATATTTAAGCTTAAAAACAAACCATAGGGCAAAAACATGCAATTTCGGCCAACTTGGCAGCCATTTTTCTCATAAAGGGGGAGCACTAGAAACTTTTTTATTTTTTTTTTAAATAAGCTACTGATGTGTTAGGTATTCACAAGAAAAGAGTATACTTTTGGTTATTATTTGCAGAAAGAGATATCCTGCTGATAGTATATGCATGTTTTTCTCTAATATCATATGCTTGTGTTCCCCCTCTCATAGACTTAACATTAATAAAAAGGAAAAATAATAATGCATGTATTAATAGCTACACTATCTATACAAGAATACAATAAATTTAATATATTAAATTATTTAATAATAATTAAAGAAATAATTTCTACATTTTATAGCAAAATTAGATATTTGATGAAAACAAGAAATAGAATTTTTCCAAAACTGAATGTTGTCCATTCGTTATAAAGTACTAAATAATTTCTTGAAAAATCAATCAAAATAAAGGAGCTATAAATATTTATTTCATAAGCAAATATACTCGAAATACAGCAATATATTAAAAATTGATGTGTACAGAATTTTATTCAACTGCAAGCATAAGTTCCTGTATTTTTTTCACAGTATCATTTGATATTAAAAACATGCATCCTGTGGCTGCTGCTGGCATTGGTATAATATCTAACAGATGCTTGTATGAAATACAGCATGTATCTGGTTTCTCTGGCCCGTACAAATTTTGGCAGGGGCCATGAGGATGCATAAATTGTATTTGAACATCACCTTTTTCGAAACAGTTTTCTAAGACAACTCCTAACCACTATTTCTTATCATACATGCAAGCAACATAAAAACCTTTAGAAATGTTATTAAGACTAAATTTTTGACATGTTGCTTACCTACCTACTGCAGATACTTCAATCTGATTTGATTTGTTTGTAGATACAATGGAAACTAAAAGCACAGACTTACTAATAGGAATAAATTTATGATAATCCCTGATACCCTCAATTCTTACAGCGAAAGTTAGTCTTTCAGAAAGCAATGCTCTTGTTTCTGCTACATATTCTTCAGATGCAAAGAAAAACTTAATATTTTTAAAATTACCTGTGCAATAATGAAACAAATCATGTGGAGAAATTATCTGATCCTTGTAAGGATGTTGCAAGCTGTTCCTGTAAGCAGACCTTTTAACTGTGCTTCCAGTGGCATCACAGGGGCTTTTGCCATGGGAGGTGGCAAAAAAATGTCACTCAGCATTTAATTTGAAATCTTCTTTATGTTGGCATAAATTTAAAAAGTTTTTCTTGTTTTTGTAGTGCGCTGAGCTACCACCACTGAAATAAATTATTTTCTATATATCTGGATATTGTGATGTTAAATATGGAATTGCAGGCCTTTGAAAAGAAACTACTGCCAACGTACCATGTGTCAAACAGTTACTGATAATACACATAGAAATAACTTTTAGGTTATCATTTGGCCGAACATATGCTAAAAAAGGATGGAGTGTAGCTTGCGTGTTTTCCCAGTGATATCCCTGTATTGCATCCTGTGCAATAAAAGTAAAATTTTCAGAAAAATCAAGTAATAAAATGCACTCATCTGGTTTTAGTTCTGCTTTTCTTGTTTTTAAGTACTCTGATTGAGATTTTGCAATGTAATCGTGTCTTGCCAAGGACATCATTTTCAATAAAAGTTCCGATTTAAAATCAGGTGCAGACAAAGTAATTTAATGAGTGTTGAATGGATTGTAGTTGTCCACCGTCGAAACATCACTTCAGATTCTTCATCATAATCATCCATTAACATATCTAAAAATTCTTGAAATGCAGTTTAGAGTGGACACTGTGAACAAAATCCTAACTTACATGCTTCATTGTTAATGTCACACGCATAATGAGACAAAAAAAATGGCTGATAGATGGTTTAATAGATTGTTTTAGAGATGCCATCATTAGCCTGTCATTTTGGTGAATCATACAGACATAGACTGAATGAGTTCCTGTACTACCAGCTAACACACACCCCTTCGGTCGCAAATGAGCAAATTTAGATTATTCAATCTTGTGATTGGGATAGTCCTGTTTAAAAAGTGTGTACACTTCTTTGAGATTACATAAAATGAGGTGTTTGTTTTGTAAATATTTTATTTCTTCACTAAATACTAACTTAAATTTTTTAAAATTAAAAGGTTTCCGACATCTTTCTTTAAGATATCACAATAATAGAGTACACATTAGTTTTGTTTTAATACCAGAATATAATAAAATCAGAATGTTGCTCCCATTCAATGCTTCATTCACCTAATAACACTATTTCTAAAAGTAACTAAGTAATGTTCAGAGGGTAAATAAAGTCTGATACATGTATTAAATCAATATTTATATAATATTCAATAAGTTTTGTTTTTTTACATCTTTTTTTATTAATGTTAAGTCTGTGAGGGGGGAAACACAAGCATATGGTATTAGAGAAAAACATGCATATACTATCAGCTAGATATCTCTTTATGCAAATAATAACCAAAAGTAAACTCTTTTCCTGTGAATACCTAACACATCAGTAGCTTATTTAAAAAAAAAAAAATAGTTTCTAGTGCTCCCCCTTTATGAGAAAAATGGCTGCCAAGATGGCCGAAATTACATGAGCCCTATGGTTTGTCTTTAAGCTTAAATATTTCCAAGAAGGAGTGAGAAACCCAAGTAATTTATTGTGTAGTAATTTATGGTGAACACCTGTACTCTACCAGAAAGTGAGTAAACATTTGGTTTTATTTTCCTTTTTTTGGAATTGATGTCTCAATTTTAGCAAAATCACGAAAATCAAATTTTTGTTGTTGCAACTTTTAAGAGTACTGTACCTTAACGATTTTCATTATAAACATTATAGTATTTTTTTTCTGAATGCCTGGAACAACTAGTTTCCATAGATACCTAACACTTTCATATTGCATGAGTACAATTTTAAGAAAAAAAAATTAAAAAACATCAATTTTTTGGTATTTTGAAGGAGCGGACAAACTTTGAGGACCTGTATATCTATAAATAATTGGAGCAGGTAGCTAAAAATTTGGACTTTTTCATGCCTCTATATCATCAATCGTGTACCTAATTTAAAGAAAATCTGAGTCGGTCATGCAACCAACTTTTATTTTTTTGGGTGAGTTGGTATGGAATCACTCAAATTGTTTTACTTAATGATGTATGGTGTTATTGTAAATTTTTTTAGAATAAATCTTACATGCTTAATATTTTAAAAAATTTCTCCGCTTATTACTTTAGCAAAGCTTTTTACTCTGTCTCCTTCCTGTTTTTTGTGCATTGGGTCGGCTTTATTGTTGTTTCTCTTTATTTATATTTTTTTACTGTACTCCTGTTTAGTAAGTAGGAAACCCTTTTGCCGTCAGCTATGTGGATAGTGTACAATTAACGTTCAATGGTTTCATTTTTTCCCTGCCCCCCCCCCCCCCAGCAAGATTTTCATTTAAAATTAATTATCTTATTGTTTAAACGCTTATATATATTACGTTCTCCATTCCTGTCCTTGCAGTATTTTTTTTATTTATTTATTTTTATCGCCGTTTCTCGTTCACCCACCTCCCCGTTTAACAGTTTTTTTTTTTCCCTGTTAATGTCCATTTAGTGGACTTCCCATTTTAAACAGTTTTTCGGAAGATTTCTTCAATAACTCATTTTCGGGACGTTGTGTAACGGATTCTATGTTTTCCCATTTAAAAAAGACCCACAAAAGACCCACCATCATAACTGAGCAACAACTCTGGTTTTTGGATGACTGTCGTTACTTTAAAATCACCCCTAATTCTTTTAAGATCCATAACCAATTCTTGTTATGTAGTTTTAAAAAAGAAGTCCACTGTTTTAAAAATAGAATCCTTAAAAATGCCACTAGGAACTAAAAAAAAAAAAAAAAAAAAAAAAAAAGCAGAATATTACAAACTGAAACAAGAAATAACCAAGCTCTATGAAAAGAAATTGATGAAAACCATAGTACAGATGAAAAAATTATTACTTTCAACAAAATCAGGACATTCTGTACAGTGGAAAAAAAAAAAACACAATTGTGGATAAACATAATAAAAACTTAAGTTTATGTTAAAGAAACATAACACTGCCCCCAATTTTCACAATCAAGAGCACCCATACTTAAACTTATCAAATTACAATAATCAACACACATCAAGATAGTCTTTTAAAATTGGGACATAAAATTATACTCGAACAACCAATTCACATTAATGACAGCATTGCTAAAATAAAAAAGGCTATTAACAAAATCCCGGAGCATCAAAAAATCAAAATTAGGAACGTAGTTCAAGATAATCTAACCAGGCAACTTAAAAACAACAATATTAACTGTGAAGATCTTAAAGCTCTTAAATCCCTGAAAACTAATAAAAACATAACATGTACTTTAACTGATAAAACTAGAAAAATAGCTATTACGAACAAAACTGACTATATAAACAAAATGAAAGAAACTATCAATGAAATCGGCACTCAAAAAGTTAAAAAAAAACCTAATTTGAAACTCATTGAAAAGACCAAAAAACTTATAAAAGAAGGACTTCGGCCCAATAACCAACCACCCCATTTCCAAAAATTTGCTCCTAATACCCCACGCATTTCTGGCCGTCTTAAGGGCCACGAGAACCCCCCACCCCCACCCAAAAAACAAATCTGCCCCATCGTCAGCAAAATAGAAGGCCCAATGCATTCCCTTGAAAAACACATGACTAATATTTACAGAAATCTTCTTCCTCCATCTGAAAATTGTTTAAGTTCCACAGAAGACTTTATTAAAAAAATTAGAGATCTTAAAATTAATGGTAACCAAGTTTTTGTTAGTTTTGATATTATTAATCTTTACCCATCCATTGATATTGATATTAAAGAAATTACCGTAATTATTAATAAAAAAATTACAAATTCTTATGATAGTAAAGTTAATTTTTAACGAAAGCCATTTCAAATTCAATAACCACATATACAAACAAACTAAAAGGGTCCCCCATATCAGGTTTCGTTGGTGAGTTAAAACTTATGATCTTACAAGAAAAAACCCAAAAAACCTTGCCAAATAAATTTGACTGCTGGTACCGTTATGTCGACGATATTTTTGCTATTGTAAATAAAAATGACTGTCCCGAGGAAATCTCAAATCAACTAAATGATTTAGACCCAAATATCATGAAAAACGGCAGTTTTTCTAGTGACGCAAGCGCAAAAACAAACGAACGCCACGACACTCAGCGGAAACGGAAAAACGAACGAAAACTGCGACACTTATATATACAGGAATTTTAAGATCAAAGTAACCGCTGAAAGCCGACACTTAATATCTCAGGAAATATGGGAGGTTACGTTCTGATATTTTCAAAATATATTTTCACCTTCTGTCTGATCCTACCCTGAAATCCCTACATTTCTGCGTGCAATATATTTCGAGATATGAATTGGCTCATTTAAGTTGTAAATGGACGGCGTATGTAAGGAACAAATTTTTCTCGAATATGGCTCGAGCGAATTTAGTTTAATTGATATATGATATTAATCGCTTTTATCTGATGTGCCTGACATCTCCCTTTTCCCTAGGAAAACTCTTGTTTTTTTTATAACTCAGTTTAAAAATCGAACTATTTTTTACTCCGAAAATACCGTGATGCGGCAGTTTCGCGGACGAATTTCTTCTCTTCCATCTGAAATACTGAATATCAAATAATCGTTTTGGCTCCATCTATCGGGGAGCGTCAAAAATAAACACAAAAAATAAAATAAAAAATATTTTTTCTTTTTTTAATATATATATATTAAATGAGTTATTTATTTAGGTACTTGTATTTTATATGACATTTGTTTATCAAAAATATTCTTTGTATTTACATTGTTTTCATGCTGATACGTTGTTAACTTTCAAAATCGGTTCTATTTTAAAAGGTGATTGCAACAACAAAAAATTTTTCCTCTATTTTCATAAAAATGACAAATAATATGATAATCATATGCAAATATTTGTAATTTTTTCAAAATTAGGTGATAAATCACTTAAACTACGGATTGAAAAAATTCTTAAAACAGAATTTGAAAATAATTAATTTGCTCATTAAGTTTCTAGTATATATATAATATATAAATTACAAAATGTTAAGCTATAATAAAATTTTGAATAGATTAAGATTTTTTTTTTAATTAAATTCATAACAAACTATACTACTTAAATATTTACCAGTATAAAATTTTCACTTTTTAAAGATTTTTCTATTATTATTTATTTTTCTCTTTTAAATCAAATCTATACCTAAAACATTATAATAAGAAATAAATATAAATAAGAAATTTTTGTCATTTTTAAAATGTACTATATTATGCCTTTGTAATGTTGCATGTGTCCATCTTTTTTATCACTTTTTATAAAATTTTGAAATTTTATTTAGTTTGTTATTTTGTTCGAGTGTGACCTATAAAACAACACTTTTAATACAGTGTTATTACCATGCTCCTTTAATTTTGCGTTTTGATCATTAACCCCTAAAAAGTAATGATATCAATACAAAAAACCCTTAACGGGTTAAAAGTTTGTGACGCAGCATTGTACTTTATGACTATAAGAATTAGAAATACGGGTCTTAAAAATAATGATATCAAATTTTCAGTGACGCTTTGATATTAATTAAATTATACATAGATTTTCTTATTTGAATTTGCTTTTTCCTTTTATTTATATTTACAGTGTAAACGTTATTTTCAACATAAAATAATATATAGCATTTACTCATTGATACCTTTCCATTCACATCTCTTATACTATGAAAGCATGTTTTTAAAAGAAATTATATGAAATTCCAGTAACGCAGTGGTGTTACATTAAGTGATTTGTTTTTAAATTTCTCTGCAATTATTTTGTTTTGCATATTAAAGTATATGTGCACATTGAAATATTGCTTTTAATTTTCAAATACGCTGTCAAATATATCACTTTCATTAAGCTTATATTATGTACTGAAATATATTTATTTCAATGAATTATTCTATCTTTTGCGTCACGCCATCCAAAACTGAAAAAAATTTCACAGTTTTTTTCTTTGCATCACAATATCTATTTGCATGCATTTTCAATTTATTTGGATGAAATGACACAAAGTAAACATTTCCATATATTTTACTTACAGTTTTGGATGGCGTGACGCAAAAGATAGAATAATTCATTGAAATAAATATATTTCAGTACATAATATAAGCTTAATGAAAGTGATATATTTGACAGCGTATTTGAAAATTAAAAGCAATATTTCAATGTGCACATATACTTTAATATGCAAAACAAAATAATTGCAGAGAAATTTAAAAACAAATCACTTAATGTAACACCACTGCGTTACTGGAATTTCATATAATTTCTTTTAAAAACATGCTTTCATAGTATAAGAGATGTGAATGGAAAGGTATCAATGAGTAAATGCTATATATTATTTTATGTTGAAAATAACGTTTACACTGTAAATATAAATAAAAGGAAAAAGCAAATTCAAATAAGAAAATCTATGTATAATTTAATTAATATCAAAGCGTCACTGAAAATTTGATATCATTATTTTTAAGACCCGTATTTCTAATTCTTATAGTCATAAAGTACAATGCTGCGTCACAAACTTTTAACCCGTTAAGGGTTTTTTGTATTGATTAAGTTTACCCAGGAAGTAGAAGAAAATAGCCAGATTAACTACTTACATATTAGCATTAAACAAATTAAAAGTAATCAAATACAGACTTCCGTTTATAGAAAACCTACATACAGTAATGAAATTATAAGCAATTATAGCAAAATTCCATATAACTATAAAATACACACCATCCAATCCCATATTGATCATGCCATCCTAGTTTGCTCAACCCCCCAAATTCTGCAGGAAGAATTCAATTTTATCCGACGAATTAGTTTTAAAGCAGGGTATTCCAGAAATATTGTCCATAAATTGTATTGAAAGCGTATCAAAAAACTCAAACCACATTCCCAATCAACAAGAAGTTCCCCTCAAATATAAATATACCTACAGCATACCATTTGACTGTGGAGTTTCATTAAAAATAAAAAACAAGGCCGCTAAACATAACTCATGGTTCGTACACATTTATGATAAAGAAAAGTAAGGAGTTTTTAAGGACTTCCAAAAGATTTTTTAAGGACTACATAAAATAATTTATACATTATATATATATATATATATATATATTTTTTTTTTTTTTTTTTTTTGCCGATGTACTTGTATATATATAGAGAGGGAAAGGAGCACTGTTAACTAGCATTATAGTCTAACACAACATAAAATAAAATTTCATTAGTTAAAGTACAGATTCAAAAAGGAAAACTGAGAAACAATCTTCTTTAATTCATATAAAAGTAATAAATTATTCAGTTACTCACCAGATGATCGTGGAATGTTGTTTATTCCAGTAAAGTTGAAAGCACATTTTATTTTTTAAGTATAGTTCAAATGTTAAAGAAAAAAAAAGAATAGCTGATGAAGTTGAAACTAGTGGAAAATAATAAGGTATGCAGGACAGCGCAAAAACATTTGAAAGTAAAAAGCAAAATGATACTTTTTTATATACTTCAACTTTTTTCCTGCTGAAATGTCCCTCACTCCTTCTCATTTCCACCATAGATATTGCCACCTTGGTGGGATAAACTACGAATTTTTGATTGCTTCTGCAAACAAATCTCGAATCCATACAAAAATTACAGCATTATAAAAAAAAAAAAAAAAAACTAGTTTGATGTGGACTAGTTTGATGCGTAGTTTGATGTGTAGCATGGACTTTCTTCTATATAACTTATAAAACTCATTCAATACCAAATTATTTATTAAACTAGCGGGCTTCGCCCGCTTCGCTGGTCAATATATTGAAATGAATTCTAAAAATACCATATCATTAATAAAATAAATAAATAAAATAAAAATCATTGAAATCAGTCAAAATCTAAGTTAAAGTTCTCGCTATCTTTGGTCACTCGACACACTTCACAAAATCCCTTTATAGTGCATGTTGCATACACACACCTAACCGACACATTAAAAAATCGAGATTCTGATATAATTTGAAGCAGAGTTATGTTTTAAAACATGTTTTTTAGCCTCCCCCCCCCCCCCGCCTTGCTCTTAAAGGAAAGGAGGAGGGAATTTCACAAAATATCTTAACATTATGACTTAGATACAGTCGGTAACAAAAGTATCCGAACACTAGCAAAAATTCCTATATAAAAAAAGTAGAGTTAATACTGTTTTGTTTAATAAATCCTTGTCAAATCATGTTCTTAGTCAGTCTAAGAACACGATTCGACAAGGATCTATTTAACAAAACAGTATTAAATCTACCTTTTTTATATAGGAATTTTTGCTAGTGTTCGGTTACTTTTGTTACTGACTGTACATAAAACTGATCTATAAATCGAAAATCTCCTTCCTAAGATAATTTACTGCAGAATTACACATGAACACATGTTTCCCGCCCCCTAAGGGGAGGTAGGGTGGAGTGTCACAAAATCCCTTTGCAGTGTGTGTTGAATACACATAAGCAGTCCACGCATCAAAAATTGCTATTCTAAGATAATTTGGAACACAGTTACGCATGGGAACATGTTTTTTACCCCCCCCCAAACCCGCAAAAGGAGGATAGCATGGAATTTCAAATAATCCCTTTGCAGTTTTGTGTGTGTTGAGTACGTATAACCAATCGCAATATAAAAAAATCGCTTTCCTGTGATAATTTGGAGTAGAGTTACACTTTAAAACATGTTTTTGCCCCCACACCCTCCCTTAAAGGAGGGAAAGGGGAAATTTCACAAAACCCCCTTATAGTGCGTGTTGGGAACGCATAACCAGCCTGTGCATAAAAAAATAGCCTAAGAGAGTTTGGAGCAAAGTTGTTCATGGAAACATGATTTTGCCCCCCACCCCACCCCCAAGGGGAATAAGGTGGAATTTTACAAAATCCCTTTGTAGTGTGTGTCTTGAGTACGCATAACCAATCGACATATCAAAAAATCGCAATTCTGAGATAATTTGGAGCAGAGTTATTCTTAAAAGCATTTTTTGCCCCCCTACCCGTCTTAAAAGGGGGGGGGGGAGGATATAATTTCGTAATTGATCCTTTTATAATGAGTGTTGAGAATGCATAAACAACCAACACGTAAAAAATAATCTAACTGAGATAATTTGAAGCAAAGTTATGCTTGGAAACAGGTTTTTTGTCCCCCTACCCCCAAGGGGGGATAGGATGGAATTTTACGAAATTCCTTTGTAGCATGTGTCTTGAGCACGCATAACCAATTGACATATCAAAAAATCGCTATCCTGAGATAATTTATAGCACAGTTACTCTTAAAAGTGTGTTTTTGCATCCTCCCTGCCCTTAAAGGGGGGGGGGGGGAGGAGGGAGAAATTTCGTAAAATACCTTTACTGTGCGTGTTGGGAAGGCATAAACAACCCACACATAAAAATTTATCTTGCTGAGATAATTTGAAGCAAAGTTATACTTGGAAACGGGTTTATTGCCCCCCCCCACCCCCAATGGGGGGAAGGGGGGGGACTTTCGCAAAATCCTGTTAGAATGAGTGTTGGGTACACGTAAATAAGCCACACACTAAAATTTGTAACCTCAGCTCTTACAGATTTCCCCAGACCAATTTTTCACTAAAAGGGGGGGGGGCTCGAATTTGACCCCTCGCAATCCCTCCCCCCCCCCCCGAAAAAAAAATTAAAATCGCAAAAAAACAAAAAAGAGTTTTTGGAAATATCCTCAAGAAGACTCTTGCCGTTTTTCTTGTCTTTCTGTTATTATTGGTAGAGTTTTACTCAAAAATCCGTATTTTGCTAAATTTGCCTCCGAAAATCGTTTTTATCGCTTCCCCTTTTAAAAATTTATAATTCCAAAATCGCAGAAAATGCTTTTTTTGTACTCAAGTCTAGTCTCTCCTTCTGCGATTTCTTCACCGTGAAGCAATTTGGAGCTGAATTATACTTATAAAGGGGTTTTTGCCTTCTGCCTCCCCAAGGGGGAACGGAGGGATATTTCACAAAATCCCGTCTTGGTGGGCGTCAGGGTCCTAAAACCAACGTGCTCACCAAAATTTGCGACTATCTCTCATAGAATCGCCACAGCTGTGTTGAGTCAGTTATCAGTGAATTTACTATTTTATATACAGTAACCGCCGCTTAATAAATTCACTGGTTAATGAAATCAGCTGCTTAATCTGATAAAATTGCCTAGACCGGAATTAAATCAATGCAAATTACTTTTAAAGCCGCCGCTTAACAAAATCAGCATCGCCGGTTGATAAACTCAAAAATATCTCCTCAGCAACCAAAAATATCATTTATGCACACTAAAAAATTTTTGTTATTTACGCTGCGATTTTTTTTTTGTTTTTTTTAATAAGAAAAGAAATTAAACCACAACAATGCCTCCGTTTTCGATCATTGTTGAAGATTTTACACTTGCAGCACAGTTACAAATTAAACACGCCCCAGCACTTATCTCCATATAACAATTTCAAGGAACGTATTCTTCAAAATCAGTAATAAGTTACAAATTTGATTTGAAATGATATATATTTTCTTCTAATCATTAAAAGGCAATTTCTAGTTCTTATTGTAAAATTACTATAATTCATGAGGTTTAAACGAAAGGATTTCAAATTTATAAGAACAACGTAAACTTTTGATAAAGTAATGATGATTTTCCTAAAATGAAAGTTTATGGGAGCTTGGAATGCGTTTAATTTATTTATATCGAAGAAACAATTAACTATCTATCAAAAATTAATTAATATTGTTTACTAATTCCATTATTCGTCTCCTTTTGAAGTTTCTTTCAAAATTCAAGGAAGTAATACCTTTTCCTTAAGTGCAGGAACGTTCGCCGGATATAAAAATCAGCCGCTTATTAAACCCACTTTGGCTCAGAAAGAATGTGATTCTAATAAGCGGCAGGAACTATATATAGATTATTATTCACTAAAATTATTTCCCATCATGAACGCAGACGATTTTTTCCGACAAATGCAGACGATTTTTAAATATAACATTAAATGCCGAAAGCGCGTAGTCAGTTCTGTACCAACATCAGAAAAAAAATATATATTTTTTTTTAAGTTTTAAATACTATAAGAAAAAAATAAGTACTTTTTAAGGTACAAGTATAAAAAGTAAGGAGGTTTTAAGGACTTAAAACAGCTACAAAATGTAAGGAGTTTTTAAGGACTTTCTAGAATTTTTAAGGACTTTTTAAGCACCTGTACGAACCATGTAACTACAAAATACCAATTAAACCCAATCGCAACATCTACCAACTTATCCGCAGTGACAAAGACCCTACTGATCCTCTTGATACTGCCATTATCTACAATATTCTGTTCTCCAGACCCAATAATAGTAATGGTTGTAACATCGGAGTTACCAAAAGGAAAATTAAAAACCGTATTAAAGAGCACATTTCTGACGTAAAGTTTAATAAAAACATCACCGCCTTAGCAAAAACCACACAATCTGAAAATATCAGTATACATTTCAATGAAAGAACGAAGATCGCTGATTATGAAAACCCAACGTATGCATTCTACCGTGAAACCATAGAGATTTTAAGTAATTTAGAATCTTGCAATGACAACGGGCCCCGTGCAGAAGTTGATTAAATTTGGAGCCACCTACTAGAAGATCAGCCAATTAATGCCAAGATCAATCGGCACAGCAAACTTAGTGCTAGAAATGCTACCACTGATGTTTCACCTTTGAAAATGCCAGGGGCCTCCAATGAAAGCAACTTAGGATGAAGCCTAAAATAAGGTTTCTATTGTTCTTAAATAAATACTTAATTCAAGAATTTCAGCCAATAATAATAAATCAGCTATTAGCTTTTTTTTAAAAAAAATATTGGTGAAATGATGCTGTAATTCAGCAATTTGTTGCAAAAAATATTTCTTTTATAAAGCAGTAACTTTGTTAATTTTTCAGCAAAATAATCACATATACTGTGGGAATAAACTTTGACAAAGCAGCCAAGACATGAGGATTAATTGCAGTGTATATTATTACATCACTGGTAATAAGGAATATGAGAAGAGTTAGCATAATTTGCTTACCCCCCCCCTCCCCCATAATTTTTGGTTACAATTTCCCTTTGGATTTGCAATGATCTCAGAAACAGCCAAGATGGCCTTCAGAAAGGAGGATTTTAGACTAAAGTCTGAAAACTTTCATGCCTGAGACATAAAAATTTTAAATTATAATTTGCAGTTTTGCATCTCCACTTCCTCCATAATATTAATCTGCCTGTTACATATTATTATTAATTAGTTTACTTATTTCATTGGCAAGTTTTTTAATTTCCATTAAAAATTTCTAACTGTTAAAATATCTATTTTTCAGAGTTTTTTTTTTTTTTTTTTTTTTAACTACATTAGAAATATTTTGGAGATAATATTTAAGCTTTGAATTTCTGTCAAATACGAACAATTTGGAGATATTTGAATCAAGCTTGGATAACAACAAAAGGACATTTTAAAATCACATAATGCTGAATATTTACAAACTAGCAGGAGACGCCCGCTTCGCTGGTCCCTATTTTTAAACAAATCACTATAATTACTGAATTCTCAGAATTGCATCAATTTTTATCACGTGAAAAAAAAAAGAGAAACAAAATCTGATTAGGAAAAATGTCGCACCGGGTTCTCACTGTCTTCAGAAAAAATTCCCAAAATGCTCTAACTCTTATTTCTATTATTTTCCCCCTTCGCCTCCCCTCCCATCTATCCTAATAATTTTACAAATTCGAAAATATCCGCAATCGATTTGTAAGTATCAAAAACCTCTATGCACCAGTTTTGAACGATCTATCTCTATTTTATTTTTTTGCCCCACCCAATAATTTTAAAAATTCAAAAATATCCGCAATCGATTTGTAAGTATCGAAAACCTCAATGTACCAATTTTGAACGATCTGACACTATTTTTTTTTTGCCCCTCCGCCCCCCCTTCCCGGCCCTTCTAATAACTTTACACTTTCGAAAATATCCCCATTCGACTTGCAGGCCTCTAAAACCTATCTGTACCAATTTTGAACGGCCTAACTGTATTTCTATTTGTTTTTGCCCATAGCCCCTCCTTACCACCCCTCCTAATAATTTTACAAATTCAAAAATATCCCCAATCGATTTGTAAGTATCGAAAACCTCTATATACCAATTTTGAATGATCTAACTCTATTTTTATTTTTTTGCCCCCCCCCTTCTCACCCCTCCTAATAACTTTACACTTTCGAAAATATCCCCATTCGACTTGCAGGCCTCTTAAGCCTATCTGTACCAATTTTGAACGGCCTAACTGCAACTTATCCCCGTTTTAGAACTTACAACAGCTTGCTCGATCATTGTGCAAATATCTTTGAAAACTTTAACTGCAGCAAATTTCTGCTCTGTTACGACTAAGACGCCCCTTTACGTTTCATGATTTGGAACAGTGTATTCGCTCACCGTGTAAAGGAACATTGAAAATTCTGATCTGGCAAATCCCCAACCCGGTGGGGCCTACGGTCTCTTAATCTACTCTCAAATAATTTAATCGTAATTGGTGATATTGATTTATTAAAATATCAAAGCGCCATTTGGCGACAGAGATTTGCAACATGTACTCTTCAATTCCAATTCAAATAACTTTTAAAATGATATATTACTTATGGAATTATGTTAATTAGAAGCTGGGATAGAAAAGTAATGCAAACATTATTATAAAAAGAATTGTCTGACTTTTCTGTGGTTTTCTCCGAAACTTGCGTAATTGAGGGAAAAATAATGTTAAAAATCCTTAATAAGAAATGTGAGTAGAATATCGGAATTCGAATGTCTACAAAATAAACTAGTTGGCATAGGTGGACTCTGCTCAGTTCCCCATCATATTTATGTTCTCAGAAATTTCTAGTGCGAGACATATTATAATCCTGTTAAAAGAAATGAATTTGACCAAAGCATGATACATTGACAGATTGAAATCCCCGCCTAATAGGCTATCCACCGTTCACTTCGATATAATTATCTTATTCTAATTTATTAATTTATTTTATCAGGGTTATTTCTGTTGTTTAGTTTTCATGCTACTATTTCCAATGCAATAAACCTCAAAATTCATATTTATATGAAATATTTACAATTTCGCTATGTTGATAAAATCGTAAATTACGAATAATTTACGAAAATTTCCTAGTTGAATATTTGTATTCAATCATGTTCAAACAAATATCATAAACTTAATTTTGAAGTTGTCTAATGTATTTAGGATCCTCAAAATGGAAATTTATGCTCAATTTTGCCTTATTCTGACATGTTAAGTAAATCGTAAATTCCAAATAACTTACGAATTTTTTTAAATTGGAAAAATCATAGATATTCATGCCAGTATCCTAAATAATATTCCGAAAGTGGTTTGACATCTTTACGATGAAAATATCCCTCAAGATTGACGTTTATGTGAAATTTTGCTCTATTCTGACATGTTAAGAAATTCGTAAATTTCCAATAACTTACGAAATCTTTATATTGGAAAATTCATAGTCATTAATATTCATGCCAGTGTCCTAAGTAATATTTCAAAAGTAATCTGACATCTTTACGATGAAAATATCTCTAAAAAATTGACGTTTATGCGAAATTTTGCCCTATACTGCCATGTTAAGAAATTCGTAAATTTCCAATAACTTGCGAAATTTTCAAAGTAGCATATTTATAGTTACTGATGTTCATTCCGGCATCCAAACTGATATTTTAAAACTGGTCTGACATTTTTACAGTAAAAAGTTTCCATTTAATGCACGTTTAAGTGAATTTTTGTCCTATTCTCCCATGTTAAGAAAATCGTAAATTTCTAATAACTTACGAAGTTTTTAAATTCGAATGTTGCAAATCAATAGGGTTCTTGCCAGTGTCGAAAGTAATATTTTAAAACTGATCTGACCTCTCTGCGACAATTTGTTCTTGAGATATCGTGTACACAGACTAACAAACTAACGGACTGACTCACTAACAGACTAACCCACTAACACACACCCTACAGACAGACACCATAGAAATTTTGTCATTTTCGGATTCTTCACACCTGAAAACGTGTAGAAAAGTCAAAAAACTGAGGTCGAAAATTTTCACAATTACCTAAGTTCCCCATACCTATAGTATGATGGGGAACTAAAAAGAATAGAGGTGTTCCGAGTTTTCTGTGGTTTTCTCTGAAACTCCTGTACTGAATAATAGCTTATATCAGTTTAAAAGTTCGCAATAAAATTACTGCAAAATATATTTTGAATGATACATTATAAGTAATTTAATCATAATTAGAATTGGATGTATTGGAATAAAGGTGTTCTATGTTTTCTGGGGTTTGCGCTAAAACTCCCGCACGGAATTTAAAGGCTTATATCAGTTTAAAAATCTCCAATAAAATACATTTTAAATGATGAGTATATTATTATTATAAGTAAGACTATAATACATCATAAACATTATACATTATAAGTAAGACTATAAAACTCATAATTAGAATTGGAGATATTGAAATTTTAAAATATTAAAGTGTCATCTGGCAGCAGAGATTTGGGATCTCTACTTTTTAATTCCAGTTCAAATAAGTTTTAAAATGATATATTACTTATGAAATTACGTTAATTAGGAGCTGAGATACAAACATTAATAAATATAAACATTTCTGTATAAAAATTTGTGCCTGACTTATCCGTGGTTTTCACCAAAACTTGTCTTATTCCAGGCTGTATATTGTTAAAAATTCTTAGTACGAAATGTGAGCGGAAATTGGAATTCGAAATTCTGTAAAATATAAAAGAATAAAAACGTTTTAGGTTTTCTATAGTTTTCTTCGAAAGTTTCGGAGAATGTAAAATTTTCGAGAGATTTATTGATTTCATTGAAGTTCATGACAAAAGTGGTGAATGCATGGCGAACATAATTTCTAAAAAGCTAGAGGATGATAAGTTATCCAATAGCGCCTGTCATGGTCAGGTCAGTCCTTTGTGTGTCACTGCACACAAACCAATGGTGGTATTTATTCCATTTTCAATGGGGAACATTCCATAGTAAACTTGAATAACATATATGAGTTTCAGAGAATTCCATGAATATTTACCGGAGATAGAGCGCAGACAGACAGATAGACAAATCTATGCCATAAACCATTTTCAATGTAGATACAAAGTATTAAAAACACACAAAGAATAACGTCAAAGGGTCAGATATGATGATCTGCGAAAGAAGCTGTTATCGGTTTGAAAATACGACTAAATAAGTTTGTGATGCTTCGATAGAGCTAAAAGATGGGGACAAATCACCAAGGCAAATTCAGAATAAAAACGTCTACGAAATGAGGCGAGGAATTTTGAATTTATTTTATACTTAGTGATATAGAATCATGTTTTGAAAGTGTTCAACTGTGTCGGTAAAGGAATACAAAAAACTGACAACTGATATTGTTTTAACGAAATCAATTGCTTTTATGGAAGGGTTGGAAAATACATTAAAAGATTTCATAATACTGGGTTTGACAAATGGTTTAAAAAAGCTACTGCCGTTGCCCAGTTGATGTCATACATACAACCATTAACTCTAACAAGGGTGCTGTTGGCATAATGAAAACGCAAATTTTAATTCTCAATTGCAAAAACAGGCCCAAGAATTTTTTTTTTTTAATACCCGTCGGCAGTATATACAGAGAGTATATACTACTATAAATTAAAATTAACTAAAGAAATTCAATAATAAAAAGTACGGGCATTAGAAAAATAGATTCTAAATTTTTTAAAAAGGTTATTCTAATTTAATTTAAAGATTCTCTCTATATATATATATTAACAAGCAATTCCAACAAAAAAAACATCGCCAAATAGTGACAAAAACTTAAATGTGCTCAAGAAGTTCACATACTGTATATGTAGAAATAAAATGATCTAGATGATACGAATGGACTCTTCCCAGCGTCGTCTGCTCAGTCATGTGATAGGGGAAAACAAATAATCGAATTCTGAGAATCGAATTCAATTAAATATTGTTCTTAAGAACAAATGTGTTAATATTTACTATAAAATAAAATAAAAGTAATGTTGTGCATTTGTAAACAGTAGAATAATTGTATTTGTAAATTTAATAATTTTTAAAAAACACTATGTGTTTATTTATTTTCAGCTGTAAGAATCGATTTTTGTATGTTGTAGTGTAACTGTTACATTAACTGATCTAGCAATAAATAATAGCTTAAATTTCATGAAATTTATCCCTCCTCCCTCCAACTAAAAGATAATTGATTAAAGCTACGATGTACCCCTGCTAAATTTGGATCCCTGCTAATTTTATGGCAAAGCAGGGGTTTTAAACCAGTTAAGAGCAATGCGAAATATTAAAGCAAGGGTGTTTTTAACTTTATGCCGTGAAAAGATTTTAGTTGCACATCATCAGTCAAATTTTGACGGGTATTAGCTAGTTTCATTTTAAATTGGAAAATTTTCATTCCCCTCAAAGAGTTAAAGAACGTAGAGTACCGAAAGGAAAAGATACCAGGCGAATTAGTCTACGACGAGTTGCAGACACTTGAAACTTGAAACAGAAACACTACAACCAACAAATGCTATATTAGATCGAATTTTAGTCGAAATTAATTACAGACTTGACAATGCGAGGAAATCAAATTATTATTTTGTATTTTTGACTGACGAAGCATTGATGAAAATGACTATAACAGATTTTTTAAAAATATATAGACTCAATTTGGCTCTTAAATATGTCAAGGGCTTGAATTCAGAAAAACACTTTTCCGAACATGAAGTTTTCAAAGAACAAAGATCACTTTTATCGACAAATATTTATGAATTACAATCTGTTTCTTTATTGGAAGTTATATGTAAAAACGATTTGCTGAATGCATTTCCTAACATAAGCATAGTTTTCAGAATTTATGCAACTCTGCCTACAACTTCTGTTTCATGTAAAAGAAGCTTCAGAAAAATGAAACTCACTAAAGATTACGTTCCACAATGTCCCAAGAGCACTTGTCGGAATTGTCAATATTTTCGACTGAGAGTGAAATAGCCAACAATCTCAATTATGACATTTTAACTGAAATAAAGTCGAGGAAAATAAACTTTTAGAATTACGTATAATTTTATAACTAAAATAAATAATTTTGTAAAAGTCTCAGTATTTTATTTGTTAAAAAATTTTGCTTAGGGGGTGGCAAATTGGAAGTCTGCACCCCCCTTTTAAAAATGTAGATCCGGAACTGGTGTTTACTCTTATTACTCTTAAACACCAATTCTGTGCTGGTGCTTTTTTATTATAACTCTCAAGTATCCAGAAAATCTTGAATATTTTTCTTTTTCCCCTACACATCAAATGGTACCTAACTGATCATTTTTTTTCTTCTTTTTAAAACAGCAAGCAGACGATCAAGCTTTCTTTTTTTCTCTCTGTGTTTATCTTCAAAAGTGCACATTTGAAACTACAGAAATTATCAGTGAGAAATGTAATCTGCTATTTAGAATTAATTATCACAGCTGTCAAACTTAACCAGAACGCCACAAAGAACTTTTTCACGTTGATAGTCGAACACAGGCGAGGGGGATCTTCCCTCCCTCTCCAACTCTCTTCAATGTCCTTGACTGAATAATTTTCCGATGTTCAATATCGAAAGATGATTCTGCCGTGTTAGAGATGACCTTATTTGAACTTTCAGCTAATATTCAGCATTTGACGTGCCAATTTATTTTCATTATGTTTGGAAAGCAGATTCTGTAAACGTTTAGCTAACTATTAAAGGAACAACTTTAAAAGATTATCCCTCCCCCCTCCCCCCCCAAAAAAAAAAGAAAAGAAAGAAATGTGGATTAGATTTTCTTTATTTATTTTTAACATCGGGAAGTGGCATTTACCTATCATGCGGTTAATCGAACTTTTACTGCAAATGTTTTATTTTAAAATCATCTTTTATGCCACTTAATTTTATCATGTCACTTTCTATATTTTTGCGTTCATCCGTCCCCTTTTCGAAATACATATGGTTTTTTTCTAGAAGATTGAGGGAGGCATTTTACTTACCTGTTTTTGTCTGAAGAAGTGCCGTGCTTTTATTTTTTGACCCGAAACAATTGTTGTGCATTTTCCATATTTGATGGCCTTTATTCACAAACTTCTCTCCCTTTATTATTTAGCACTAATTTGTGGGAGTTTTATTGTTACTTTCTTTAAATTAACAGCATAAGCTCATTATAGCAGGAAAAAAAAATATATATATATTATACAAGGTTAATGGAAATAAACTCTAGTTAATCTTTTTCTGCAGCATTCAAAATCATTTCAAAACACTATAAGCGGAACTCAAGAAAATGTTATCTTCTAATGTCATTCAAGGTCAAAGGGCAGTGTGTTAGTAGATTGAGAGAAAGGGTAAAAAGAAGCTAATACAATTTCAACTGAAAGAAAATTTTTGTTTATCGTTCCGTTGAGTAAAGAGATAACGGAGAGTGCATTTGTCTTTGTAGTTGTAAATATATGAGCGTTTTTTTTTTTTTTTTTTTTTTTTTTTTGAGGATGGTTGGTTGTATAATTTAAGGCTGATTATCTACGCAAGGGTCCTTGGCCTATAGATGGAATGCCCGGCAAGGTAAGGAATTCTATTGGATAAGAACGCATTTCGCGCAATTTCATTGGACAGATTATCCTGAAAGTTTTATAGATTGGCAATATTTTCGCGGTTTTGGCGATATACTGGATCTTTAAAAGAGTATTTTTTCAATTCGGCTTATACACGGGTTTGCAATTTTGGGCAAATTTCTGCAGGGAAAAACGTACTCTCGGCTTATATTCGGAAATATACGGTAGTTTCCCTATGAGTACTTTTGAGAGAGACATCTCCCTTCATCTGTGATGCTTCAGTGGCAGAGTTGATTTTTTGACGTCAAAAGCTGGTTTTTGACATGACATGTGTCAAAAATTGGTTTAAACTGTCAAAAACCATAGGTGAAAAATCTAAAGTACTAGTTGGAACCCGTCGAATTCGACGGTCACTTTATTGACCGTAATGTTTCAAAAATCGTCGCATCATTATTTAAATGTATTTCAAGTTAAAACATCTAATATAATTTATGACATTTCACTTTAAAAAAGGAATTCGGAAAAATGCTTATAAATAGAAATACTATATACGACACCACTTTCTACAAAGTACTCTCAATGGTGACGTCAAACTGACTCCAAGTAAACAGTTGCTATCTTTTATTTTCTATTTCGTTTAATACTATGACTACATGTTAGCTGACCCGTTCGGCGTTGTCCGGGCCTAGGATAATAACCTTAAATTTGTATGATTTTAAATCCTAAACTCGATTTTGTTTGAATTTCTATTTTTAAATAAAAGCATCGCGAAAAAGATAATCAGATGTAACAAAAAATTTACCTTGAACCGAACGAAACTCTGCCTTGTGACCCCGGTGCCTGCGGCAGCGCATACGCCGGCCGCTAATAACATAAAAAAAATTGTCAAAAATTAATCTGGAACCAAACGAACCCGACCGGCGTTGCCCGGGCCCATGATAATAACCTTAAATGAACCTTAAATTTGTATGATTTTATATATTTAACTCGATTATGTTTGAATTTCTATTTTTAAATAAAAGCATAGCATCACAAAAAAATAAATAAATAAAAATCAGCTGTAACAAAAAAATTACCTCGAACCCAACGAAACTCAGCCTTGTGACCCCGGTGCCTGCGGCAGCACATACACGGACCGCTAATAACATGAAAAAATTCCCAAAAATTAACCTAGAACCAAATGAACCCGACCGACGTTGCCCGGGCCCATGATAATAACCTTATATGAACTTTAAATTTGTATGATTTAATATCTTTAACTCTATTTTGTTTGAATTTCTAATTTTAAATGAAAGCATCGCGAAACAAATAATCATATGTTACAAAAAAATTACCTCAAACCGAACGAAACTCAGGCTCATGACCCCGGTGCCTGCGGCAGCGTATATGCGGGTCGCTAATAACATGAAAAAATTCTTAAAAATTAATCTTCAACCGAACGAACCTCTGAATCGTGTTTCCGCCGCCTGTGGCTTTGGCACCGTATAGCAGGCATGCTACGCACACGCTGTAAAATTCACATTCCTCCACCAGGGGGCGCAGTATGTTGTATACGAACATCACCAATCACCTTGAACTTCCAAGACCTTTCAAATAAGGTGTCACATGGTGGTGTCAACTGCAAAATCCTTTAGTTGCACTTTCTCCCACCAGGGGGCACAGTGTGTTCAGTACGAACATCACCAACGGTCAGGAAATACCAAGACCTTTAAAATAAGATATAACATGGTAGGGTCTAATACAAAATCACCTAGTTCCATTTTTCACCACCAGGGGGCTCACTATATTGTATACAAACATCCCCAATCAACATGAAATTTCAAGACCTCTATCACCAATCGCCTTGGATTTTCAAGACCTTTTAAATAAGGTGTCACATGTTGGTGTCAACTGTAAAATCCTTTAGTTGCACTTTCCGCCGCCAGGGGCACAGTGTGTTCTGAACGAACATCACCAACAGTCAGGAAATACCAATACCTTTAAAATAAGATATAACATGATAGGGTCTGCAGCAAAATCACCAAGTTCCATTTTTCACCACCAGGGGTCGCACTATATTGTATACAAACATCCCCAATCGACATGAAATTTCAAGACCTTTAAAATGAGATGCTACATGTGTGGGTCTAGAACGGATTTCCCTCTCAAACTAATTTCCCCCCTTTCCCCCCGTCCAAATCTACCTTCCTCCTTTAAAATCGAAAATTCCAAATTCGCAGAAAGTGATTTTTTAGTATTCGACTCTAGTCCCCATATGTAAAATTTCTTCACCGTGAAGTAATTTGGAGCTTAGTTAAGCTCGTAAACGTGTTTTTAACCCGTTTCCCCCCGGGGGAAACCGTTCGACTTTTTTTTATTTTTCTCTTTTCATAGCACATCTACAGACCAAGACCTTTCTTTAGACACCTCAACCAAATTTTTACACCAAGTAGTTCTCTCAATATAGTGGAGACAGACAAAAACATGTTTCAAATTAATATATAGATTTTTTTTTTTCAAATAATTGATTTACACCAAACGCAGGAAAATCTTGAAAAATTCTTGAAAAAATTTAATGTAAAGTTGATTGTGCACGCATAACTTTCCTCAAACTCAACGAATTTAAGCAGTTAATAGCTCAAAAGAAAGAGCTTGATCCACTGAGTGTTCTCAGACTTGTGTCAACAGCCTACGTTAATTAGAACTCTAGTTATAGAGGTTTGAGTGAAGGAAAATCTTGAAAAAATTGAATGTAAATTTAATTCTGCACTCATAACTTTCCTCAAACTCAACGAATTTAAGCAGTTAATAGCTCAAAAGAAAGAGCTTGATCCACTGAGTGTTCTTAGACTTGTGTCAACAGCCTATGTTAATTAGAACTCTAATTATAGAGGTTTGAGTGAAGGAAAATCTTGAAAAAATTGAATGTAAATTTAATTCTGCACGCATAACTTTCCTCAAACTCAACGAATTTAAGCAGTTAATAGCTCAAAAGAAAGAGCTTGATCCACTGAGTGTTCTTAGACTTGTGTCAACAGCCTATGTTAATTAGAACTCTAATTATAGAGGTTTGAGTGAAGGAAAATCTTGAAAAAATTGAATGTAAATTTAATTCTGCACGCATAACTTTCCTCAAACTCAACGAATTTAAGCAGTTAATAGCTCAAAAGAAAGAGCTTGATCCACTGAGTGTTCTTAGACTTGTGTCAACAGCCTACGTTAATTAGAACTCTAATTATAGACAGAGGTTTGAGTGAAGGAAAATCTTGAAAAAATTGAATGTAAATTTGATTCTGCACGCATAACTTTCCTCAAACTCAACGAATTTAAGAAGTTAATAGCTCAAAAGAAAGAGCTTGATCCACTGAGTGTTCTGAGAGTCAAACGATCAAGATCCTTTCATTAGAAGAGGAGCTATGAGAATTCGAATTGCTTGAGTGAATGTGTCCCATAAGAAATGTACAGGGAAGAATCGCGTTTGAGTATAACTTGAGTAAGATGGGAGTTGAGTAAATTTCAATGATTGATGACATATCTGTGTCTAAATACCTTTCATTTAAAAAAAAAAAATGAAGGAAATCGGCCGGATAGAACGGCCAGACGGACTGACTTTAGTTTTCATAAATTTTTTTAATATATAAGATAATGTTAAATGATTTTATACATATTTACTTTCTCTTACCCATAAGGCAGAGAAAGTATTGTTTTCGGGTCAAATGGAACGCGAGATTTTGTTATATTTACACGTTTTGAGGTCCCCTGAATACGAAAATGTTTAACACAGGTTTACATAACAGTACTCGTTATCTTACCTCTTAATCTGCAACCTGTATATATAGTATTAAATTTAGGGTAAGAGAAAGTCGTGTGAGTGACACACCAGATTATTTTAAGTTGCAAGTACTAAGTACATAAATTAACATTCATTATTTGTATATATATATATAATATTTTTTTAGGAAAAAAAAAAAAAAGAAGAAATGTTAGGAAACATACCAATGCACCATGTTAAAGAAAGAGTGAACGTTATAAATATTTTTCGTAAATTGTCTTAAAGCTATACAAATTTGCATATATAGGTAGTAAATTATAATAATACAAGTAAGTATATAAATTCTTTAAAAACTAATTGAATAAAAAGAAAAAAAAAAATTTTTAATTTAAAAAATTGTCTGCTAATTATTATTATTATTTTTCCTCTTCACTTTAGCATTATTATGGTTTAAAAAAATATATTAAGTGCAGGGGTGCAGAAAATGTTCAAACCTCGGAAATTTCCCCCAAACACAGTATAAATTTCCCTCAATAATGCAAAAATCTACTTTGCTATACATTTTTGATTTTTATTTTTATTTTCTCTTAAAAAAATATTCAAAATTTCCCCAGTCAGTTTAAATTTCCCCCGAACCTCGTTCGGGCGTTCGGACATATTCTGCACCCCTGATTAAGTGTATTATTAGGTTATTACTTTGTGAATTCAATGGTAGGTTAATTTTTAAAATTATGTTAAGTGCTGAAATTTCAATGAAAATTTTTAGCATTCAAACATAATATTTAAAAAACAAAAAATATGCTGACTGTAGAATAAAACAGCTTCCGGGGGGAATTCAATAACAAGGGCAAACTATTTTCAAAAATGGTATTTTATTTGTATAATTTGCAGTCTTCTATGTTGTGATTTTTGCATGTGACAAAAGTAAATTATTAATTTTACATGCATATATGTAGGCTATATGCATTTGTTCTTCCAAGAATGCTGTAAAACTATTGCTAGAAGGTTACATATCAGGAAGAAAAGTATTTAAAGGCTTCTAACATTTTCACTTGGTACTAATATGTTTTTAAAAGGGCCGCTGGGTGCTAAAAATGGTGAGAACAGGGCCACTGGGTGCTAAAATGTGTTTGAAAGAGCCACCAGGTGCAGCACCCAGCCAAATTAGCCTAGAGTTAGCACTAAAAAATCTGGAGTGACTTCACTCGAAATTTTAATGTATTTAATATTATATTTCAATGCATAAATGCAGATATTCATACCTTTAAGGATGTAATTTACGAAAGAGATCTGTACACCATCCCTTTCATTAAAAATAATTACTTTAAAATTGCATTATGTTAGTTCACCTTAGAATATACAAATTCCGATGTTCGAATTTTCGTTTTTTGTAAAAATATAAATTTTTTGTACTTATACAGAAATCATTAGCATTCATAGGAAATATATAATAAACTTCTAAGAATTATTTTTAACCATGAGAGACATATAAATTAAACACTCTTTTGTAACATTACAATTTTTCATTTCTCTAAATGACTACTTTATTGTTAAAATATACCAAGTGCAAAATGTGAGGTTTTTGACAGTTTTCGACATGAGTTTTTGATATGACAGTTTAAATTGTGGTTTAAACTGTCAAAAACTGTCATACGTCAAAAACCTGCCAACCCTGTTCAGTGGGAGCTTTTCTTACGACTAAATTCATAGTGCTTTAAAAAGCTACTTATGATCAATGTTTTGCACTGGTTCATTGCCTTGCCACTACACAAAAATAAATTATTTCAAATTTCAACTGTTTTGTGATGAATTGTGTAGGTTTTCTATTGTAATTAGGAAATTTGCAAACTTTGTCGAAGTTTAAATTAAGAAAAGAAAAAATAAACGAAAGTTTTGACAAAGTTTGTAAATTAGCTAATTACAATAACCAAACCTATGCAATTCACTGCAAAACAGTTGAAATTTTAAATCATTTCTTTCCATGTTGTGGCAATGAACCAGCTCAGAACATTGATAATAAGAGGAACTGCTTTTTAAAGTACATGCCATAAGAAGTTAGTCATAAGGAAAGCTTCCACTGAAACACCACAGATGAAGAGAGGGGCCCCTCTCGAAAGTACTCTGGTGAAACTAAATACTAAAGAAGCTCAATTAAGGTTTTTCTACAAATTTAATTATGAGACACATTATATTAAATTTATAACTTCACACACTTAACACGTAGCAACATATTGTGTCAATCATTTCTTTTAGTCTTGAAACATTTTTTATATGAGGGTAAATTTTAACATCATATCTAAACATTTGCAATTATTGAATAATTAAATATCACTACATACAGTTCCTTTATTTCTACAAAGATTAATTAGTGATAATTCACAAATGAAATAAATTATATGACATAAAAAAGAAAGGTTTTCTTATGAAAATAAAATCATATTTACATAAAACTAGTTATTAAGGGACAATAATTTATTAAATTACAAAATTTAAATTGAGAGTGTATTACAAAAATTAACATAATTATAGAACAGAAAAGAGAATTTAAATCATAAATAGATAGTTATAAGATATAAAACTTTTAATATACCATGTTTTTAAATTTTCTGTTGAATCATAGCTATAGAACTACATTAGCACTTTATCAATGCATATAAAATTTTTAAAGTGATTATGACGCCAATTTAGTCAGATACATAATTTAACTTTTTACGATTTTTTAACGTTCACGTTTAATTACATGTATTTATTTTTATGTCGAAAAAATATGAACTCGTATTTTTTTTTTTTTTTTTTTGGCAACAATTAAATTATAGCTAATATTTTAATGGCTATTTTTAAAGCTATTAGGAGGTTATTATTTTCATATTTTAATTAATTATAAGAAAACTAATCAAAAATTCGAAAATCGAAGTTCGAAGTACTGTGTTGTCATCGGGGTTTGAGCTATTCTGAAACTTTTGAACGTCTAGCTAGTAGGGAGTTAGTTAAAAATCGATTGCAAGATTTGTACCGGACAACCAAATAAGAATCTAAGTTAATAAAAACATGGTAAAAAATACAAATACGTATGTATTAAAAACATTTGTTAAAGGTCTCTGAAAAAACATGATAATAATATGCGTAAATTCGTAAATGGCCAGACATTTAAATTACTTACAAGAGTAACATCAAAAATTCTCGTTGAAAACAATCTAGTCAATTCTTGAGACAAAAATAATAATATACAGGACCCATGTAAACAAAGTTTTGCATATTAAAATCAATTACGAAATTCTGATTTTCCTCATCATGAATCATTAAATCAAACAAATCTCAATATAGAATACAATAAGCTCTTATGCCTTTAACATGACATTTAAGATCTTTTTCTCTTTTAATCCATATTGTAATTGAAAATAATATAAACACATCAAATCTTCACCTCACTTCATAAATATATTATGATGAGAAAAAAAAAATTTGACTATAATCGATTACAATGATATATAACGATTAAAATGAAAAAAAAATAAATAAAAAGTGAATAATACTTTCTCGGTGTATTGTAATTCATCTGGGTATCAGACTGTCGTCCAAACAATATATTTTAATAAATAAAAGCAGAAAAAAAAAATTCTTCAGGAAACCGAAACCGTAAATAGTGCGTTAGGAAATTAACCGGCTGATTCAGTGTATAGTAAACAAAACAAAATTCGACTTGTTATTGGTCAGTAAACAGTGTGGACCAATCAAATAACGCCAGTCCAATGCCAATCCAATCTGTTGATTTGGGATTGTATGATTTTGCGTTGCGCATTTTAATCTGCAAACGCAATCATTTATTGTGTGTAAAGAGACAGATGTTATCGTTTATTGTACGTGGCGAATTATATGCATAAAATATAATTTCTGAGTGATAATATTTACAAAATTTTAGTTAATTATGTCTTCTACTGAAAGTACTTCAGAACTGAAAGGAGGTCATCCTCCAGCTGGTATTTTGTTTATCCTTTTTTTGTATTTTAATATTAAGTTTTGATGCTGTCTTCAAAGGTATTTCCTTTGAAAATTATTAAAATATTTTTAAATTGTCACTTATATTAAGCTGTTTATTTAATAATGATTTTCATTCTAGATTGTGTAGTTTTTATTGTCAAATTATTCTTTTCAAAATTTTAAAGAGGAAAAGAAAAGTTTGCTTTTTATTTCATTTTTCATATTCGATTATTTTTTCCACAAATACTTCTGTTTTCAAATACTAAATATATTTAAATGTGTTTATTTTAATGTATCCCTCTCTGTATTTTGTGTAAAAATTGTTGATAGCTGAACCTTTTACCCTTTTGACAAACTTTAGTGTGGGACCCTTTCGACGAAATTTTAAATTTAGTACCGAAATAGCTCGGACGTTTTTCGCCAAGTTTTTTACTTAGGCAATTGCAATAGCCATTTCAATCCATCGCCAAAATTGGCAAAAAATATTTAAAGCCTCCAAGGGGGCCCCATACTAAAGCTGTGCCATACTTTTATAGTACTTAAATTTCACATATAGTACTGTATTTCCCAGTATACTAAGTAGTATTTAATTTTATCTCCTTAAATGCACTCAAGTGATGCTTAATATTTTATTTCTCTGTATGAAAATTCATATATCCATTAGTTTTTGAAGTAAACTTGGTATATCCTGCTTTTTGTTAAATGCAAACTTTGTCTATACACTCATATCCAAAAGTTAAGGAACAACCTGTTTTACAGTTTTCTTCTTTTGTGCGTAATTTTTAAACTAATTATCATACTTACATAAAATTTGCATGGCACTTTAGTTGTTATATCAATAATCCCCTATTTATCCCAGGTTTGAAGGTAAAAAAAAAAAAAGTGAATTTTTTTTTATGCTTATTTTCATACACATTTTATTTGGAACAACTATAGTATTTCCCGACAGCTGAATTTGGCGATTTATTTTTGGCGATTATGCCTAAATCATAAATCTAAAAATCATATAGCATAAATGATAAAATCATAAGCTAAATTATAAATCATAAAATCATAAATCCAAAATAAATAGCATGCAGGCTGCCATATTATATCGCAAACAGTTCAGAACGACATCGTTATCGTTCAAATCGGCGCCAATCAAAGAAAAATCGCCAAATTCAGCTGTACGGAAATACTATAGTTGTACCCAAATTACTTTTAAAGTTAACTTTCTGCTTCGCAGAAACACTAAATATTCTTTTATGAAAATATTTCTTTTGCACAAGGAGTTACACTCAGGATGATACATTTTGCCTGCATAAGCTCAGCTCTGGCAAAGCTGGTGAGAGGGGGATCCTCCCCAGAAAAGCTTATTGCTAAAGATGAAGCCTGAGTAAGGTTGTTTATTTTATTTTATAATTATGTTTTGTGCTTCGTTTAAAATTAAAATAAAGTGGTGAGAGGGGGTTAATTCCATTTCATGTAACTTTAACATAAGTAATGGTTTTTATAAACTGATGTTATATAAATTTTTCTCAAGAGTAAGCTTTGGAAAAAATGAAAAACAATTTTTAAAAAGATAACTAAGGTAAACGCACCAGTAATGGACCCTGTACCAGTAGTGGACACTTTTAATTTTAAACTCTGAAAATAAGCTACCTAAAAATTCTGAAGATTCGAGCAATGTTCAGGAAGGGAGTTATAGTCCTTTACTGTTAAACCCTTTAACAAAAAATAATTCTGGCCATTAGATTTAAAATAGTGTTAGTTTAACTAAAAAAATTTGCACTTTTTGTGATTTTGCCATTTTCTTCTTATCACTTTGAATAAGGAAATGAAATTTTATTTGCTCGCTCTCTGTTTATTTTTAACTGATTTCTTCTACCTTTTGCTTTTATGACTAAAATAAGTATGCAGAATTCATTTATTGTGCTATTTTTTAAATCTTGTATTAACACATAGTATTTTTATGGGTGCCCACTACTGGTGCCAAAAAATGTTGTCATGACAAATAGTGGACAGCCCTGTCCACTAATGGCTCATGTGACTTTTGATGCCGGATCCAGTAGTGGACACAATTCTGTATTGAATTTTAAAGCAAAAATTCAAAGGGGTCCACTACTGGCTCATTTTAAGCTCTTCAGATTTTTGATTTTTTACATATATAAATGCTACAATTAGCAATTTTCATAATACAGTCGTGTTGAGAAAGAGTTAGTAAAGGTCTGAAATATTAATTATTTTTTGAAACTCTAAAATTTAGGAAATTACACAAAAAATAGCCGAAAAATGTCCTTAAAGTGGCCACTACTAGTGTGTTTACCTTAAATAAGAAATGGTGTTTTAAAAAATCATTACAGACAAGTGAAAATACCGGGGTTGGGTTTCTTCCAGGACAGTGGAAGAAACTGGAAAAAACCGGAAGAAATGGAAGAAACCAACCAAAAGACAATACAGTTGTTCAAAATTAAAATTTATGAACTATATAAACTCAAAGTATAAATATAATGCCAAATCTAAATTATAATTCAATTAATATTAAAAATATCTTTAGAAAAATAAGTTATTTGATAACAAACACTAAATATATACAGGTGATGGGTTTTTACTTTTCAATGCTAATATTTTTAGAACTTTTTGCATAGATACTATCTCATAATATTATTATACCTTCAAACAGTACAAGTGATAATAATTATGGAATTTTTAGCCATAATATTTGCACTTTTTTTTTTTTTTTTTTAAAGGATACAATTTTTTGTATAAACTCGAAGCTGGTACCAAATGAACTGTATCAATAAGTAAGATACCTACTTTTAAACTGTCCTGCAAGCTCTCTAGGATTTAAAAAAAAAAAAAATCCATAGTTTGTATTTATCTATTTTAAGTTGAAAAATAAAGTGCAGTATTGAGCTACGAAAAAACTTTCCATTTGTTTTGCAGTCAACTCCCTCTAACTCTCAAAAGTTTTGTCCAAAGGTTGTGCAGATAATGGGAATTTGCAAATTTGAAATCATTGCCTTTGTTTACAGTTTTATTTTGCAGAGTCAGTTATAATTAAATAGACATTAAAACGGAAAGAGGACTTTTAATAAATTTTAAAATAAATATTTCTTCAATATTAATAAAACTAATCTATCATATTCATATTTGATGGTAAACAATTTAAGTATATTCAAATAATAGGTACAGTCGGTAACAAAAGTGTCCGAACACTAGCAAAAATTCCTATGTAAAAAAAGTGCACTTCATACGATTTTGTTAAAGAAATCCTTGTTGAATCCTGTTCTTAGTCAGTCTAAGAACATGATTCGATAAGGATTTATTTAACAAAACCGTATGAAGTGTACTTTTTTTACATAGGAATTTTTGCTAGTGTTCAGACACTTTTGTTACCGACTGTACCTATAAAATGTGAACAAACATATTTAAAAAATACAAAACAAAATATTTTTGAAAGTCTGGAAATAATATTCATCGCTGATTAAAATTTTGTTAAACATTCATGTAATAGTGGTTTATTTTCAGCGCTAGTCTGTATGAATTGCTCGATAACAAATTAATATATATAATGATCCTCATCTGTCATTCACGATTCCGGTTTACACCGCTTCAAAACAGAGAGTTTTGGCAGCCATTTTTTTTTTTTTTTTTTTCCCGTTTGTTCAATTTAACTTACGAAAACATACATATCATTTTCATACATGTTTTGTATCGCACATATTGTTACTTATTCCCTCTATAACCTTGAAAAACTATTCAATTGTAATGTTTAAATGTTTAATTAAATATAACGGATCACTGGCTATTATAAACATGAACCTATAAATATAATTATGTAACTTCATGATTATAAACAACGCAATGCCAAATAAAAACAAACATAAACTGTTGCCATTCAGAAAATACAAATTCCAAATGGACAGCTCTTTAATTGCGAATGAACGACTCTTTGCCTGTTTCATTAAAAAAAACGCTTAAAATATTTCTAAAACATATGGACAATATTCCTGTGACGTCACAGTAGGTAAAATCGCCGAACACGTGGCCGATATTTTGTAAACAAACTAGATTCAAGATGCTATTTTATTGTTACGCATAACATTTTCCTAAAAAACATTTCTCCAGTGAAACTTAATAATCAGATATCTGTTCAAACAAGAACAAAAGAGAAATGTAAACAACTGAATCGAATGATAAAGTTACGACTATTCCATATCGTAAAATTGCAGAACATTTTATGTATACACACACACACGCATATATATATAATAAATAAAATATTAATAAGAACATTTTATTACCAGCTGATATTCTTGTAGCCTCGAACCCAAAGTGGGAATATGGTCCATTAAAGCCTTAAAAATCTTAAAATATTTGTAAAAACCATAGAATAATAATAAGTCCACCACGACCTTTATCATTATTCTATGGTAAAAACATATTAAAGTCTTTAAATATTTTTATCAAGCTTCATTATTTGTTTACATTGTAAGGTATGATTGGCGTCGAGTTCAGTACGTAAATGTCGCCAGTTGATTTTAGTTTTGAAATTAGTGTAAAGTTACCTAAGTATTAGTGTAAGTAGTTGGGATAGAATGTTTGGTTGGGCAAGTAAAGGTCACCAGTTGAAATGAGTATTGAAAGTAGGGTAGTCTAAGGTGATAATGTCGATTCAAGGTAAAATGTTCGGTTGAGAATGAGAAAGTCCCTAGCTGGATCCTGGATATTTTGGCGATGTTGTGAGTGAGATAGCTGGTTGGGAGTATAGAGTAGAAGTGAATTTGGGTTAGCATGGAGTGTCTGTAATTATTAGATAGTTAGTTAGAAAATACGCAAGCAAAGTGATGACGTCACTGGGCGTCAGTGGATGCAAGAAAATGATTTCCTATGTTAATCGCCCATTGGATTTTTTGTAAAAAATTATTAAAAATTGAGAAAAATTATTTCCCGATTTTAATTCCCATATTTTGGTATAGATATGTATTAGTTATCGTGTGCATGCGTTAGATTAAGCTGTTTTTGCTGTAAAATTGATAAAATTTAAATTTTAAATTTCAAAACTTTAGAAAAATAAAATAGCAAACTTCCATATTCGATTGAAAACATAAGCATTTCATTTCAAAGGATGATATTTACACAATAAATATCCAACTAATATACTAATTAAAAGGAAAATGATAATTTGAAGTCAAATTTGTTTTCAAATGTCTAAATAAAGTGTCTGATATAAGATACTCATATGTTGCAGCGGAATAGATTTAATATATGTCATCCTTGGCGGTTGGTTGGTTGGTTTTTTGTGGCACAAGATCCAGAATTGGATATGCTGCGCCAAACTTTATACTCTGGATGGGGGATCTCATCCTTGGCGGAAAAAATATATCGCCAAATTATTTGGCGAACATATTTTATTCCTTTCAAAAATCATGGTTATTTTAACAACTTATATTAAGAGAGCGATGAATTATATTAAACAATATTTCGTACAATACATATTACGAAAATAAACATCTGGCATGTATACTTTCGTAGTATGTTTTTAATCGCCAAATACAAAAAACGCCAAAGATGACACAGTTTTGAAATTTAAAATTTTGTCAATTTGACAGCAAAATAACTCAATCTAACACAGGGATACGATAGCATATCTATACCCAAATACGGGTATTAAAATCGGGAAATAATTTTCCTCGATTTTTAATTATTTTTTACAACAAATACAATGGACGATTAATATAGGGAATCTTTTTCTTGCATCCACGGACGGTCAGTGACGTCACACTTCGCTTACGTATTTGGAAACAGGATCTTCGATAGTCTTAAAAAAAAGTATTTTGGTAAAATGAAGTGAATGGTTATTTACTTCCTCTTACCCATAGGGTCGAGAAAGTATTGTTTTAGGGTCAAATTTTCGAACGTGAGTTTTTGTTATACTTACATGATCTGAGGTCCCCTGAATACGAAAATCACGTTTTTAGCGAATGGCCTCTGTGTCTGTCTGTCTATCTGCGTGTTTGTTATCAGCATATCTCAAGAACAAATAGTAGCAGAAATTCCAAACTCGGTATTCTAAATGTGTATCATATAGGGATGCTGCAGTAAGCATTTCGTTAAGATGAAGCAAATGGTTCGTGTACAGGGACATTCAAATACATTACGTCTATGGGGGAAATTGCAGGTAAGTAGAATTTAACATCTATAGACTGCACTAAACCAAATAAAACGAATACATATTTTTTGTAATACAGATAGTCAACTGGGAAATTTTTTTTTGTGTATGTAGGAGCCTCACCTCCCCCCCCCCTGGGGTAGATGGCCTCCCTCGAGTGGAGTAAATTTTCATGATGGGTATCTTTCAAAAGAGCTCGCCAATACCTTTAAAACGAATGGATGAACCATCGATCTACGATAATTTAAAATAAAGTTATTGATTTCTTTCATTTTTAACATTTTTCTTTTTTCTTTTTACTTTAATATTGAGAATAAATTCAAATTTTTTTTGGATATTTAGTGTTATACTATTTCTCTAATATGGAAATCGTCTGTATTATCATACAAGATAGCTTTTTTAAATAATAATTTTAATAAATTATTTTTTTTTTAAACTGAATTATTTTTAATAACCGAATTAAATTCTATATAAATGTAGGTGCATTAATAAAACGGGGGGTTGAGGGGGGCCAGAACTAATTATCATATAAAACTCTTCCGAAGCCTAATTTAAATTGTTTACCATAGGTTTACATAACAGTACTCTTTATCTTACCTCTTAATCTCTAACCTGTACTTATAGCATTAAATTTCAGGGTAAGAGAAAGTCGTGTGAGTGACACACTAGATTATTCTTATTATGAGGACTTTAAATAGAGCACTTAACGGAACACTGGGATGTGTTGTTGCTGTTGTGTTGTCGGGCCTATATTTTTTGTCAACCAGCAGTTTTTTTATTGTCATTCATATTTATTGATCGGGTAGAATTTTTTTAATTTCAGAACGAAAATTATAAAATATCGAAACACATTTGATTTATAAACAAAAACTGAAAATACATTTAAATGATCACGTGGTAATCTTCATGATCTAAACATTGTTTTCAAGATTTATCTTTCACATTCCGTCATTTTTGACGGGGTTATATACTAGTATAAGAATGTTACTCCCCCCCCTTCCCCATTTGTGTTTCAAAGTAAGGATTATGCTAAAAGTTTGATAAAAAAATAATTATAAGATAATAAAGAAATAAAAAAAACTTTTTATATATTAAGTTTTTAAATTTTCTGATGAGTCATTAATAAAATACGCTAGGCTAAAAAATAATATTTAAGAGGGGACAATACCTAATCTTGCCGGCAGCCTTCGTCCATGTTATTCTATGGGAAAATTTGTTGCTACAATTACACATTACCTAATGAATATTTTTAAATTCTGTTTTCGTTGTCAGAAAATTCATAACCGTTAAATGAGTATTCATTTTTGAAAAATTCATTTTTTTAAATTTTTACATTTTAATTTTGAGTTCAAAAATGCGATTTTTCACAAAATGCATTTTTCTCATTTTCTAATCGCAAAATGAAATACTAAAATTTTAAAAAATCAATTTTTGGAAAACAAGTACTAATTTAACGTTTATGAATTTTCTAAATGTGAAAACAGAAATGAAAAATATTCATTAGGTAATGAGTAATTATGTAAACAAATTTTCCCATAGAATAACATGGGCGAAGGCTGCCGGCAAGATTAGGTATTGTCCGCTCTTAAGCACACGGAATCAGTTCAGTGAAATAATAATAATAGTGAAAAAAAAAAAAAAAGTTGGTTTCAAAAATAAAATATTACTCCTTTTAGAACAACGTATATTAGTATCGTACATTAGCCCTTATCAATGTGTATAAAATTTTAAAATTGATAATGACGTCAATTTCTGTGAAATGCATAATTTAACTTTTTATAATTTTTTCACATTCACGTTGAATTAAGTGTATTTATTTTTATGTCGAAAGAAAATGAACTCGTAAAATTTTTTTTTTGGCAACAATTAAATTATAGTTAATTTTTTAATGGCTATTTTATTGCTGTTAAGAGCTTATTATTTTCATATTTTAATTAATTAAAAGAAAACTATTTGAAAATTCAAAAATCTGACTTTGAAGTATTGTGTTGTCACCGGGTTCCGAGTTACTGTGAAAGTTTCAAATGTCTAAGTAGTGGGGAAATTAGTTAAAAATAGATTGCAAGATTTGTACTGGACGGACAAACAAACAAACAAGAATCGAAGTTAATAAAAACATGGTAATAAAAAGTAAAAATGTGAGAATGTGAATTTTTTTGAAAAATGAGATGTAAATTTCTTTTAGATTAAAAAATCAATTACGGATTAGAAGGATTTGCAGATTATAAATCTGCAGATTAGAGGGAGTTGACTGTACTATATGTGACAATAAGGAAAATAAAGTTTTTGATGACATTTTGTAATACAGTAAAGTAATTATTGCATACTGGTTCTTTTAATTAACTGGATTACGTTAAGAGCTGTTTTATCAGAAAGTATAAGCAAGTGATCCAAATTATTATTTATTACCAGTTAAAGAGATAAAATTGTCTAAATTATAAAATTGATTGATTTTTTTACTGGATTTTGAGTATTTTGGAACGTGATCATCAGATACCGAGGCTCATTAGCTCATTTTGATAAAAAAAAAAAAAAAAAAAACTCATAATTATTAACTAATATGTTATTAAACTTATATAGGTATATTTAAAGTTACTTAAAGTTGTTTATAAGATCAGTGCATCCATTGTATCTTACAAATCTGCAATTTATAGGAAAATTTTTTTAAGAAAAACAGTTTCTTCCATTTCTTCCACTTGGAAGAAACCTATTTCTTCCGGCCGGTTTTTTCCGCGGTTTTTTCCACCTTGGAAGAAACTTGCCAACCCTGGAAAATACACATATCTCTAAATGTTAAATTAAAACAGTTTTTCTTACTTTATTAACTTTTTTTTCCCCATAATGGACTCTCTGAAAAGATATTGTTATTTATTTTGTATAATTTGAATATCAGCAGAATAATAAAAATATCAATAAATTTAAAATGAACATCTCATCCAATTTTCATGTTCATATGTATATTTAAAAAAAAAAAAAAAAAGTTACTCATATACAAGAAAAAGAAGAAACAGAAAAGTGAAAAAATCTGGTTTTTAATGTTTTAATCAAATTAATATGCGGATGCATGTGCACACTGTTAAAAAAAATGCAACTTTGCTTCCAGAAATTCTCTGTTCTGTAATTTGAAAAAAAAAGTTGTAAGTTACGGAAAATTTACGTTGACAAAACGTATTTTTCTTTAATTACATAGAATTTCTAGCAGCAAAGTTGCATTTTTTTAACAGTGCATCATCACCTATCTGTAATGCATCCAGTGATGAATTTAGACTTAGGCCCGTGAGGCACAGGCCTAGGAGCACCCAAGTTTTAAGTGTGACTAAAATTTGTATGGCAGTGGTAATTAAAATTTGGAGAATGACCAAACTTTGACATGTAAATCCAAAGTAAAAAGAGCGAGAAGAATATTAAATGAGAGTTGATTGAGTTTTTCTTAGATGTAGTGTAGATCTACTTTAATACGTTATGGATTTCTAGGTAAAAGTTTGAAATACATGAATGCATACTCAATTTATATAAATGTTATGTTTGCGCCGTTGATCATCTGAGCTGTACATTTAGCTATGGAATGCTGCTAATTTCATAGGTGATTAAGTGCCCGGTATCAAATTTAAATTATGTCAAGGCCCACAAAAATTTTAGGCCTATTAAAATCTTAGAAACGACTTCATTTTAACCACAAATTCAAATACAAAAAGCGACTGAAATTCAAATCCAATTAGGTTTTCAATTGATGGATATAATTTTCAAATGATTTTCTCTCTGTCATGAGTCAAAAAGCTAAAATAATTAAATAGTTAAAGTTAAAGTACACGGTATATAAATATAAAATATCAAGCGAAAAGCTGTAAAGAAACTATTATTGAAGCAAAAATAAACTTATCTATTTATAAATCGAAATAACTTCTATATTGTTTAATAAAAATATAATTATGACTCTAGTCTATTCTTTAGATAGTCATTAAGTAATTAGCTGCATTAAAATAAAATTTTTAATGCAGCTTATCATATCTTTGTGGAAGATATCAAATAAACTGTATCTCCATTTTTCTCCGTGAATATATTTTTATTATACTATACTAATTATTGTTTAATTATATGTCAATTACTATATCAATGTAGTGCATGAAAAATATTTTTTCTTTAGCTGCATTGTATTTATTTATACATAATATTTGAAAGGAGGGGGCACATTCTAACTTAAATCCGCCTCTGAATGTATCCTTTGCACCCTTTCTCATTTCTTTATATATATATTTCTTTTGTGTGTGTGTCTGTCACTGAACTCCTCCTAAACAGCTGGACCGAGTTTAATGAAATTTTTTGTGTGTTTTCAGGTGGATTCGAGAATGGTTTAGATTTACAATTCAGTCCAATTTAAATTGTTTATTTAATTAATTTATCACTTATAAATTGTTGTTGATTTTGGAATGTTTCACATTGGATCCGGCAGACTGCACTACGATCGTAGTATCGAATATTCAAAAATACGCAAGCGAAGTGATGACATCACTGGCCATCCGTGGATGCAAGAAAAATATTTCCTATGTTAATTGCCCATTGGATTTTAAATTATTAAAAATCGAGGAAAATTATTTCCCAATTTTAATCCCCATATTTGGGTATAGATATGTATTAGTTAACATGTGCATGCGTTAGATTGAGTTGTTTTTGCTGTAAAATTGATAAAATTTGAATTTTTAATCTCAAAACTCTGTCATCCTTGGCGGAAAAAAAAATATCCAGGGGCCAATCTAAGATTTCAAACTTAATACCTATTTTTGTGAAAAATCTTAACTATATTTTATTTTTGTGAAAAATTGTAGTGCACTCTTTTTCTTTCTCTCTGTGTGTATTGGGGGGGGGGGGGGGGAGTTTGAACTAAGTAGAATAATAAAATTAACTCTCATCCACTGATGGTCAGTGACATCACACTTCGCTTGCGTATATTCTATTGTAATTCCAGTTTTTCCCGACCGTTGGTGCTACGATCAAATTCAGGAAAATATTTTGTAACTTCATGTTATTATTGTTATACAAAAAATTGTGTCCTAATTGAAATATTACATCAAGATGTAATTAGTGTTTGAAGAGTTTTGAAGTGTGCATAAAAAACTATACATTTTGCAAAGTTAGTGCGGAATTGGAGTGAGTATTTTATATAATTTTCTATCAAATTTATACGCGCGTTGATTAACAACCACCCTAACCTACAAATTTATTTGTGTAGCTAATTTATTATATTTTATTTATTTTTTGAATGGAACACCTTTAGTATCGGATCCCTTTGGCAAAATTTGAAATTTGGCACCGAAGTAGCTCGGACGCTTCTCGCCAAGATCTTTAGTTCCACAATTGAGATAGCCATTTCAATTCATTGCAAAAATGGCTTAAAATATTTAAAGTCACCAAAGGGGTCCCATACTTTTGTGCGTGTGTATGTCACTGATATTTTATTTATTTATTTTTTGTGTGGAAAATTTGGCACCGAGGTAGCTCGGACGCTTCTCGCCAAGATCTTTAGTTCCCCATTTGAGATAGCCATTTCAATTCATCGCAAAAGTGGCTTAAAATATTTAAAGTCACCAAAGGGATCCCATACTTTTGTGCGTGTGTATGTCACTGATATTTTATTTATTTATTTTTTGTATGGAAAATTTGGCACCGAGGTAGCTCGGATGCTTCTCGCCAAGACCTTTAGTTCCACAATTGAGATAGCCATTTCAATTCATCGCAAAAATGGCCTAAAATATTTAAAGTCACCAATGGGGTCCCATACTTTTGTGCGTGTGTATGCCACTGATATTTTATTTATTTATTGTATGGAACACCTTTAGTATCAGATTTCTTTGGCAAAATTTGAAATTTGGCACCGAAGTAGCTCGGAAGCTTCTCGCCAAGATCTTTAGTTCCACAATTGAGATAGCCATTTCAATTCATCGCAAAAATGGCTTAAAATATTTAAAGTCACCAAAGGGGTCCCAATTTGTGGCTTAGATTTAGAAAATCCGTGCTTTTCTCACGGCCAATTATATGTTGTGTGTTCCAGGGTTGGAAAACCTTTGAATTTGTTTGTGTATACTCCTCAAGGATTAACCAAAAATATTGTACATCCAATAGCATTACGATAAATTAAGTTTTTGTAGATTAAAAAAATATACCTGTTATAAAATAAATTGATTTTCAACTTTTTCACCTTTAATTAAAGCGAGTTTAAGTTTTTATTTCATACGAACTCTACATTTCACTTCGCACATACTCACATGCATTGATTGATTGAATTGTGATAAATGTACATGTAATGATGTTAGATATTGTAATAACTTTTTGATAAAAATTTTCATCAAATCGGTCCAGATTGTTACAGCTTATTCAAAAAAGATGGAATTTTCATGTGAAATTCGTTGCTATCAGAGATTTTCTCATAAATTGAAATATTTGCCGTATGAAATAAAATTTTGTGCTGTTCGACATTCAGCGGAGGTTTTAAATAACAAGCAGCAAGTAGCGAAAATTTCGGTCTTTTACGTTATAATCGGAATTTACAGTCACCGTTCACAGCGCTCCGTACCTGTTTCACTTATATACCACATCCTTAAGCACTTACAATAAGTGAGTTATTTTTTTCTAGCAAAATATTCTCTAGAAATAATTTAAATGACAAAACAACGTTTGTCGGGTCAGCTAGTAGTTTCCTAAAATAATAATTAAAAAAAAAAAAAAATCCAAAGCTTTCTTTTGGGAAAATTTGAATTTGTCATTTTTAAAAATAGTACTTATGTTAAAGTTATATAAATTCGATTAATGATTTTATAACCAACATAGTAATCAAATTTTATCATATTGATATGTTTATTTGTTTAAAAATTGTGCGCAAAAGAAGAAAACAGGCTGTTCCTTAATTTTTGGACATGAGTGTACATATCTAATTTTGGTAAGGAATAATAATAAAACAGTGAAAATTTTTCTGGGAATATAAAATATCAATCAAAAGTCCTTCTACAGAAAAGGTGTAACATGTTAAAGATTAAATAATTCATAAAGCATCAAATATATAAATAAAATTTAAAATAACTGATAATAAAGATTTGTCATCGTATTTTTTTTTATCAATATTTACTGACATTTTAAAAAAATCTGGAGTGACTCCACTGGACTTTCTGAACATTTGATAGTTAACTGTTGTTTAATAAATTAATATAAATGAGAGAAGTTATTAAAATGACAAAAGGGAAAAGGGATGTTTGTGTTTTCTCCCAACTTGTAAGTCATTTAGTTTAATGTAACTAAATTATTTTGTGCATGTCTGTGAAAGAACTATAACTAGCTTTCAATATTAAATAAATATCTTTAAAAAAATAAACTTTTAAACAATTTAGCATTAGGTACTAAAGCAAATTTTAATTAGAGCCCATAAATTACAATCTATAAAAATTTTACTTTGTATACCATGTCCATATACAAATTAAAAAACTATAAGTCGCTTATGTTAATCTGTACGGTTCTAGTGATAATAAACTATAACATGCCTACCAATTTATATCTATGACTGACCATTCGCCAAAAACAAATTTTTTGGACTTAGGAGACCGTAAAACATTAAACCAAATTAAAACTCAATATCAAATTTTTTAATGAATGTACAATACTTCCATTACCTACGATAGTCGAGTAATGGAAGTAAAACTATAGGGATAGACTGGGGATACTTGATTACCCATTTTATTTTGTAATTTTTTTTTTTTTTTTAATCAAATACAATATTATTATTTCCTGTGGTAGTCTGATAATAGTTAAGTAAAATTGATTCATACTGCATATAATAGAGTTGTGAAATGAGTTTTCAGACTTTAAATGTTAATGTATCCAAAACTGCCTAAAAAGAGCTAAAAAGTGCCTTTTTTTACTGAAAGTACCCTGCTTTTTTTTTTTTTTTTTTTTTTTTTTTTTTTAATTCTGTGAAAAACTAAAAAAAAAAAAAAAAATGTAGTTTCACATCAAAAATATTGCAAAACAAACGGAAGAAAATTAGCTTGGAAACTCAGTTAAATTTACCATGAAAAGTAAAGAAAAATCAGTTCTAATGCCATTCTTCTCTAGCCATTTAGAATCTGAATCCATGACATTCCTATGGTACTTTTGGAATATAAGAAATACAGATATCACTCTAGAGCGTTTCAGTGGGGCAACCCGCAGAATGTCTTTTTTCCGGTAAAATCCTGCCCTCCTTACCCTATTCCGAGAAAAAATTTCCCCCCCCCCTTTTTCCCGATGTGAACCTGACCCTGATGTGTTTACTTTCTACTTCTAAGTATTTGTGATCTTTCTCCTTCCCAGAATGTTCATTTTCTCCCATTCCGTGCGTATTTTTTTAACCCATAACTGGGAGGGCATCAGTCTCACAGACCACTTGATGATTAAAATGTAAAAATAATGATTTTTACCAGAAAGTAAAGGTTCACAAAATATGTGGGTGAAATCTTAAATTACTATTTCTATTAGTAAATTTTTTATAAATTTTAATATAACACAGTCTCGTAGACCTCACGTCCCCTGTTACGTACAACTTTTTCACCTCATCTGTTACGGGTTAAAAACTAAATAAAAAATTAATTAAATAATATGAAATTTCAAAATTTTCATAACCATTTGCTCAATAAAAAATAGCATTTTGAAGAAAATAGATTGTTGGCATAAGTTTTTGTAAAAATTAACCCACATGTGTTCAGACAATCTTTACAAAAGTTGCCCTTTTTCAGATATGATATGCCCTTTTCATAAAAATTGCCTTTATTCTATAATTTGCACCCTGCCCTTTTTTATATTCTTGAGTGATCCCTGAGAAATAGGTTTTTAAAATAATGCCCCTTTCTCATCTTATTTTTCTCCCCACCATCCTTCCTAGAGAGTATTTAATGTGAAAGTTGTTTTACTTTAAAAAAAAAAAAAATTCAGGGACTGCCTCTGGATTCAGGGATTTTGAAAACTTTGCTGTCTTTGAATTTTATGTTACATTATTATTATTTTTTTTTATTAAAATTTTTAATTTGTTATAATCATAATGTTTTAAAGAGCTCTATGTATGTCACTTGTTATGGATATAAATTGATGTTTTTGATAAAAGCTAATATTATATATCATTAACACTTTGACTGCCAAACCAGGATTGCAAATGTTCACCACAGTGCCGAAAAATTCTGCTGTGTAATTTGTATTTTTTTCGACATAAAATTATATATAAAAAAAAATATTTTTCAATCTGATTCATTTTGCAACACATGTGGAGATTCTCATTCTCCAACAATCAAACTCCAGTACAATTTTCATGTAACTGATATTGTTTTTATAGCCAAGGATGAAGTGTTGAAAATCCATGGCTATCATATCTGACAGCCAGTGCTCCAACGGAAACATCACTGGCTATCACATATGATAGCCATGGCAGTCAAAGTGTTAATAGGGCTCTTTTCATCATTCATTCAACATATGAATAACAATTTTCAGGGATTTTGAAAACTTTGCTGTCTCTGAATTTTATGTTACATTATTTTTTTATTATTATTATTAAATTTTTTAATTTGTTATAATCATAATGTTTTAAAGAACTCTATACATGTCACTTGTTATGGATATAAATTGATGCTTTTGATAAAAGCCATATTATATATCATTAATAATTAATAGGACTCTTTGCATCATTCATTCAACATATGAATAACAATTTTCAGGGATTTTGAAAACTTTGCTGTCTCTGAATTTTACGTTACATTATTTATTTATTATTATTATTAAATTTTTTAATTTGTTATAATCATAATGTTTTAAAGAACTCTATACATGTCACTTGTTATGGATATAAATTGATGCTTTTGATAAAAGCCATATGATATATCATTAATAGGACTCTTTTCATTATTCATTCAACATATGAATAACAATTTCGAGGGATTTTGCTTGTCAGTTTATGTCACCTCTAATAATATAATTAAAAATTCACTTACATGTAATTTACAGTATTTTATTTATGTTTAATAGCATTGTTTAAATTGTAAAATCATACACAATTTACTGATTATCATCTGTGTAGATGTATGTTTATCTTTGCATGTGTTAAAGGGCATTATTTTAATTTTTAGTGAAAGCGGGTGGAATGAGGATAACTCAACATAAAACTCAGTCACATGAAAAGCCAATTGAAATAAAAAAAGATGATGAAGAAGAGGAAGAAGTAGCTGCCAGCCCCAGGTAAAATATTTTATTAAATAAAAAATTAATGTAATCAAATATTATGTTTTTTTTTTTTTTTTTTTTTTTTTTACACCTCTTTCCTACTATTTAATGGTCTATATCATTCTCTATTAATAAGTTTTATTTCTGAAGTTGGTAAAGGTTCCCCAAACAGTTTTAAAAGCATGCTGTGACATGCTATTACAGAATTTTTGGCTAAATGCAGTGATGCCATTTAGCGCGTAAATTACACAAAAATTCAGAGGCAGGACACGAAAAATTTATTGTGGCGGGTCCCAGGGGACGCATAAATTTTGTTCTTAAAAAAAAAAAAAAAACTGATAGGGAAAAAAAAGCAAATTTAAAAATATATTTCATGTTTAAAACTGATGTTTTCCTTATATTTTTAAAGCATTGTGCTCTGAAGAAGAAGAAAAAAAAAACTTTAAAAATCCATTTTATTGTAAAGGACAAAGAGCCTATCCTTTACGATAAACATAAACAAGCGGCTGGCGCGAAATCAAAAACAAAGTTCTGACTCAGAGACGAGAAAAAGAAGTTTCGATGCGAAAAGATTATTAGTAAAAAGTGTACGATACACCAAATCGCATCACTGCATAACGAATCACCAATGAATGCGTGCCCTCTATCAAAGCTTAGCCGAAATTCGAAAAATGGTCGCAAAACCATTCTTTCAAAGAATCCTAAAGCATTCTATTCAATTCCTGTACGATAAACACACACAAGTGGCCGGCGTGAAAACAAACACAAAGTTCTGAAATACGAAAAAATTACCAGTTAAAATGTGCCGATACATTGAATTACATTACCCTGCTGCGTTCTAAGTTCATTGGAACAAACAAAACAAATGAACCAGATGAAAGAACGTGATTGCAGGAATATGACATTGTCTGTATTAAGATTCAAGAAACTTTATTATTAAGAAAACCTAAGTATTAAAAACAAGTAATATGTTTGTTGTGTTAAGCAAAAAATAAAATTTTTTGCTCATGTCAGAATGTTATTATTGTAGCAACTTCGTGTACAAATAAATAAGTACACTTCTTTTATTTTTTTCTCTAATAAGTTATATTTTTTACATTTAAGTTATCAATACAGTCATTATCTTGTTGTTAAAGGAGAGTGGGGGCAGGGTTGTTATTTTGTCCTTTTTTTTTTTTTTTTTTGTCAAAAGTCCGGGACGCCGGACAAAAGTGGAAAAAACCTGGACAAAATAAAATCCATTGAACTGTACATGTTCAGTGCATAAAAGTATTCTGTTAAAACAACAAATTGCAGTTTTAACTTTAAATTAGCACTTTTATCAATAGAAATATTTTATTAAAAATTAATAATTTAATTAATGAAAAGTTGAAAAGTGTAATTTAATTTTAATCATGTTAAAAAAAAAAAAATGAATAAAATGCTAATTACATTGGTTATGTACAGTTTGTAGATGTAACAAAGTAAATCTGTTGTGTTGGACTATTATATTATAGTGAATATTAAGAGAAAAAAAAATTTATTTAATGCTATATCTAAATCTTTAGAAACAAAAGAAATAGACACGGCTGCTTAGCCAAAAAAAAGATTTCATGCATAATGTTGAGTTATCTTCAGTAGATATTGTTGACAATTTAAAAAAAAAAAAAAAACTTAATCCCTCCCCCCAACATCCCTACCTTCCCCCCCCCCCCTTCTCGAAAGAGACTATTTTCAATATTAAAGTTTTTTACAAACGACATGATTAATACATAGACGATTATAATCTTAAAAATAATTTAAGTTGTTTCTTTGTTATTTTGTACTTAACGTAGAAATATCTGATTTAACATTTCCATACTAGGTTTAAAAAAAAACTCATAAATGTAGATAGAATGTTTTTATCAATTTATGTCCGCAAATCCTTTCAAAGCAAAGCTTTCATTTCTATACAACATTTCATTTGCAATACCAACATGCATTTTTTTATCCAAGAATTTAAAAAATCAAATTTACATACTTAATCATTTGATAATTTTATATTCTTATTTTAATTTTGTAAAAAAAATATTACTTGCTAATAGAAATTCCAGATGAAAAATATACAAAATTAAATTTTTCTTCCACATAGAAAACTTATTATTATTATTTTTTTTTTTTTTTTCACAAAAGTAATGTATTTAATAATATAAATGTGACATATATGTATATGACTGTATATACAGTGGTGGACATAATTATAAGACACCTATCTAATTTGACAAATTGTGAAAGAAAAGATTCAGAGCTTAACGGCCCTTTTCACTTACCGTCGCCAGAAGTCCGATCCAATGTTATTCTATGGGGAAATTTTCTTAACAAATAGCTTATTAACTAATACATATTTTTAAATTCTGTTTTCACATTCAGAAAATTCCCAACTGTTAAATTGACGGACCTTTTTTAATTTTTAATATTTTATTTAGAAATTGCAAAATGAAAAAATTTCATATATTGAAAATTCGTATTTTGCAGCTTCAAAATAAAATATAAAAAATTAAAAAATATAATTTTTTTAAAAAGGTGCGTCAATTTAACAGCTGGGAATTTTCAGAATGTGAAAACAGAATTTAAAAATATGTATTAGTTAATAAGTTATTTGTAAAGAAAAATTTCCCATAGAATAACATTAGCTTCGGCTTCCGGCGGCGGTGAGTGAAGCGGGCCCTTAAAAATGCTTTATCAAAAACATAAATTTATTCTGTTATCATATATAATTTTTTTATAATAATGATATTTTCATACAATTTAATGAAAAAACTTAAAAACATAATGGACAAAATTATAAGACACTAATGGTCTAAAAGAAAATCCTCTAACATGGTTATTCAATAGTTGGTGGAGCCGCCATTGTTTTTTATAACATGAAAGATGTGATTCGGCATCGAATCTATCAATTCTAACAAAACATCCCAAGACAGTTCTTCCCAAGCACATTTTATAGCATTCTTTGGGTCTTTGACACATATAAACTGCCTCCCATTTCGGTAAACTGCACAAGCTAAGATCCCCCACAAGTTTTCGATGAGATTTAAGTCTGGGGACCGAAAAGGCCACGGGAGAACACTGATACTTTGCACTGAGAGCCACTTTTTTGTTTCGTGTGATGCATGAATCGGCGCGTTATCATGCTAGAAAGTGTAGTTTTCGCCACAAAGAAGTTCAACATATATGGCTAGTTGATCTTTAAGCAGATTCTTATACTTTTCGGAGTTCATTCTTGAATGCACAAAAACAATATGTCGTTTCTCTTGAGCCGTAAAACCAGCCCAAACCATTACTGAGCCTCCACCCATTTGGCGGCTCATTAGTACATGAGGAGACTTCTGTAAATCATGCCAATAATATTGAAACCTGTCAGGACCAACCAGGTTAAACTTTTTTTCATCAGAAAATAACACAAGAGTACCATTTGGAGGACCAGGCCATAGTTAGTTTAGCGAAGTTTAGACGCTCCATTTTGTGCCGGCTTAGAAGCGGTGGTTTTTTCTTCATTTTTTTATATTTCACATAGGAATCATTATGCAACATCCTGCAAATGTTTCTCTTTGAACAATTCAGTTTCAAAGCACTTTTAATGCCTGTAGTGGTCATCTTATTTTGTGTAGCGAGCAAAAGCACATGGCGTCTGTCTCTCGAGGACAAGCAAGGAGTACGTCCAGATCTTTCACTGATCCCTTAATCCCTCTTTTCAAAACATTTCTAATTGCACATCTAGAGCGTTTAATCTCCAAATTTTGTGAGTTTCACTTTCTTTTAATTCTGTACCTCATGGCATGTTTGTAAATGCGTGAAATCGGTTATTGTCTGCTTAGTTAACTGCTGATGTCATAACAGCGTGCAGAAAATTTGCATATTGCACATTTTCGAAAAAAAAGCAGGTGTTTTAATTAAAATGTTAGGGTGTCTTATAATTTTGTCCATGGTATTTTTAAATTTTTTTATTAAACTGTATAAAAATATCATTTCTGTAAAACAATTACGTGTGATAACAGAATAAATTTATGTTTTTGATGCATTTGATAAAACATTTTTAAGCTCTGAATCTTTTCTTTCACTATTTGTCAAATTAGATAGGTGTCTTATAATTATGTCCACTACTGTATATAGATGTATATATATATTTATAATCAATTTGATAAATATGCAGAAGCTTTAAGAGAAATAATTAAAATGTTGAGTGACTCCAGTCGAATTTCTAAACATTAAGTAATTCACTGTTTAAATAAAATGAAGTAAGAGAAGTCATTAAATAAACAAACGAGAAAATTATAATAAGTGTTTGATTATCTGTTTCCAAATAGTATATTGTTTAATGGAATGGTATGTATCCAAAATCTTTTGTGCATCTCTGTAAAAGAACTAATAGTGTTAGATTCACCAAAATGTATACAGTTTGTGTGACATATAACATGTATACGAATTTAAAGCTCAATCAAATGAGGCATTCAGGCGCCATCATGTTTTAATAATTTTCAGACTATATAATAGTACAGAATTTTTCATTATTTCCCTGTAAAAAAAAGTATAAATGCTAGATTCACCAAAATAAATCTATACAATTCATTCGACAGTGACCTATAACATGTATATAAAGTTTCAGCTGAATTAATTAAAGAATTTAGATGCTATCACACTTTAAATTACCTGAGCCCATAGGCTATAATGATAAAGAATTTATCTTTGTGTCCCGGTAAAGGGGAAAAAAAACTGTGCAGGATTCTCCAAGATGTATACAGTTTGTGCTACGATAACCTATAACATATGTACCAATTTTTAGCTCATTTGAACAAAGCATTTAGACAATATTGTGTTCACTCTACTCAGACATACATACATCATTGTAAAAATAGCAAAAATGAACTCATGGAACCTCAAAACATCATCACTAACATCACAAAGTCAAATTTTTGTCATGATTACAATACTTTCCATAAA